>JAFMSR010000015.1:16879822-17389111 GCA_022818135.1 Saxidomus purpurata
AAATCACAATCATTTGTAGCAGGTGGAAACGTCGACAAATATTTATTTATTACACCTGGACGAGTTTCTGTGTTAGCATAAGATTCACATACCACCAAGATGCGAGAAACGGAATTCCGATAACAGCAGCAAGTAAATGTATCTTCCGCCAGTCATGTAACCACCAAGCTGCAAACGCAAACAAACTTGCCGCCATTGACCATGATGGTATTAAAACAGCCACAGCACGCGACGACTTGGGGGTATATTCAGCACAAAGACTCGTACCAACATTTAGATAGGCCTCAAGTGCAACACCTGTGAGAAACTGCAAAATTGCATACATCTCCCAGGATGTTGAAAAAACGCTGATACCATTACAAATAACTAGTAGAAGACTGGACGTGCAATATACAGGTTTTCTACCGAATCTGTCTGCAATCGGACCAGATGCGACTGCTCCTAGGGATGATCCAATGAAAAGAATCGTGAAGATAAACGTTGGTATCCATTTTCGATCACAAATTAAGTCCCACTGAAAAAAGCAAATGATAGGACTAGAAACTATAGATAAAGAAAAACAAAAAAGTGTATTTCGATTAGGGTAACTCAATGTGATAATCCAAATAAACATTTTTAGTCAGCCTTTATACATATTTTCACGCACCCCTGTCAAAAGATACAGCAACATTGGTTATCGTGATGCCATAGACCTTCAGCAGCAAGTCTATGATTGAGACATACGTGCTTACCACAGAGGGCCTACACACGGTAGCGTATCACATACTCTCTTTTTTTTTTACTGACGATTGCTTTATCTTTCCAGATTGTTTTACAATTGTATTCTTGTTTATATATATGAACTCTATTAATTGATTCTGTTAGATATACCTACGTTTTTATATATATATACGAATAATGAAACTATCATTCGATTAGTGACCGCCAGTATGTTAAACATATCTTTATTGATTATCAATGTTATTTTTGGTACAGGAATTACATTATTATGTAATATTGTAATCTCACCTCAGAAACGATTGTAGCCATGCCCTTATCATATGTTATTGTGCTATTCTCTTTGAAACATATGTCTTGCACTGTGATATTTGATATCTGTTCTTGGGAATATGTTATATCTGTTTCACAAACGCATGTCATCTCGGGAGTTTGTCCACCAAATGTCAAAAAGTGGTAATTCCAAACCGGAAGTATCTTCGCGGTATGCATCATTGCTGATGTCATATACTGGAATACCCCACATCCTCCAGTTTTCAGAACTATGTCTTCAAGAAGTTCACTGTATGACATCTTAAAGCAGACACTTAGGCAACTATTTACGTTATAATTTTCAAAACGAATTTAGAGTTGACAAGCTATGGAGAGAATGTTTGTTTTAGTTTGAAGCAAATAAAACACAAATAATGATTAAACCGTGTTAAATCTCGCACGTTTATTGGATCTCTCCAATCCAAGTAGAAGCTGCCCTACGTGAGTGTAGCGTAGAACGAATACTAAATACCTGAAATAATGGACAGAAAACAAATTTAAATGTATTGTCGTAATGAAAAAATATCATGTCATAAACTATTTTGAATTACTATACAGACCGAAATGAAAAACTGATTTTTAATTTGATTATAAATATTTAGACATTATAGTCGTTAAATATTCATGTACTTTATATATGCAATTCAGTTTTGCTACCTAACATTAGAAAGACATGTGTTTATGGTTTAAGACTAATTGTTATCGATTGTGCAAGCCATGTTACTGCACCGAAATGATTCGAACTCACAACTTCCCTACACAAAACCGACCTGCTCAAAACATGTATATATATTACCAAGTGTATTTTGTAACTGACTAGCTAGCATATAAAACACATTCAGAATTATTCATATTAGAAATCCGACTTCAAATAACTTTTCCGTAAACACATGGCGGTCTTACGTTGACTGCAAAATCTTCGTTTAATCTATTTTACATGCGAACTTATTGTATTGATTATACATTTGTACATTTTGTACTTCAAAATTAAAGAAAAAACGAACAACTAAAACGTGACATGAATTTATATTTCATTTCCCTTACATAACTATGTATTGAGACAGACTGATTATTAATTTCCTTCTCAGTCAGTACCAATTTAAAGTGACACGGCATCTCTACAGTCTGTCCTATTCAACCGGTAGACTTCGATTAAATTTCGAATATGCACCGGTTAGTAATAAATATGCAATCAGCAATTAGAAAATTAATATTCCCAGACACCTTTTTCACTTTATTGATTAATATAATATTTTAGTCAAGTATTTTTTCCTATAGCCTAAGGTCGGTTATGTTACTGACGTGAATCCAAGATGGCGGCGCCCGTTATGTCTATCGGGAATGATGGAGTCAATTTGTACATGACGATGACGCCTAATGAAGATGCCTGCAACATGTGACGCTTTTCATTTCTATGACAATGCAGTGAATTTACCATCTAATTCAGTATCTTCATTCGTCAGCCACAACTAGTCGATGCAGGAAGCTGGTGCTATTTAGACCTACTCGTATACCATGTCTGCTATTCTTTGCTAAACTATTTGTTTCCGTTTCAATGTAAAAGAAAAATTAACAGCAAACACAATTAAACATTACACCTAACTACCAGATCCATGCATAGAAGACAAAAATGTAGTCCGCATTATGGTAGGGACAGTCAGTTTTACACGTTTAAACATCTTCCGCCTTTCACTATTATAGGTTTCTTTGACAATTCCTTTCGGTCACATGGCCAAAACAAGGATTTTTTCTTAAAGGAGGGTGTGTGAAATCCAGTCGTCGATTTAACAATTTTATATTCCTATAATTTGAAGCAATCACTGTCAAACTCAAACCTCAGAGAGAGAGAGAGAGAGAGAGAGAGAGAGGGAGAGGGAGAGGGTGAGGGTGAGGGAGGGAATGTGTAATTATTGTGTTTTGCCTTGGTTGAATGGAATACGAGACATTCTAATCTTAAGGGTAATTGGGCTACGGGTTTAGTTGCATTGGGACTGGGACGCGAAGGCCCAAGAAGTTTGAACAATACCATACAATGTAAGACAAAAAAGGAGGTGATCACATAATTGCATATAGTTTCTTAATTTTCATTCTTAACTTTCGGCGGACTAAAATAGACAGTTTACATTCGTGCTGGGAGAACCTACATACGTTTTCCATGATACTATATAAACTCATCCGGACCTCGAGGGTAAAGGGTATCGATACATTGACTCAAGATACATTTGTAGCGCTAATGTACGTTCATCGGCTCTACGGGCACTGCCTATGTTTGTTACTCGCAATGAATTGTATTAATTTAGTGAGTGACGTCAGTAATTACGTTATAATACACTCAATAAGTTTCCTCAAGTTACGGGTCGTTTTTCGTGGCATGGTTTTGAAACACTGAACCTACTCAATAATGTTTCAATAGTATACCATGACTGTTTACCCGGAGACCGCATTGTAGAAATTAGAATTGATGTCACACGACGCATATTTAAACGAAGTCTCTGCTTAGAGACCCTATTTTTATAAGTCAGTGATGAGTTTGAGTGACGGTGAATATGTGTTTTTTCACATTTTGAATAAAGAACATGCATAGAGCATGCACGTAACTCAATAAATTTGGCTCAGTCTCCAGTTTGACCCGGTTTTTAGATCTGATATTTCTTACAGTTGTCAAACCTAAGTGTCCAATTCTAAACTGTAATAAACCGAACGGAAATATGCCGTGTTCAACCCGTCCATGTATCGATCAAACTACGTACAACCATTCAATTACCTGCCATTTAAAGCTCATGAACTTGTTATTATAATAAATAAATTATTTCTTTCTTTAAGGAAACCCTTGAATTCTATTTATTCCTCACCGTACGAATTTTCCTATATGACGTTATTCAGTCGTGAATTATTTAACAACCGCCGTGCACAAACGTTAATGTTAGCTGTATTTTACACGCTAAAGATATACAATTTTGATACCCGTACTAATATCTGACCGAAAAACAACCTTCGTTCGTTTTTGATGCGATTCTCATGTTATAGATTTTAATTAAAACTGTTATGTACATTATAGGAACATCAGAATCAAAAATATTTACTATTTAAAAGTGTTTGTCGAAGATGCAAAACAGAAACAAAAAGACTGACCTCGCGTAAAATACTTCCTTAATGAAATACAGTGACACCACACCACGGCTGTTTAGGCTTACAATATATCTAAAAAAATGAAGCTGCGTTAAAACAAAATTTTGTAGAAAAGACTTCACTTGAAAAACTTTAAATATTTGAGAGAGACTTTGAGCAAACAAATGTACGATACTTGTGTAATAGTGTTATAAATAAGAAAATAAACGCTGTTTTAATTTTAATTTCCCGATGCGAACTGTTGAAAACCAAATTTACATAAAGTTTGATATAAAAATAAGTAGCAATATCAATAGCTAATTATATTATGTCTTAATATCACTATTTTGAATATTAGTTCAAATATTTTAATTTAGTATGGAACATTTACGATTATAAAGAGATTGACAAATAACACATCGATTTCTGTAAAACTGTACTTGGTGTACGTCAACAGACGCCTTATATAGCAGTATACGGCGAGCTTGGTAGATATCCATTATCACTTATTTGTGGAGAGTATTGAAACATCGGCTGAAAATAACGCAAAGTCAAAACTCACATATGAATAGAATACTCATTGAACAATGCAATAATTATATTAAAACTGTTTGGCTTATAGCATAAATCGTTTATTATATAATTGAAAGTTCTGCACGTTACGTGGAATAGTGCAGAACAAATGTCTTAACATGACGGGAATCACAAGCTGTTTGGATAATTGTTGTACCGGTACGTTAAGTCTCATACATGACTGTAATGTTTTTGTTCAAATCTGTTATACGAACTATATATTCATGCTAGGACACAGGAATGGACGATTTAATTCGTTCAGCCAGGGGTGCATTTGGTTTTACAACACTAGCGTCGCCTAACTCTATGTGGTTGCGGTTAAATCAAACACTCTCCGTGTCACGGACACATGTTTTTTTCCTATTAAAAGAATATATAAACTACAAATGAGGTCAATGTCCGTAATACGTTGGTCATTATGCGTTAACAATAGCTTGTTAACACTCTAGAGGTCTAAATTCTTGGTCCAATATTCATTAGACTTGATCATAATGTATGTCTGCTTGAAATCTTGAAGGAGTTTGAACTGGGTCATGTGGTGTAAAAACTAGGTAATTCAGTCAAATAATAGAAAACCTTCTTAACAATCTAGATGCCACATTTGACCCCAACTCGTCATGAAAATTGGTTAATAGTATATCTGTCACAACGATCTCAGAAAATCAGAAAAATCCTTGTTGACTGTAGAATTCACATTTCATACCCAATTATGTTGAAAAGTAGATAGAGTGTTTGTTTTGATTAACTTAAGGTTAAGTTCGAAACTTAGTCACGGGGTTAAAAAACTAGAACACTTTAATGCCAAGTCATAGAAATACCTTGCAAACATTCTGGAGGCCACATTTGACCCCCAATCATTAAGAAATTAGTCAAATTGTTTATCTCGATGAACTCTGGGATAAGTTCAAAACTCGGTCACGTGGGGTCGAAATCTAGGTAACCAGTTTAAACGAGGGAAAAACTTTGTGAACACTTTATTTTACACCCTATTATCTCGAAAAATAGTCAACATATATTATATTTGATAAAATATCACTCAAGTGCGAAAACTTAGTGACGTAGCATCAAAAATAGAACACTAGGTCAACTCTTAGAAAAATCTTGTGATTACTCAAGAGGCCACATGTACTCCCAGTAATCTTAATCATTTGTCAGTATGTTTGGCTCTGTGCTTTCTAGGCCATGATCGAATTCTGGTTAATACGTGGATTTAAAAACCAGTAACCAAAGAAGGATTTTCATTATTCCACCTACGCACAGGGATCACCCTGTCTGAAAACTTGCGTATGCACTTTTTTGTTTGCTTACGAGAGGTAAGTTTTAAGTCTTCCATTAAAATTTAATTATATCTGGATTTAGCACGACATGTCAGCTTTCCGTCTATGAAAACATTATCACGCGGTAAAAACACAAATCCTACTGGGGCCTGTAATCGAACAAGGGTAAACTGAAAAGTTTCAAATCTTGTAAAATAGTGTGAAAGGTCGTTTTCAATGTCGCCAAATGTCAGCATTTGCCTCAGATGTCTGATCTTTCAGTATTCAAGAGCTATTGGCATAGCCTTTAAATTCACATTGAATAGTTTTATGCACGATAACTGTTGATTTTGGAAGGCCAAGCATTTCTTAACCATCATATACAGTTTTTATGTTAATGGTGTCGATTCTCTCCATGGTATGAGTGTGAATACGATTTCATCAATGCAGTTTACATTTGTAGCTATCATTTTTAAAGATATTCCTAATCAGGAGAGTCGAAACTGGTAAAATTCTGCAGACTAAACTAGAACTTTCACTGAAGGCGATGAATACCACCTGAACACCCCACTGACACAGTATATAAAACTATTGTAACATTTGATGCTTTGATTATTGGACCTGCACAACTTAAGGCATGGTACTTATTACTTCAGAATCTGTGAAATATCATTAAATTGTGACAAGGGGTTAAGGAGAATAAGAGCGCACACGGATTTATTATCTCGAGCCCCTGTGACCTTGACCTTTGACCTAGTGACCCGAAACATGGACCATGCACAACTAGGCATTGTACTTATCACTTCTGTGAAGTATCATGAAATTCTGACCAATGGTGATGTCTATAAGATTCCGTAAATAGATTTACGGACGGACAGACAAGCTGTAATCTTACACTTTGTATGCAGGGGGGGGGGGGGAGGGGTATAGTATTCCGACATTGCATTTTACATTTTCCTAGTGAGTCTATTGATATTTTCCCAAGATTGTGCTTCTTCTGACGAGAATGGGGCGCTGAGACAGGGAAAAAGAAAACCTCTGTCGTTTCATTTTTATTATTGAGCTTTTGCAGAATGAACAGGGTGAATAAATACATTTACATATGATATTGTGTAAAAGCATAATTTTAACATGAGTGGCTGCGCTTCCTATATAAACATATACTCAGTTCCAAAAGAAAGTGTGCAATTTTTAATTTAAAATATCTCCATTATGATAAATGGTAACGGTCTGGAATTTCGAATACTACCTTTGTACACAGTTTGCTATCGATTGAATGTGATGTCAATGCACATGCAATTAAGCACAAATTGCTCAAAATTTTGATACCAGACATCATATATATCTGTCAAAAATAATACATTAAATTAACAAAAACCTAAATGCACACTTTCTTTTGGAACTGAGTATATAGAGAAAAGGCTGTGTTTCATTTTACGATAAAATACAAGATTTTAAGTGACGTCATGGCCCGTCAGGGCATGTGATTATAACTGAAAACACTAAAAAGTATAACAAAGTAAAAACAACCTAACAGCAGTACATACAAAAATACAATATTAGATCAAGAATAGAGCATGTATGAGATGAGATCATGTGTCATTTGAGACTGTATTTACGTTTAAAAATGAATATTCAACAAACAAACAAAAAGGAAATATAGTATAACAGTGATGACTTTTACAATAAGAATATAACGAAGCATTGAATATGAATATCAAACGTACAATAACAATAATGAAGTATAGACTAACAGTTTAGAATTTGCAGTAAGAATAACGAAACATAGAATAACAATACCTTGTACTAAGGCTACTGCATATCTATACTGAAAGACATGTAACTTTTTTACTTTGTTATCGTTTGTAGAAATAAGGCAGCACACACATTTTTCATGATTTCTTGCAGTCTGTAAAGTTCGTTACCAGAATGCATTAAATTACACTGTGTTAAATTTGTGTCTTAGTATTAACCCCTGTTTAACCGAGCGCAAACAGTTAAAGTTCAAAGTTTTTTAACGTAAAGTTGCATTTCTTTTGTCGTTCAGCATCTATGGGAAAACAATGTACTGTATTTCTGATAGTTTGCCCTGTGTATGGGGGCGAAGCTAAGCTGTGATCTATATATAATATAGAACAGGAGCTACCTATAATATTCCGGTAGAACAGTTACATGTGTCATAACACAAAATAGATAGAGTGTTACTGACTTGAACTATTACGTCATTTCCTCCAAAAAATAACGTAATTATTCTCGCAAACGGTATTCTATTGATTACAAACATATCAAATTTGAAATGTTGGACATGACACGATTAACAGTTTCAAGTTAGTTACACAATGAACCTTAGAAACAGAATGCTGGAATATTCCGTTGTTTTTAAAGAAAATGTTGTGTTAGAATCATAATCGAAATAATTGTGTGTTCATTATATCGTTGAGTATATACCGTAATAAATATATATTTTACTGACTAGCAATCGCTATTAAAGCGCACAAAATATATCTGAATAAGAATTGAAATTCCCTCTTATTTCGGACCGTAAACACGAATAACATACTAACAAGCAAAATAGAGTATGACATCAACTCATAAAAGTTTAAACAATAATAATAATAAGTTCAGTTGCTTTCCTTTTCGTGTAGTTTGTTATCAAAATAGTATTTTCAAAATTGTAACATCATTGAAAAAATGATGCGCTACATGTATTAAATGTTCATTTGACTTAAAACCAACTTTAGAAATGTTTTTGTACAAAAAGAACTACTGTCACTATAATTCAAGTAACTGAGTATTAATTTAGATACTGTTTTGTCACAGACGTAAAGCTTAGACAAAACCTGTCCTAAATAGTTGCGATAAAATATCACTCTTCTAATTAGTGTGCACAAACACAACTGTTTTATATCCAGAGTTTCAAGTCCTAGAGTATCTGTAGAATCTTTTTTTCTAGGAAATCTTGTAACAATATAGTTGTGATGTAATTAGATAGCTTAACGGTCAGGTTAGAGACAAACCTGCTACACATTTGGTTTCATAATCGCCATAAAAACTAACTAATATTATAAAGTAAAAATTAGGTTTCCATTTCCTTTAAAATATCTATATACTAAGTGACCATTTCAAAATAAAATTTTGATTATCTGAAATGTCCTTCAGATACATAGCATGCATGTCCATAATCTAAGTTTAGAAAACCATTGGTGACAATCCTGATACCTAAACTAACACAGTACGAAACACAGGGGCATTCGTCATATACCACATTCAAAATGGCTAAAGAAAAAACAAAAACTACATGTACTACCCGACCATACTATTTTCGAACAAATGCCACAACGTTTAAACAACAACGTAAAATAACATCATTAAAGTCCCATGATCACATTTACTGATTTAGAAAACTGAATTTACTGAAAGGATAATGATAGAACAATGTTCTAACCACTCTAAAACAATGTTCACATATGCCTTTCAGAAAGTCATTCTTATTTTTTGCAATATCACTGAAAATAAGACAGTCACGTCACTGCGCTATATTTCTAAGACATACATGTACATTGATTGAAAAAGTAAAGTAAGGAATGATTTAAGTACAAACTAGAACTGTCTCAAGAGTGACGAATTATACCCCCACAATACAGCTTTGTCACAGAAGTATGGCAACCATAAGAAAGGAATGGCCACAAGGAAATAGAGTTGAGTTATTAAACAATAACTTGTGTAAATGAGACCTTAACCTTAGACCTACTGACCCCAAAGTCGAACTTGACCTGTATTTCATGATGTTACAGTTGTGTACCGAAAATCATTTAAATCGGTCAAGCCTTTCATGAGTTATCATCTGGAAACTGTTTTACATTACAGTTCAGAGTCACTGTGACATTGACGTTTGACCTACTGACCCCAAAGTCGAACTTGACCTGTATTTGATGATGTTACAGCTGTGTACCGAAAATTATTTAAATCGGTCAAGCCTTTCATGAGTTATCATCCGGAAACTGTTTTACAGTTCAGAGTCACTGTGACCTTGACCTTTGACCTACTGATCCCAAAGTTGAACTTGACCTGTATTTCATAAAGCTGCACGTGTGTACCAAAAATTATTTAAAAGGGTAAAGTCGTTCATGGGTTATCATCCGGAAACCATGAAAAGCAACAGACAGACCGACAAACCGACAAGCTCACTCCTATATACCCCCCCCCCCCAAACTTCGTTTTGTGGGGGTATAATAAAGATGATTTCCACCGGTAAGACATCTTTCTTGGTAAAGTAAGAGCTACTTTTAATTGTGATCCTGGGGCTTTAAGGACAAAAGTACGGTAACATATTAATTTCGTCGTTACAAACACAGGTTATTATATGAATATATTCGAATCATGCAATAAAAATTTCGTTCATCGATATCACAGCAGGGAATATTTGTTATGATTGTGGAATATTATAAACTAGATGGGTGTTCAGTAGAACACTTGTGTCGCCCTCTTACGCTTTGTCAGAAAAAAACAATAATTTTGTGACAAAATCTAAGTACAAAAAGGGGCATAACTTGACCAACAAAATTTGGTGGCATCACGACCCTTGTGTCATAAGCAATGCAATTTGAAAGTTAGATGAAGAAATCTTAAGAAATGGCAAAGTTATAGCTAACGTTAAGTTTTCGTGACAAAATCTAAGTACAAAAAGGGGCATAACTCTGTCAAATATGACCTTGACCTACAAAATTTGGCGGCATCATGACCCTTTTGTCATAAGCAATGCAATTTGAAAGTTAGATGAAAAAATCTTAAGAAATGGCAAAGTTATAGCCAACGTTAATTTTGTGTGACGGGCGGAGGGACCGACGGACGGACGGACAAAGCGGTCCCTATGTATCGCCTTTTCTCCGAAAGGGCGACACAAAAACCAGAACTTTTGTCACACGTAGGTACACGCATTATAATTTTAGAATATAAATATAACTAAGTATAACTCACCAGTAAAAACAACATGTGTCGGCTCATGCGAAAAATCAAGGGTTTTTGGAATCTGGTATTAATGGCATTTATTAAACTCTTCGCGGATACAAAATAGCGCACTTTACAACAAAATTAAAGTTTTACTGTTTTGCCATTGAACAATTAACAGAGGCATGTTACTACATATACTAACACTGGTTGTCATTGCGCAAGAGGCTGCCTCTATGTAGAAAAACGAAACATTAAACTTAATTTTTTTATGAAAATTATAACCCACTGAAGGTTTATTGTAACAAATAGAATGCAACAACAACAAAAGAATGAAATGATTAAAACACAAGTACGATTTCGCCGATAAGATAGCTTTCTTGGTATAATTATACATTACAAGTGTTTACGTCCGAAGTGCTAATTGAACCAACATTTCGCCGTATGATCCCGTGCTCTTTACAGATTTAGGTCTATGACAATATACATGTATAGATATACAATTGAGATATTTACAATATATATATTAAACAACAACAACAAATTAAAGTAATAGAGTTATTCTAAACATTTATTGGTCTTTAATGACAGGTTCGTGACGACGTAGCTTGCCAGAGTTCTTACTAACTGGTTGCTTGAACAAGTTTATGTTCTCTACACCAGACAAATTATTCCATTTCTATTGTTATTTTGTAGAATGTCATTACTTGAATTTTTTTCTATATCGCATATACAATGGCGTGTAGCTGCCCTCTCAGAAGACTTAATACGATCGATATCCATTAATAAGGATGTGAGAAAACCCCATATAATTTATTATTACATTCCGGGTAATTCACATTAGCTGACGGCTTACTTTTTAGACTGGTCAATGTTTAGTCTTTCCTGCAGTAAAACGGAGGCTTATGTTTTTTTAGATGGGCTTATTTTCAAACCGACTTGTTTTCGGAATTTTCAAGTTAAAAAATGCGAGCAAAACATATTATATATACGCAAATGATCAAACATAATTGCCTTGACACTGTTGCATCTTACTGCTGTTGATTTTGGATCATGTTAATTTTCGCTTCCAGTCGATTTTCCATAGCTTTTATCCGAGCATCAAATAATTCCCAAGTAAGAACTGGATTGAACGGTTTGAGCTGCGAGACGTTTAATTCTTCAAGTATGGCAGTAATTGGTGTAACAAAACACTCAGTATCGTTTACGACTCCAACAACCATGCCAATGCATCTAAGATCATTTTGCTCATTGTCTTTCATAAAAACGAGGGCTCCAGAATCACCTGCCCTGCAAAATGGCACATCATTGGCTGTTGATTTGATGTGATATTGCTTGAACAATGTTGTTGTTAACTGATTGGTTAATACATCCATTCTACTATGGAATGCAATTTCTTTGACCACGGCGTTATCAAATTGAATGTTTCCATATGTCTGTTCTGTAACAGCCCCGAATTTCTGCACCAGAGTATTACCCGAAGGCATGCCTTCCTTTCCCCAGATATACCCATTTCGATAGCTGGAGTCTTTAAAGGAAAGAAGAATTTAATTTGATTAACGTTTGTTTCGAACTTATTCTTCGTGGTGAAAGCATAAGGACTAAACTCTTGCTCACAAAAAACATAACATAACAGAATATAACATGGCAACTAAGATATGTTATTTGTTTAAAAAAAAAAGAAATACTGGCCAACGGGAAGTGTTAGAAGATTATTTTGAGAGTTTGACAAGATCATTTGAGGGATTTTATCACGTCTGAATATAATCTAAATTGTAAAACGTATCGAAAAATGAGTGGGAGAAGAGATTCCTTGTACAAACTTTCTTTTAGATAAAAAATAGTAAGCCCCTTTCTGGGTTAGTGTACATGTATTATATCGTATTCGAAAAACGAGGTGGAAATTAATGTGTTAATTTAAACATAGTGCAAATAGTTTTGACTATTACCCTTTATTGCTTCTGTCCGATGACTATTTCTATGTTTGGTTTCAATGCCAAACGCAAAATCAAAGTAATTAAGCAATCAGCAGAGCTTAAAATTTCATAATAGAATGTTTTTCACAACGTGTAGAAAACAAAATAGAAATTGTAAGAAGTTCTTACAAAGAACTGATTATGGTTTACAGGATATATGTCAAGGACTGGAATGAATATAAGAAGATATGCGTTTTCAATTTTATATAATTTTATACGATATTACAAAGTAGTACTTATGTTTTAAACTTACCTGTTATATTTTCTCCGACATCTGGAAACGTTCCCGCAATTGGAGTTCGCCTTTCAATTTTAAACAGTGCAAGATCAACACCGGGCTTACCATCAACTCCTTCTTTGTACGTCATCTCAACAAGTGACCCAACCTTTTTTTCAATAGAATAACTAGGCTGAAATATTAAACAATCTTCCGTTTTTTTAATTTTTCTTTTGGTATCTTCTTTGAGTATATATTTCTCGTAATCGTTCAAAAAAACATGCGCACATGTAAACCCACACAACCCGTATACTGGATGTTCAATAAAACCACCAAGTGTACCACTATTTTTCGGTAGGTTACTGGATGTTATACTACAGCCCATGCGTAGGTTTTCTTGGAACTGCTTAGCTGAACGCCCGCATAGCTGAAATTCACCTTCCCGTACATGGACGGGAATGCCTTCTATTTCTGTTGGAAATGGCTCCTCGTCTAATGGTATAAAATGCTTTGCATGAACATACAAAATGATGAATGCCCTTTGTGAAAAAGTACCATCTCTCTTTGAACCCGCCGTAATTGCTGACAGATATGTGTGCTTATTTATTATATCGAAAGCGTGTGTATCAATAATGTCGCTAATTTCTATGGCTTTCTGTATAGGTAATGGACAGTCATTTATGTGGCTCATGTCCGTGCGTCTGCCTTTCCTCTCATCGGTTTGGTGTAGAACCTTCACTTCAACTTCCCATGTAGGCTGTATGTTAATATTCCGTTTAGCAAATACGACAAAAACAATTTTTTTATCATCTTTAAGCTTGTATGCTGGGTAAACATGTACAATATCCTCAGACATATCTTTGATGATGGGACATATTTTGTTGCATTTCTTTATCACATCAATTGAAAATCGCCCTTCTCTTGTATATAAATCTTCCAATTCAGCTTTGCCAATAGGAATGAGCTTCGCATCATTCACTAGAAATCAAATAAAATGTGCATATTGTATGTACCATGCTAGAAAAAGAGTTACGTTGTATAAATGAACGTCGAACAATTATACTTAGTTACAGTAGTCGGAACGTAACAGTTGTCAAAATTTGCGTATATCGTGCGTGTAACGTGCGTGCGCTCATCGTGTATTTTTTTTCAATCGTACATCGTGTATCATATCGCATCATTCATCGTGCAACGTGCACCATATACTATGCACGATATACGATTCCCGGTACACGATGCATGATAGACATATACGGTATATGATACGATGTTTTATTCAGTCCTGAATTGTTTGACTTTGCGTGTATAAACAAAGTGCTTACAACACATTGTATTATTTTTCATTCGTCAGTGCAATACGGGTAATCGGAGACAGTTTACACCTGAAAAACGAAATTCAATTCTATCTTATCGACGGAAAGGACATAATTTCTCCTCAATATCTAAACTATTGTTGTAACGACATTCTCCTATATGCAGTCGACAAGCTATAAGGGAATTCATTAGGAACTATAAGAGGACAGGGAACATCAACTACTTTCGAAATGAACACGGTTGGGTATTTTCCCATATTTAATTTTTGATTTTAATACCGATCGTTTTAACATGACAGATAGCATGCAATATGAACTGTACACAATCAAACCTTTGCAATTTCATATTATTGCAACAGTACGCTAAACTGAAAGCCATTCCTGCTAAAACAAATGAAAATAGATGCTTATCTTTTAATTCCATGTCTGCATCGAAACACCATGATATGATATGATGTAACCAAGTTATTTATTGGGTAGATAAAGATAATATGACGAGTCAAAGATAGTTTTACAAAATCAGTTAAAGTCCGAGCAAAAAATAATAAAATGATTGGACTGTACCTTCTTGTTTAGGGTTATCCTCGTATTCCTTATAAAATTCTATTTTATGACATATATTGTAGAACCAAAGCAGTAGCAAATTGCTATAAGCGTTTAAGGCACAAGGTCTAAATAAAGCTTGTAACAATAACACTTTTAACAAGTTAAACAAGACAAATTTTGCATTATCAAACACTACAAATACTGGAAAATTCACATAAAATATAACATAGATTTGTCAAATTATCTAACAAGTTATACTGGGGTCATGTTATCTTAATGCAGAAATGAAAGACTTAGTGCTACAGTGTGTAAACATAGTTTAATATAGTAAGATTTTCCACAAAATGCTAATATTTTCTTATCTGATTAATAGAACTTAAACAAGATCATAGGGTCTACACTGAACACATAGCTCTATAATTATGGTAAGTTTTTACAACGCGTGGTTCATTTTTTAACTGATGGCAACAATTTCAAGGAATTGGATACATGGTCATCGAAAGAGCATTAGTGTAAAATTATTTTGAAATCGGGTCTGCAATTAAAACTTATATACGTATTAGGTAAACTGGTTCCATCCCTTGCCGCCATGTTTTTTTTTATCAAAACAATTTGAATGAGTTAGGTAGAGGTTCATCCAAGGAACATTTCAAGAATATATTCAAATCAGGATAACTGACACCGCTCCGTGGCGGACATGTTTTTACTTGATCAATATAGAGAAACGTTTTTACCGAATTACTTTGAAGATGAGAAGCGTTTCTGACTAGAAGATATTATTGATTTCAATTTTTGATTACCATTGTAACCAGATGTATGCATGACTTAAATCAATTCGAAACTGATAGGAGTACATGTACCAAAAATAATAATTGGTATCACGTTTAGAAACAATTGGTCCAGCGGTTTCATAGAGAAGTTGTTGACGACACACGGCGACAATTATAGCTCATCACGAGCAATTTGTGCTCATATAAGCTAAAAGCACTGAAATGGGATTGAAAAAGCTTAACCCGGTCTACGCGTAGTAGTATTTTGTTAAGTCAGTTACCTTTGACGACATATTCTGATGTTTTTGTCTTTCCATTTAATACGTACACTCCAGTCTTAGCAATATTAAGAGCACATAACTTACGCCAAGTCGAAGTTTTCTGTTGTTTCTCTTTCAAAAGATGTTCCCGCTTTTCTTCATATGCCGGTTTCTGAGACTTATTCGCTTCACATTCTTGCTTCCTCTTCGAAGCTTTCTCTTTAATAAGACATTTAGTTTCAATGCGTGATGCTTCACATTCTTGCCAGACATAATATTGCTGAAGTTTGAAAGAACACACATTTGTAATTTAAAGCAAGGACACGAACGAATGATAGTCTAGTACGGACATATCAGGCTTCCTGCTGTTTATTCAGAAGGCATTACCTCAAGTAAAAAAAGAACAGAAAAAATATCTTGCAACAACCGACCAGAAAGTTGACGGAATTTTCATTTCATCAATATCGACACGGTTGAGAAGAAACACCTGTAACAAACAGAAAATAAATAGTATTATTTAACTATGTATGCAAAGTGACTTTAATTTTCGGTTATGTCAGGAATAAGAAAAGACAATTACGGAAGATAATTAACAGCGATGCAAATGTTTGAAATATAAATTAAATGCCTATGCAAGCATGATAAATCACTCGGCGAAACTGTAACGCATTTGCATTTGAACACTTTTGTAATATCATATCTAGTTGAAGCAGATCATTTCAAAGGTATTAAGTGTAAGACTTATAAATTGTTTTAATTACGATCTTTTGAGTCGCAAAACGGCCGGGTACACGGAGTTGATGAAAAAGTCTCGATGTTAGGACTTGCAAATGTTTCCAGAACAAGGAGAGATATCTGTTTTAAAGTTGGCATACCTTGAATAAATGCAAAAAAAAAAAAATAAATAAAAAATACAAATCACTATAAGTTTATAAGCCACGTTTTCCTAATTTCTTATGATTTTTGCATTTTTACGTTTAGTACAAATTTTAATGTATGGTGCCAGTCAGTGAGGAGGATCATTTAATAATTCACTACGAGAATGGCATTTGGAGACATAATTATGACATGCACCCCTTATTGTAACTTCACTGACTTATATATAAAGTGTTTCCGCGTACAAGTTATGCTACATTGTCAATCGAGGGAACATAAAAAGATGTTTTCATATGACTAAAATAACGAGTGAAAGAGTTGTGGTTCTTGCACACTGCACACTACACCACTTCTAGGATCCTCTGGCATTAGTAATTTGCCATGCTTTTAGACAAACATGAAATTACATAATGAATGACGAAAATGCATTATTAGTCGTATAATACCATTATTCAATGTTTATCAGGCTCCAGGCAAGGAAAATTGGAAAAGGAAACAATGAATACGAACTCATGGTAGAGTTATCAGTCTTGTGAGCTGTATTGTTCCTTGAAACCATCTACATATGCTGTTATTCAAGTTTGTAGTCAATCCAAATACCTTTTAAGCTATGTTCCGGACAGAGAGAAAATGAAACAACAGAACTGACTAAAATTACTCATGATTTTGTCATGGTTCTTGCACACTGCACTTTTCCATTATGTACACGCTACATCCAAGGTTTGAAGTTAATCACTTGAATAGTTTTTTGACTTCTAACACTCTTTGACAGACAAACATGCAGAAGGAAAGACAAACAACATGCTGATGGAAAAACAGATTTCATTAGTACATATCGCAAGACTTTATAAATCTTTGTGCATCATCTGTATGCATTTAGGACAGTGAAAAATGAAAATCCCTTTTAAATAAAATTAAAACTACACACTAGATTTTCCCAATTCTACTGTATTTTGAATAAAACTTAAACCGATGGTTTATTTAACAGCCAGTTAAATTTTCAGATATCCGTGACGGTCATATTCCTACAATCACCATCGAGTAAAACTTTTGATGAATATCTAAGTTAAAAAAGCTTGAAGTTAAAAAAGCAGGTTTTTTGAGAGTTGTTTATTTATGATAAAACATTAATTTTATCTAATTTTATTCCCCAAATTCATTATGTCTAAAGTTTTCTTACCATTGGTCCTAGGTTCCTTAAACCCATGTACTTCTTTTTGGCCTGTTCAAATTCTTTGCAATACAACTCGTAGCCATTGACTTTGTTATACGAGTCAAATTTCACTTGATGATCTATCCCCGTTAGGACGTCCTCTAAAGCGGATGTGGATTTTTCGAGTGAAATTCTTTCGAATATGCTGTACATGGTTTTCTGTAATTTGTTTGTAACTTTTGTTAAATACTCTGACTTTCAATTGCTTTTCTCCATAAAACTAAATAAAAATATCGAAAACTTAGCCAAGTCCAAAAAAGAATAGTTTTGTTTGCTAAAATTATCTTATCCTATCTTATCTAATGATAACTAATAGAGCCAGATTATAGAATTTGATACCATTAAATAACAGGCACATGTATTGCAATTCTTTGATACTGATAACTTGTTATTAGAATTATAGTTTTATCATGGAATCATGGAGAAATTGATGCATTCTACATAATTACATTATTTGTATCATAACTATCATAAGAATCTCTATTACCTGTCATCAGATTTTGAAAGTTGCCAGTGATTAAAACAAGTACCTACTTATATGGCATCGGTCAATTATATTTAGCCATTTGCAAAATAACTCATGGCGAATAGTACTAACTTAAAGTTTGATGATACAAAACCTTGAGTTTTAACTGTCATTTTTTAACTAAAACGCATAATCTTATCACTGTTAAATATTGTTTAACTTTATTCGTAATATAAAATGAAAATGTAAATCTAAAATGTAAATCTAAATAATGGCATTAATATTTATCGCTTCGATTTCATCTATGTATGGTAATACTGCTAATTATGAAAATTCTATAAATTATCAGTCATTGCATGCCGAAAAGTCAAACGAGATATAAAACTTAACTGATTACTGGTATCCTACATGTTAACCGGACGTTCAATCATCCGGACAATTTCGATTTGCACGTAATTAAACAGTTATCCTTTGATCCAACGTGTAATGAAGATACCCAGATCTTGCAGACGCTTTCCGTGTCTGTGACAGTGTAGTCAACTTATCACTTAG
This sequence comes from Saxidomus purpurata, assembly GCA_022818135.1. Taxonomy (NCBI): domain Eukaryota; kingdom Metazoa; phylum Mollusca; class Bivalvia; order Venerida; family Veneridae; genus Saxidomus; species Saxidomus purpurata. Next base: position 16,898,925 of record JAFMSR010000015.1, read on the forward strand.
GTGAACAGCATTAATGAATTTGATATATATGTACCGCACTTGCCTTATATTTTGATTGCAGACGGCCATGGTCACGTGGGGGCTTAATATATCAATGCAAATGCGCACCTGCGCAAATGGTTAGCGATGTTAGCATTCCGTTTCAACATTAGTTTCAATAGACTTTTAACAGTTGGGAATGGAGAAGGCTTTGCGAATCATAAAGAAAATACTAAAATCTTGAAAAAGTAGATAGTTTTCGTTAAATTGATACTGAAAGCATTAAATTACACATTTAGTACACGTAGACCTAAATCAATGAACCATGACGGACCTCGGTTCAGGATTTATGCTATTAATAGTTACCAGTTGCTTTTCCCGAGAATTCCACTTGTTTACTTTGAGCCTTACAGAGCATAATTTAGGTATGAGACGCCTAAATACATTTCCATAGACTTACATTATAAGGGTTTCTTCCGGTGCGACTACCCAAAATCTCACCGACTGCTGAAATGAACTTTATTTTGTAGAATCATCCTAGTCCCACATAAAAATAACAAAATTTATACATGTGATCCAATACTTTATGCCAGTAATTTGGAGCTCAATGACACCACCCCCAATTCTGTGGCAGTTTTAGTGGTCACCGACCAAATATGTCAGTATTTTCAAATACCAAATATTTTGATTATAATTTATATCCAGATTTTTCTCTTCATATTTCATTTGTGATCTATCATGCAGCGATTATTTCAAACTAATTTTTCTTGTATGCATCCACTTAGTTTCAGCCAATCAGCAATCAAACACATAGTGTAGGTCCGCATGTTCCCTAGACAAAATAACCTTTTTCCGGTTTTCACCGATTTAGGCGTCTCATACCTAAAGACTGAAACGATTGCTTTTGTACGCACTTAGAACTCTTTCAAATAATAAAATAATAATTGCTGAACCAAAGTATAGCTTTGATTTAATCTGCATAGCATCACGATGCAGAATATACCTCCATATTGATGACCAGGTCGAGACGATTTCGTGTGCTGCTGCTGAGCTTTTAAATAATTTGTCAAATTGCTTCAATATCAGTTGTCATATCTGTAGTATTTTCTTTTCAGAGTCGAAAATGTGAGTGGACAGGGAGCAGAGTGTCTATTAAAAATATATGTGTTTATTTGGTTGATACATCATATACTCTTCTTGCAATGGCATGTTATGTTACCCCACCCCTTCCAAAAAATGAAATTTTGAAGAAATTTTGCCTTATTTATCACAAAAGAGTGTTCTAAAAAGCAGGATAGTATCAAAATTTACATCAAAACGTACAATAGAGTTAAGGCTGTACATACGCACACCGTACAAACACGCTTGTTCAGTAAAAAACCCAAATTAAACATCTAGATGGACGTTCAGGGTGCCCAAAATTAAGAGTAATCTGCGTAGTATTTGAATTTCTAACACATGTACCATGAATTGTAAAGAACCAAATGCTTCTTAAGTGCCACTTTTTCATTAAAATATGAATTGTCACGGCTATGCATGAAATTTCAATTGAAATAGACCATAACTGACGCGATGCATCCCTCTGAGGCCAAAAAAACGTATTTTTGTACACCGTTTTAGAGTAATATTCGTATTTCTGAGACCGAAATTGCAAATGCGACAAGAAATGATGCATATTTAACAAAATTCGTTTTTAATGTAATGAAAAACAACAAATTAGCTACAAAAACTGAGCAGATTTTCTCAAAAATTGGGTTTTAAGGCATTTTTGTAATTAAAGGGAGGTAATTCAAAATCTATATTGCCCTTCCGTATGCGTTCCGGGACATGTTGTCGCATTTTGTGATAAGAATTACGTCGATTTTTGTGAAATTACAATGCTAGCACTGTTTTCACGCAATTTCATGGCGACTAGATCTATATCACACATTTTAATTACAACAGTATACTTGTTTGATATGTTTTCAGCTCTAGAATCATAAGGTGACGAAAATCATTTACTAGAACAGTAGCCATTTAGGTGATATTTACCCGTCTAGTGATTTTGAGATTCAGTTACAGGTCTAAAAAACACAATTTCATCAATAAAATCACAGTACGTACTAAAATCCGAGCATAAACAGCTCGGGAATATACTTTGTAAATTATCATTTGTGAATTATATACCACATTTCACACTTCTATTGACAACATGTTATCTGCCCTTGCACATTTCTTTTCAGCATTTTCTCCACTGCTGGTCCCGTATATTGAAACTTTGTAACCATACCTGCATTCTAGACTAAAAAATCTTCCAGTAATAAATTCAGATTTGCGCTGACATCTCTACACTCCGTATTTATGTGTGCACAACAAAGTCATACAGTTATAATCCCCTATATCTGACCTAGGGGTACATTTTGAACCTTTATTTCATAAAAAAATATCAGAAAAGCTGATTTGTTTCCTTCCAGACCTCCATTCAATGTATCTGTTACCAAATTAGCTATTTTGAATACAAAACAATGTCTAAAATGAACTCGGGGACACACAGAAACATCGTTTTCTGTGCTATATTTAGGTATGAGACGCCTAAATACATTTCCATAGACTTACATTATAAGGGCTTCTTCCGGTGCGACTACCCAAAATCTCACCGACTGCTGAAATGAACTTTATTTTGTAGAATCATCCTAGTCCCACATAAAAATAACAAAATTTATACATGTGATCCAATACTTTATGCCAGTAATTTGGAGCTCAATGACACCACCCCCAATTCTGTGGCAGTTTTAGTGGTCACCGACCAAATATGTCAGTATTTTCAAATACCAAATATTTTGATTATAATTTATATCCAGATTTTTCTCTTCATATTTCATTTGTGATCTATCATGCAGCGATTATTTCAAACTAATTTTTCTTGTATGCATCCACTTAGTTTCAGCCAATCAGCAATCAAACACATAGTGTAGGTCCGCATGTTCCCTAGACAAAATAACCTTTTTCCGGTTTTCACAGATTTAGGCGTCTCATACCATAATGTGAAACATCAACCAGAAAGAAAAAAATCTGATGAAATAACATACTTTTTACACAAATAAACAATTGTCCGGATGATTGAACGGACGTTGCATATTTCGGGGACGTTTCATTGGTTATTGTATTACTCGAATTGAACAAGAAAACATACTTTGTGACCATCTCAAAGTATAAGGATGCGTACAGCTGAGACCGAAGTTCATTGTGTGAAAATTTCGTGTTTCTATCTGCATTATTGGCAGAATTATTTACAAAAAGGTCCCGTTTCTGTCCGATTAATTGAAAGAAACCAGTACCTCAAACTTTTCTTATTCCATACATCCAACTATCGAGATCCATTTCTTCTGTACGTCTTTAATAGTAGCAAGTCGGTTTTTCTTTTCTAATTCATAAAGTGTTTCGTCTGTGTCATGTGGTAATGGCCAATTCATCTTCATCTCATTGTCAAACACCTCTAAAGCTAACTCTCTCGATCTTTCATTTTTCTCTTTAAAGATTTCGGGCCAAATTTTTGAAATTCCATGTAAATCGTCACCATTTACAGCTGCAACTGTCTTGCATACATTTCTTGCCAGCTCTACAACGAAACATAGCTTAAAGATATTTAAGTTGATATAACTAATGCTGTTTTCCAAGAAATAAAACGTTCATTTTTAGAATTAAAAGTCAATAAAACTGTAGATGTATTTACTGAAATCCTTTCTATATTATATATTTCAAAAGGGTTCATGTTAACAATTTATTTGAGATAACATATAAAAGAGTTTGCTTTCTTTACACTGTGTTCGACAAAAAGTATTTGGTTCAATGCATTCAAAGTTTTACACATATAAATGATCATTTCATTATGCTGTAAGTAAAGGTCCACAGTAAAATTATGTACAACTATGTGTATAACTACATTTTGAAACTGTTTATATGGGTTTCATTTTCGCATCTAATATGTTATAAATGAGGTCATAATAGTTTAAAGTACATTTGTAGTTTATATTGTAATGAGAGACGTAAACAATAGTTTTATTGTTACAAGCATTTGGCACATTGGATGAACGACCACCTGACATTGTCTCGGAATTGAACACATACAATTAGATTTTTTCGACAAAAGTTTAACAACGGAGGTAAGTTAAAGTGGTTTGTATTTGTGGGCTTACGATACTTTACAAATCCATTGTATTCTCGAGGTGTAAAATAAAGGTTAGCATGTTAAATATACAAAAAAAAATGATGACAAACATTTATTTTATGCTTTTCTGCGGTTTATCGAAATATAACAGTGGATGATATTCTGATAAACTCACTGTCCATGCAGTGAAACTTATCAAAATTTGTTATCCTGATTAACGTCAAAACGTATACCGAGCGTAATCAATGCCGGAAACCATATGACGATGACGATGTTAAAATGATGCCATGTTTGCGATGCTTTCTGGTGATGTTTCGACATTTTGATAAAATAAACTCCGGAAAAGTATAGTTTGAGACATAAAATAAACAGAACAATTGTTGGTATAGATGTCATATCACGATAATTTCACTCGTGAACACCAAAAGTAGGTATTTAAACTCGTGGCTGCGCCACTCGTGAAATTTCACTTTTGGTGCCCTATCGTTGAAATTATAACGTGATCTTACATCGAAACCAACAATTATCCTCTATGTATTCACTCGAAAATTTCGACCGTTAGTAACGTTTATTTCGCAAATGTGCTTATTATAAATAATGTGAGCCGAGCGCAAATATAACTCAAATCAGTGCACTGGGTATTGTGTATTTAGCTTGTTGGCGAACTGGCTTATATTTGATAAGCTATTCTCAGTGGCAAACAGTTTCATAATGAATAATGTAACAGACAAAACTACTCATGTACGCACCTTTTCCCGAAAGATGCACGTTTGAATTGACATATAGGGGCTTTGCACTGTCGTTTAAAAACGTTTGTAATCTATCACAGCCATTGATAAACTCTTCAGCTAATTCCATGTCATGTGTATCCAGCAAATCAGTCACTCTTCTAGCCTTTGGTCTCACTAGTAGAACGGACTTAATCTCGCGAAACACTTGAAATATTATTTCGCCTTCTTTGCCGTCTCTCAATAATTCACACAATTGGTGGTCAGGAGACTCTGGTTGATCTAGATCGAAATCTCGTAGTATCGAGACCAATATTGGTTTCGACAACACCTCATTTTGAATTCTATATCTGCTGACCAGTTTACTTGTACAGCTGTTTGGTATAGGATAAAGTGAAAACTCATGAACAATTATTTTCAAGACTTTGCTAAAAATCCAAGTAAAAGCCATACAGGACCGCCAAAATTACTACATATCGCATATTATTACAAGGATAACATATTAATATGAGAAACAATAAATGAGCAGTCTGTCATGGAAATACGGACCTAATTTCCTTTTAGGCCTATAATATGGGAAAAGAGTCAACAAATAATACTTTCTGATGACCATGCTCTGTGAGTAATCACTGTTGATGAAGGATCAAACAAGAGGGTCATGAAGGACCTATATCAATCATTCGAGTATTATTGCACTTTAAATAGAAAAAAGTAAGTGAGGAGTTCATATTGAAAGTCAGTCAGACGAATTATGAAAATAAATTTGCAAAACTAAACTTATAGTCTCTGGCTTGAAAAAAAAACTGCGTCAAAGGTCAAGGTCAACCAAGGTCAAAGTTAAACTCTGCATGCAACACTGTTAATACGGTTAATATTTCATTGCATTGTCCTTAAAAACAGGATCGTAGTTCAAAAGGTCAAAGTCGGCCAATGTCAAAGTTAACATGCTGCGGCCACTGGAGTCTTTTGTAATTGTGCTTATTGGGTCCACCATCCTCTAAAGAGGCTATAATCGGTACGACCCAAAGACCACTGGAGTCGCGGCTGTACCTCCTCATATAACACCAGTACTGTTTTTTTTTCCAGGAAGCGAGAGTGACTTGATAAGCTTCAAGGTTACTTCACAATCAAGTTGAAATGAATTAGTATAAATTAAACTAAATAACATGAAAGGAAATATCTAACAACGCACATTTAATAAATATAAAATATAGCATCTTAATAGAGAAAATACTTAATTTGATTCACTGCACTACATAAAATAGAAGAATCCTCACATAATCTAGTTACGTTTTGAATGAAATGAAACATTTTTTTCTGTAGATAGAACTTGTGACAAAGTTATGAAACAAGATGTGTATGATTTGCAGCTTTACAAACAATAGTCTAAGCGTAAACATTAGTATTGTTGTCTTCCGTTCACGCATAAATGGAACTCGGTCCATCGTTTGCTATTTATATAGGCAATTTTTAATTTTTGCAAACTAAATTATCACAGAAAGGATACATTAAGTTATGTTTCATCTTATAATCATAACAATAACCTCTGCTGTTGTACATGATTACATCACATATCTGGCAGACTATCACAAAAAGCTGCTCATAACTCTCATAATCGCATTCCTGAAACACATATAAATTCATACTTACTTAGTAATGTAATATTTTGTACTCGTTAATGTATATCCATGTGAAGGGTGGTCAATATGAAATAAATACAATATAGTTTCAATTTAGATATGTAGTATTAAGTCGCTTCCTTTGTAGTTCATTGATAATGTAGCTCTAGAAAGTTTAAAAGATTGTCTTACAAAGAAACGTTAACAAGAATAAGCATGAAGCACATAAAAAAAGAAATTAAAACATCTGAAAGTTAAAGCAGTAATTCTTGTTCTTTAAAATTTATTAAAGTTAACAAAGTAAAACATCTAATCGAAGTATTACAAAACATAATTCTAAGAAAATGTGCACTTGAAATAATTATATATCATTAATATGAACAAACATGCCATAATGGTCTGATATCACTCGTATGAATTCAATGGAATATCGGGCTATGATCAACCCTACTGAATTATTATTTTGACATTCAAAATACAACTTATTACAATATGACATATAGATTCACTTGAGGAAAAGTAGAAAATTACTTACATATTCTAGTACCTCTCACTCGCCTAATTTAAAACAAAGTGAAACTGTTTGTTTCTACTTTACAGACGCGTTGTATTTACAACCACGTGTGAAGCGATATCAGTAATAGCCACCACACGAATCAATATGTTTTGGACTATATTGATATAGCATCACATAAAGCACATCCTAGAAACGTGTATCTTGGTCGGATCAAAAGTTTCAGATAGAGAACAGACTATTACATATCTTGACAAAAAATGCAATAACATTGTCATGCGTGCAGGGGTTTTCAAATCATATGGCACAAATGCTCTGCATATAAAGACGACGCGTTGAGGACCACGTCCGTACCTCAAATGTCAAGGTCAGACTTGGAGTTTAAGGCCCTTCCCTCCGCTTTTTCATATCCGGACAGTAACTTTACCTTGCGTGGAGGAATTTTGAAATAAATATAGCATAAATGATTAGCAAATGAAGATGACATGTTGCGTGAAAGACCCATGTCCCTTCCTTAATCGGCAAGGCCACAATTTAAGTTAAGATGTAATGGACCTTGTATGAACAGAATGCACACATTATATCTCTTAAGCAATGCTTTTAAAACGACTTGGCACAAATATTTAGCACGTTGCGTTTAAGTCTCGCGTCCCGACTTTAAAGGTCAGTCTCAAACTGACAGGCTTAAAGGTTATCGAATCATGTATATATGTACAAATTCGTGTCCGGACTGTAATTATGCCATGCATTGACGGGATGTCAAGCAACTGGGCACACATGTTCAACACATAAAAACAACTTGTCGCAGGCAAGTACCGCTTCCCTCGCTCGAAAGTCAAGGTCATACATAGAAAGAGTTTACATCTCATGGATTCGTGTATACACGATGGCTCTGTCATGCATTGAAGGATTTTAAAATTACATGGCACAAATGCTGAACACAAGAAAATAATATGACCATGCGTGAGTCCGGTAAAAACTGTCTGTATGCACATACTCATGTAACGATTGTAACTCTTTCATGCACTGAACGATTTCAAAGAACGGATATGTGATTCTATCTTCTACATTGAAGGACTTTAAATAAGTTTGCACAAATGTTTAAAACATGGCGATCAAATTTCATGCCCAAGTGCCTGGTTCACACCTTGAAGATAAAGCCCACAGACTGTGTGACACCGATTCAGAGCCAGTAACAGCTCTTTTATGGCATGTTGAGATATTGAGGAACAGGTAAGGTATAACACATGTCAAAAGATGATTGCAAGCAAAAGTATAACTAGAGGGTTGTATTTACACAAAAACATATGTCTCCCCCCACGCATATTACCACTCTCTGTTGTGGGGAATCAAGGCCAGAACTAGCAACAATGACATTCACCCACCCCGAAAAAAACTTTATTTGCTTCACATAATTTAAAAACTAAAAATAAATATCAACAGTGACCTTGACCACGTTCCCCGGAAATTTGTATTTGCTATTTTCGCTTTAAAATTTTCACACTAAAATATATATTTATAGTAGCAGTGACCTTGACCCAACCCCCAAAAAACAACACTTTTATTGCTTCATCGTGTTTTATTGCTTCATATGGTGAACATCTAAAGTGGGTCATTCTAAAAACCTTCAAGGGGTTCAAGAGATATGGAGCGGACACGAAATATAGTCATATGAACTATGATCTATGTTTGTGAACTTGACCTTGAGCCGTTACAGACGGACGGACGGACGTACTCACCAGACGGACTTTGTGAAGTTATCCCTTTGATCTTTCTTTGATCTTTTTTTAACCCCACAATATAATTATTTAACCCTACAATACCATTTTTAACCCCATAATGACGGAATGAACTGAAACAACCTCACAATGCTACGTTGTACTCAAACCCTACAGACGGACGAACGGATGGACAGACAGGCAGACGTATTTGGCAAAAACAATATATCTCCCCATAGACTTGATTACATGTACCAACTGAAGGTCATACATGATTATTGTTTGCAAACAATTGAAAATCAAATTATTTTATGTATGTATTAAGTAAAATGAGCATTGCCATTTTCGAAAGGTAGGTGGATAGAATATTTGATAAAGAATGTTCTGGTTAGTCCTTTCTCATCTGTGTTCTATCCTTTTCAAGTTATGAGTGTCCTTTGCCTATGAGCGAATGCAAAACTTTATGATATATATTATTTTTTTATGTTTAATATGAAGATAACTTGTGTTGATTTGAGGTTCGCATTTTTCGAATTGGTTTCTAGCACCACACGATAGATGACATTTGTTGGAAAAGTTATAGCAAGGTTTTGACCAATATGAGTTCAAGCTTTCACACACTGAACTACAAAAACGTATTCATTTATTGCATGTACCATTACATATTATCATAATAGGTCGCTCATATATGACTGTGCTATTATGTATTTTTAATGCCAGAAATAATTGAGCAATTGTGTTTGTAATTGCCTCAAGTTTAAACTAAAGAAACCTAGTTAGATATGCGTGATGCAAATATTGAAATACAAGGATATCACAAATTACGTGTACGGAAATAAGAGTTTGATTTTAAAACTAATGTTCACTTAAAACTATCAATTACTTAACACTTGTATATGTTATATAACTGGTATACTTCGTCTCAGCGTTGAGACAGCCTTAGCAAAGTACAATGGTGACATTTGTATGTTATATGAAGTTCACAACAGTCCTCGTACATAACAAGTGCTCGTTGTCCTCATAATTAAAATTTAGTTTGCAGCTTACTTTTGTTGAGTACTCCGGGCTTTCAACATCAATGTACATGATAGCCCTTTTAATGGCAGGCTTGAATTGAATATAAATCCAAATTCCTTTGGTCACTTGATCTAAAGACGGACTAGTCGGGAAGACGTCTACAAGATAAAAATGTTGACAAACATAAACGGAAGCGTAAAATAAAGCGGTATTGAGCACAGAAATTGACTAGAACCATTACTATCATTTACATAATGGAATATAAACAGCTTATGACTAATCATAAATATATGGATAGAGCTGTGGAACGCATTTGCTGCCTCATTAAGGTCAAAATACTTTACTATGTTAATAAACCGTAATAAAAGTCATTGACTGTAAAAATCGCTATTTGGCATTAACATATCATAATGTTGTAGGGTTAACGCACGTTTTTTTTCGTGTTATAACATCTGCAGAATCCCGAGGGATGGTTGGTGCCCGAGCCAACATATTCCAAGGGTTTTTGCAGGTGTTATAACACGAAAAAAGTTCGTCAACGCTATTCTAGCATAAATAGAATAAAAATCATAAAAAATGAAACGCTCATACTGGTACGACGTTCAACAATGCGCGGGACAACGTCCGTGTTGTTTACGTCATATTTATGACGTCACCAGCGGTTTTTAAGCCCGGCACTGTTGACGCCGTACATGATGTAAGACTTGGGAGACAGGTCCATTGTTTACAATGGCCCTGTACTGCGCACAAATGAAAACGGGCTATAACGGCGCGTGAATCTCCTGTTAAAACACCGGCAAAATGGGAAAAATAGCAGATTTTATGCTAGAATATATGCTAACATCGTTAAGAAGTACATAATGTAGAGAGGTTAGGTCAGAATGTCCTTGTGCAATGTACAAGCATCTTATGACGGGTAAGAGCATAATTATGGTACGTGTAAACGCCGTTATGTATAAGTTAGTGTTTATTAAGTCAAATTTCAATTTACTCCAACTTACTTAGTGTTTACCCTCATTTGACCTTTTGCATAGCCACCGACATGTTTTAAGGCACGGACCTATATGTATATAGGTCTGTGATTGTGGGCGGAGCTTAAGTGCTTTCTATTTAGAGCGCACTCTTAACGAATTATATAATAAGTGATTTCAGTAGTCTAAATGAAAAAGAAAGACGTTTATTTGAAATTCTGATTTGATTGGTGGGCAAATGGGTCAAACACTAAGTAGCTATAACACGCGAACGTACGAGAATTAAACGCCTACAAAAAAGAATTAAACGTGTACGTGTAAAATGCGTACACACGAATCTTTTATTAGCGGTATATTTATATTTACAGTGTATTTAGCAGTTAATCAGTGCCAAGTTTATTAACATTAGGGCCTGTAAAATGTTTGTGTTTCCAATAAGAACAGGGGTTTATTGCCAGCGATGTGAGACTACTGTAGATATTACTGTACTAAGATGGAAGTTCGAGCACTCATACTAATATGTTTACGCATAAATCAAAAACACCAAAGAAGTGGACAATTCTTGTTAAAGGTTTATAATTGGAATTTGGCCATGTAATAGATTTGTTTGAAACTTTAACATCTGATCATTTACACTTATTTATGTTCACTTAGCGCTTAATTCAAGTAAGATTTTCACTGGAGGTATTTTTAAAATTTGATTTCCCTATCCTGGTTGCCCAACCAAGATAGAGTTATTTTATCATAAGTAAAAATTTGATACACATACTTTGCCTGCAGAAAGATATAAATATAAGACATATTATATTATATTTGTGAAATATTTGCATTAAATATTATATATTTAGATGGAATTCATTAGAAATTCAAGTTTGAAAAGATATTATTACCTCCCTTTACCTATCTTGGGTGCGCACCCAAGATAGGTTGGAAATAAATCAATTCAGAAGCTACACGTAGGTTTAAAACTTGCATTTTGGTTCAGAATGTTAAGATATTGGTAAATCTATCAAATTCAAATGTAAACGTAGAAATTATATTGAAATAAAAAAGAAATACTCAACGTTTTAAATACTTTCATATTAAAGGGGAGTAATAACAAAATTTCATAAAAGTTAATAAAATGTAAATTTCTGATAGGGATCTAACTCAATGTAATGGGTCTTTTTGTTCATTAAATTAATCTCTAACAGAATAAACAAAAAGTAAAAATTGTCATAAAATGTTGCTTAAAAGTAATTGACCACCTTTAAAGTTATTTCAATCATTGATTACAGAAGTCTACCACAACGTTGATAACATACAAATTCTTGGCGAAGCTATTGCTGTTTTGTCACGTTATTATTAGTACTCTGAGGCACATCGTGAAGCAAAGTACATTTCTCCTCACCGACATTGTATTAGAGTTTTGTAACTTACACGGACGTGGACTTCGGACTGCTGACTAGTGAATATTCTCAGGGGTTTTCTCAAGCGTGTGTGTCATCTTGTAATTAAAACCGTATTGCAGTAAAAGGGTAATTAAAAGAACATTGAGAAATATATATAGATCAATCATTTTCTATTTCAACAATTCAATTCAATTTCTCTTCTTTTACAAACAAGCCCAGAACAATTATGCATCGGCCTTGGGTGCCGCCAAACAGTACGTATTGAACTTTATGACTTGATTTAGCTCTGAAACACTGACTCTATATAAGTGTATATGGCTATATTCATAAACCTTTCTCCACCCGATTTCTACCAAGGAAGGCTCCGTTACTTGCTGTTAATTGGTCAACTAATTATTAATTGGTCAACTTTTAATTTCAAATTATTAAAGGTACTTAGATTTGGTTGATTTATTACTTTAAGTATTCACTGGCCAATCAGATATGCCTAACGGCCCCTTCCTTCGTCTAATTTAGTTTAAACTAATTTATTATTCTCGATTGCAAAAAAAGTTCTTACAACTTATATTAATCGCTCTCGAGACTCATTCCGGATGAAACCAACCTCGAAGAGAGAGAGGCAATGTAGATTTATTTGTGTCCTACCTGAAGACACTACCGACATAGTCATGGTAGGGATCGAAACCGGGGCCCTTCGATCCTGAGGCAAACGCGCTACCACTGCGCCTCGGCTGCTCCTTCCTTGGTCGAGGAACATTTCTGAATATAGCCATAAATTATTTTCCTTGCTTTCGGGTTATTTGAGGCTGTAAAGCTATTCATCATTGGATTCCTGTTAGCGTAAATGTATATCTTATCCCTTAGAAGATAGGTGGAGCGATTGCCCTGGACCAATATCTTTTTTGAATGTCAGTATGCATAAATGACCAGAATTCTCCGGGTGCAAATGCTTAAATATTTCATACAATGAAGTGAATCATTCAACATTTCCCCTTTAACTCGCTGTTTGTAATTTGAATCGCACGATATGTATCGACAGTTTCGTGTATCAAGTTTTGTTTAAAGGAGTACATGAAGTATTGTTACCATGAATCAAGGCAATTGTCCTATTGAAGTATTTAATTATAAGCTCCATATTTTATTTAACAAAGACCTTTTAAAACACACTTCTTTAAACATATATACTATCCATGTTTGCTTTGAATAATTAATTGACAATTAGTCAAACACAATATATCAATTTTAGAAACAACATTTTACCTAGTAGAAATCGATTTTTTTATCCCTGGCCTTTATTTTTGAGGGAAGAAGTAGAGAATATCAAGCAAGCAGTGAAACGTTTAGTGCAGCGTTCGGGACAGACTAATCCGCCACAGGCAAAAGACCGAAGGGATGCCAAAGTCAGTGCTATATCTGATCGTGAGTCCGAAAGTGATCAGATTGGTGAGGAACAAAGAGAGACAAGAGATGTACCAGGTTCTTCGCGACCCCAAACGTCTGAAATACCACATTTGCCTCATAAGTCTTGCCTCTCAGCATTTTTTAAAAACAAGTTTTAACAGGTTCATTTTTAGAAAGAAAAAACAGAAGCAATATCAGATTATGCGTGTTTACGAAACAGAAAATATGAATACATACACTGAACCCTGCTGTATAACATTTAAATCTCGGGTTTTCTATTTCTTTGTGTCATACTCTGTAGACATCTAAGAAGTTATTGATTTTCAATTGTTGTACGTTTTCAAGGTGCAGAGCCAGGCTAGAACAAGACAACGAGCAGCAAAGAGGCCTTTGGCTACTCTAAATTTGCCTATAAAAGAACGTTCAGGATCTATGATACTGAGAACACTGGGCAAAAGTAGTAGCTCAGATGATGAGTAGCATAAACTGATACAGTTTAATAAAGTTCTGTCACTGGAAATTGTTGTTTCCTGCATGCCAAACAAAAAATAAATTTATGTGCCGCAACTGCAGATGTATATAAGAATATTTCACTTTGAGAAAACCCCTTACTTTATTCACTAGTCAGCAGTCTGCAGTCCGAGTCCGAGTAAGTTACAGAACTCTAATATTACAAACCGGTTTGATCGGTATTGTATGGTCAAGCGTACATTGAGATACTTTATAAAGGGGTAATTGCACTGCATATCAGTTTTAGCGATTCTCGCATTGTGGCTTCAAATTCAATGTTATTTACTGTCGTATAAAATAAAAGTCAGGTGTTCACTTTGTAAGTGTGTTACACACATTAATTGATAACAAATTTTGCAAAACCACAAATACACATGTTTACTTAAAACGTAACTTTGGAAATGCTTTCTGCAATTATGAGCACACTTTGTTGTACAGTATTACACTTAGTGTTGCGAAGTTCGTTAAAGAAAGCTTTGGAAAATGTAAATGTGCTAATAAAATTAAACCAATAAGTATGTTACTCTTGTGTGTGCCATAAAGCGAGAACTTTTTTATCCGGAGATAAAGCGAAGCCAGCCGCGGATACAGGGTTCTAGGGCATTTCTCTCCATGAGTTGTCATCTCTGGCTTTACCTGTGCAGCTAGAAGTCTCTTTGACCGTCATTTTAAAGCACACATTCGTTTAAGGCTATGAATATACCATGCAGTCATTTCTTGTTTACAATGGTATTAGTCATATACTTGTACGATTGCGATTACTGATGTCGATAAACTACTTAGTTTCATTACATTGTATTACGTTATATATGGGTTGGGTTCTATGAAATTGTTGTACATTTGTGTATAGTTATTGAGCGTAAACCGTTTTTTTATTTTAGTAATAGTGACCTTAATCCTAGTGACCCCATCTGCAATGCAAAGCTTCCTCTCTATGCAAGCTACATACACACCAAGTTTCATAAAAATTGGTCACTCCTTACTTAAGTTATTGAGCGGAAACCAAATGTTTGACGATCACTGAAAAAGGCTACTACAACAACGCCAGCTACCAAAAAATTATTGTGTAAGATGTAAGAACAAAGTTATTTAAACCAGTTATATATGATACCATCCTGTGGGAATAACATGTATCAACATGTGATTACATCAAATTAAATGATTTGTATGAATAAAACTCTAAATTATGATCTAGTTAATTGGCTTATCTATATAAGTTTGACAGATCCAAATTTATTTAGTAGCTGTACTTATTCTTATATCAAAACGAACTTTGAAATATACATATAGTGAGAAAATTCAGAGCAAACTTTAGAAAATGGCGGAAAACGTGTTTTTACTAGGTCAAGCGCATTCATACCTGGGAAAGTCTTTTTCTGTACGCTCGGAAATTATATAAATATGCCGTTAGATCAAGGGTTAATTGTTACCTTCACTCAGTTCTTTGTTTCCATCCGCAATGACTCGCAGTTTTGAAGTTATTGAAGGTTGAATCTGGTCAGGTGCAAGCCTTCACGAATGGAAACCGAAAGTGCCCCGACCATTTATCAAAATTTCCATCCAAATCGATAGATGTTGAGGCCAGGGATCGATTGTTTTACGAGAAAATATATAGGAAGTATTTACCTGCACTTCACTACGATGAGTGTTTTCATATCCCAATATCTTCGTTTTTTTCATACTCCAATATCTTCGTTTAAACACATTTTGGAGACAAACTTTATACTTTAACACTTTTAAAAGACAAACTTGTCACGCGCGCTTCACTTAGTATACTCTAAGAAAGAAATGACCTTTTCAAATGAATGGAATGAACTGAATTGCTTTTAACACCGCATTTATAATTTACAGACCAATATACATGTACGTGTATATAGGTCCGTGTTTAATTGTATGTTATTCTCCTTCGAGCACACATACACCAGTGTTTGCTCTACATTTCTACCTAATTGTATTCATAAAATCAGTCAACCCTTCCTCAAAGGGAAGAGTGCAAGAATGATTATAGTTTGACATAATGTCTTGTCCAATAAAATTTGTGGATCGTACTAAAGATTTGAAGAAAAATATTGCATATGATGCAAGTAAACCGAATTATACTAATATTATCTGATACTTGTGTAAAAGGCACATGACGTCAGCCCTTGCGATTTTTGTGGCTGGACTTATTTTTATAAGCATCAGCGCTTGAGTAATTCAAAATGAGCTTTTTGAATGACATAGTTCGTTTCACGACACTGTGAAAGTAGGAAGTAAACTTTGATATACAAACACCGTCGCAGTGTCGTGATATAAAGTGATGTAAGCATAAAATGTATTTCCAAACAAGCATGTTTTGGTAAAAAAATATCCAAGAAGTGAATAGCTTTCACGTAATTTGCACATACATCTACAGTATTTTAGAGTTTTGTGGTTGATGCTGATATAATGCTGAAACAGAAAATCAACGCACTAATGGTCTAAACAGTTAGTCTCCGAAATGTGTTTAAACGAAGATATTGGAGTATGAAAACACGCATGACTGCAGTGTAGTGCAGGTAAACATTTCCTATATGTTTTCTCGTAAGGCCTCAACATCTATCGATCTTGGTAAAAATTTTGATAAATGGCCGGAGCATTTTCGGTTTCTATTCGTGAAAGCTTCCGTCAGACCAGATTCAACCTTCAATAACTTCAAAACTGCGAGTCATTGCGGATGTAAACAAAGAACCGAGTGAAGTTAACATATAACCTTTCACTTTAATAGTGTAAAGAAAACGAGTTACCCTGGAATGAATGCGCTGCTTGACCTAGTTGAAATATACAGTTTCCACCATTTTCTAAAGTTTGCATTCACTATACACCTACCCCCTGTATATAAAACTATAAGAATGATTTAATACTTGTGATCAATGAGTAATGATAGAAGACAGTCTAATTTCTGACTGTTTAGGACCTGATAATATTACTGAATATGGAAACCTTGATAAAATGTTTATCTGTCTGTAGCAAGCACTTTTATTCAGTCCTTTTCCTAACTGCTATAGACAGGTAAGACAATAAATAAATTGAGAACACGTCAGTAACGTCTCGTTACGTCACGCCAATCTTGTATTTTAAGTCACCGTTTCAAATGTTGTCCAACTTCAAGAAAGTTTCAGTGGCACAAAAAGTAAGATGGTGACCCCCGTTTTTATCTCATACAATGTAGAAATGCTTTAAATTGGTTTAAGATTCCATAGCGCTTTTTGAAAACAATCCCTCGGACCCTTTTTCGAAATTTTCGCTAAATGCGTCAACTTTGCAATTATTTTGAAAATTGTCGCCCCTTCAGGGATCGTTCTGTACTTTTTCATATTTATGGCAAAATTATTAGATATTTTCAGATGGACAAATGATTCGACATTGTATTCATGAAAATAAGATCGTTTCGTTATCTACATAGACAGAGATATATAAAAAAACACGAAAATTGACGAAAATACACATCCCCGCTAGGTGGTGTTTTTAACTCAGTTTCCACTTCAATATCACTTCACCGTATGTTTTCTACAAATTTTAACGTCAGTAAGTCACGGGGTTGTAATGCAAAATATCTTAAATCTGCGCTGCCTTTAAAAAAAGGACTCGATTTCTTGGGGGAAACCGCGAGCTACGAGCGTACCTTAAGATGCTAGTTCAAGCCTGAGTACATAAAAAAATTTATGTGTATGTAAATATCTACATTTGTGATTCAGTGTAATTCAATTGAGGCTTATTAAAAGTTCTTTTAAGAGTTGATTTACTTATGACTTTCCGGCGAATTAATTCAAAAGATATGTCTTCACAATACATTTAAAGTCCTCTATTTGTTTGATATTCTTTAGTGTACGTATGTACATACATGTAACATTCTCGGAGATGCACGTTAAATTCTCGTACGTACGCGTTTAATTCTCGTATGTGAAGTACGATAAATAAACTTGGCTCTGTTCGTTACAGTCAGAACGCTTATGTAGTGGTGGCCTTGATTAGAACATAAATGCATTTCTAGAATCAGTTTTTAAGAAGCTCAAACATTTTACAAATATCTTCCCCTACGGCGAGGGATACGAATAAAATATCAATTGTTTGAAGATGCTTTTACAGAAGTAGTGTCTACAGTCTCGGATGTAAGTGAACTAGTAATATGAGTTAATTCTAAATAAAAAGATAACTTCATAGGAACGAAACTGGACATAAAAGAATCTGACTTTTAGAAACTGAAAGAATGGAAGACATTAAAAGTTTGAGTTTTGGTTTGAAAAGAATGTATAAAAAAGTAAAAACATGAATAGAAAGTTTTAGTAATGTAGATTACCAGACTTTTCATTAGGTTTGGTAAAAGTATCTATTGTTGTCTTTCCTAAAGAACCAATAATTGTTTAATCACAAGCACTTACTTTTCCCAACTAATTTATTCAAAAGAGAGGATTTGCCGGTACGACAAGGACCGACTATAGCCATTGGAGTGATTCCGTAGTCCTCAGGGATGCTCTCAATGATCTGTATACCATTGTCTGCGAGTTGCAATTTTACACTATTTCCCACTGTTGTGCGGTATATCAAAACCTCAGCTCTGTCCTGGTCCATTCTTACCTGTTTTAATAAATATTCATAGTATACATATTCTGATGATAAGTTTTAACTACCACACAAGTTTCTAAAGTGAGAATTCGTTTTTCTGCAAAAAACTGTGTTCAAGATAATAAACTTTGCTAAATATACATATGAAACCACACGTAAAACCGTTAAAGTAAATGTTTTTTTTTTTTAGGGGTAACAAAAGGAAATCAGTAATAAACCAATTATCTCTACATGTTGATAAAATGTGCAGTCTGTTTATGGGACTAAATGTCCAGTATAAAGACACCTAATCAGACAGTGTCTTATCGTATAAGGGGTCATAAAACAGGTGAGGAATTAGAACTCCTATGGTCTGGGTGGGGTTGGAAGTTTTGATACTATTCGAGCTTTTGATTGTCATTCAATAAGTCATATAATTCTTTCAAATTTTATATTATCAATCTTGATATATGACGTGAAAAGTGACTGTCTTGCTCTTGTCAGTTTGCTTACATTTTAAAACGTTTGTAAAACAATCAGAATGCCCTATACATGTATATAACAAATTACTCAGTAAAAGAGTATGTATCATTTTACCAGTAAAGTGTTACCTTATGAAAGTTTTGTCTATGTACAACTTTTTATAATGCTTTAAATTTTTTTTATACAAATGTAAATGTAAACGAAATAATCCCTACCTGGGAAATCCTTCACTGTAACATCGCATTGGAAATGCTCAAATGCATTGTGCAAAAAGTTGTCTATTGAATATAATGTCAACTATAAGACAAACCTTTAAAATCCAACCCAAACAAAGCGTATCAAATAGGGTATTGTAACAAAAGGTTATGTTAACTAACGACTATTGTTTTTTTAAAGGATCCATTTCATTGTAAAAAAAAATAAAAAGATTAAGTCGACAAAGTTGATTTCAACTTTACTTTTCCGATGAATAAACTTAATGAAATAGTGAATAGCAAAGTACAATATCTGTCTAGGACAGATTAGAAATTTTTTTCTCTTAAAAACTGCTCTACGTTCAATGTTTAAAAAGAAGAAAATAGTTTAACGTATTCTGAACTTCTAATTTTCAATAACCTCTCCAAGCATGTTTTCAATTAATCGGTACAAAAATATAGCAATGCCTAGTTGCATGTGTATAAACATTTAAATACACGTATTATTGACCAAAAGTGATTAATTATTAGCGAGTTCTGATCCACTAAAAGATACTCTATTCAACGCGCATGTTTACTTATCTACGAAGTTACATTCCTTTATATGTAATCTAAGCGGAAGCCTTCTTTAAAATAACCTCGATTATGTATACTATAGGTTCTATTGATATGTAAAAGAGATGATATCAATAAATGATCAATATTTTAATTATACATTACAATATCATATACTCAGTACAGCATTTAATAATCGTTCAAAGCTTACAGAAACATTTCATTACATGATAAAAAGGAACAGGTACAAAATAAAACTCTATCGAAACGAAATACAGAGTTAATCCTCTGTGCCTTAACAGTGTTTTACACATAGCATTTGATAAGAACACAAATTTAACTTAACTTTAGCGAAACTATTTAAAGAGTCATCGTACGTCAGTTATTGTCAGGTCACCGTCAGTCTTTTTTTGTTTTTTTATCTTTATTTAAAGTATTTCAGAAAATTATGTTAATCGCATACGAAAATTTGCTTTTTTTAAACGATGATGTGACACAACATCAACAGAAAAATACTTAAGCTTTTTAAAACACTATCCTTTCAATGTATTTAACAAAAACATCGTTATTTAGATCGGGTAACGCTTGACTAATTTTGAGATTTTGTTGAAATAAAGCGATAATGGTTAATAAAAAGAAGGGAAATAACTATTCGTCAGCCGTTCATTTAGTCAGGGAAAATTAATATCTCTTGATTGATTAATCGGGCAGAGCTTCATATTTAAATGACTAACATGGATGAAAATAATACATATATCAGGTCGTGCTGCAGACACCTTTTGATGACAACAAATTCATCATAGTTTTTCTAGACAAATAACACGGATATACCAAAGGATGAGGATGAAATGCAAATTCTAGTTGTGAGGTTTATAGATATAATTGCACCACATGTTAATTTAGATGCTTATTCAAACAGTGGACTGGTAGAAATGTTCACATATGAAAGAGTCTATACGCTGTAGGTAAGAGTAGCCTAGTAGCCTGTTGGGTTATAAATACACGACCTGTTAATTCAAAATATGCACATGATGACCCATTTATAAATTTTAGGATGAAATACTAAGATATTGTTAAGGGTATAAACACATATTGCCATTCGGTGACAACAGGTGTGGGGGAAAGACAGGCTTGACATTAGTTGGTCATGATTTATAAGATATGTATGATTTAGAAGAACTGCAAAAAGAAAATGCATTTGTCTTTTATAATTGGAACCATATAATATTCCTTTGTATAAAAAATATAATGACTGCACTGTAAATGACCACGGAAACCAATCGATTGAAATTTGTAAAGCCAATAATATGTTCATATGGAATGGACGAATGGGTTCAGATGCTCATATCCAACAGTTAACTTGTAAAAGAGTAGTGTTGTTTATGACTGTAAATTCACTTCAGTTGTCTGTAAAAATATTATTGGCTTTTGTGTTGAAGAATTGTCTGAGTTTCTTTCCAGATGTACACAATCTTAAACCCTAAACCAGCCTTTGTCAGATAAAATGTTGGTTCGGTCTTAGATACCAATGAAACAGTGAAGCTATGGGACCGTAAAACAGCTGATTTGGTCTTAGAGAATATAGAGATTGGAAAAGAAGCAGCAATGGAAAGTGGAATTGAGATGATGCTAGAAAGTGATAACATTACACAAGAAGATACTAAAGACATAGTTATTGATATTTGAAAATTATTCAACGATTGCTCTAGAGATACATTTGGTAAAAAAGGAAAAAAGAGTACAAAACGCCCAATGTCACTCCACGGTTGGATATACACATATTATGTATAAAAGAAAATATATTTTTAGGCAGTTCGGAAAACGATCAGTAAATAATATGAAAGCATTATGCGTATAACAAAACATATTTATAATATAAAAATAATATATCTAAATGATTCAAAAATTTGAAACTAACATGCATTCAGAATCAAGCGCTTCATTACATGATTGTTTTCATATATTTGTAAAATATTAAATAAAAATGAAATGTCTGATCATGAAAATAATGACGATATACATGAAGAAGCATTTCTAAGATCAAGCAGTGAAGACGTGAAGGCAGCAATAAATACTCCTTCAACAACAACCAACATTTTTGATACTGTTAAAAAGTTTAAAAAAAGTTTAACTGGCAGTTTAGGTATTTAATAGTATCAGTTCTGTATTTGTGAGACAAGCGTGAAAAAAATGCAAGCAATTTCAGACATAATCAACTGTTACAGACCGCATTTTGTACTGAATAATTTATTTCATTTATGTCATGATTAGATGCATTCTACAATTTTAATTTGTTAGTTTAGACCGCTGTAGCAAATTTCATTATAGTTTTAATCGATGTACATGTTCAAAATAAAGAGCAGTTTTTTTCTTCAAATGAATGATGCTGCAAAAAAATAAAATACGAAACACTTCCTGGCAAATCATCTGACATTGTTTAAGAGTGAATAGAACATGGTTCTATCAGTTTCCTATTAGTATATTTATCAGACATTATCAGTAAATTCAAAGTGATCCTGGGAATTTAATGTCTCGGACTTGGCCAGTTAACTTTAAAGTCTGTTTGAGCTGGGCATTTAAAAGCTCACTTTTTACATATCAGTATTGCTTGCCTAAATCTAATTAACACATGCCAACACAACCGTCCTACAAGCACTTTCAGTGTTTTGAATGTACTTCTTACTATTATCATCATTTTCATGGCATGTTTGTTGTTATATAACGAAGATGAATCTATCCATTTGTGCGCAAATTTTGAAACAGAACATTAAGCTATAATGACAGTTTCCTCTCTATTTACCAACGATGGTTTTCTGTCCGGACAATTACGATTTAACCACAATTAAACATTTATCCTCTGATCAGACGTTTTACCGTGTAGCTTATCATTTCTATGACAGTGCAGTCAACGTTACTTTCATTCATCCACAAGGAAGTTAGTGCAAGTTAACTCTTCTCGTATTTCAGATCTGCTTCTTTTCCTTAACTATTTGTTTCTATTATGAAATTGAAAATAACAGATAACGATCCACTTTGCTCATTGACAGTAAAATATACTGGCGGGTTATTTGAAATTTTTACAACGACGTTTGGTCTTTTATGTTATTGCTATTAATTCATTATTTATTTGCAAAAGTTGGACAAAATAACGTAGGTCACTTAGTGCACACAAAAGGCAACATAAAATAGTGCGAATACAGGTTAATTGGTTCATGCTTCTAGCGACAGAGTTCAATGGCAATACAAGGGAAGAGGTGGCGTGGTGGTCAAGTGGTTAACGCTCTGGACTACCAATCCAGACGTCCTTGGTTCGATTCTCGGCCGAGGCACTAATAATTTCAGAAACGCTTTAAAGTGTTCCCTAACCATTTAGAGATGAACTGGTTAGCAACCCAGAGGTACCTCGGGTACGTACAATAATCAAGTATCCGTAAAAGATCTAGGGCCTGGTACCCGGGTTCTGCATCTGTCTCTCCTTCCTTAAAATAATGCATTAATTATTTTCTTTTTAAACTTGTCATCTTTGAATAAAGTACAGGACTCATTTCCCTTAAAACGATGTGTCTTTGAAATTCTAAGTATTTTGAAGGAAGCTACATGAACTTTAACTAACTTCAATAAAATAGTTAAGCGTGTTCATGTACTATGGGTATACATAATCAAGGGAAAATACCGGTACATTTTTATAACTCATCATCAAAACCATTGAGCAGTTACTGTACACGATTATGATATAAGCGTCTCTATTTGGTTCTGAAGCTTGAAAGTTTGTTGCCTTTCGTTTCTGAAGAACTAGCATAGGCATTTAGATGATATGATTACCAAATATAGCAAGCAAAAGACCATATCATCGCTCATATTGGTAGTGAGACTTACAATGAAGTGTAGTGGAATTTTATCAAGTGGTTAATGAGTAATGACCAGGACACAGCCATGTGCAGAAATAAATCGAAGGACCACAACTCCGTAAAATCACTTAACCGAAACATTCTTACAGCATATTTCGTATTGTAAGTGTTATTGAGTGCTGAAATATTAATACAGGGTGGGGGGGGGGGAGGAGGGGGAGGCCGGGGCGGACGAAACAGGATACAAAATAATAGCAAATCAGTCTGTAAGTTCTATTCAAATATATTGTGTATTAACGCGTACAGCAAGACAAATGTATCAAAGAGTTTATTTAAAAGTGCATTACTTAGACCAAATCGACTTTTCTTTTAAATCTGTAATGGTAATGTGTGTCTTCTCAGAAGGAAATATATGACATACTACATCGAGTTCGACCATACTGTGTTGAAAATTTGAGTTCAACAAGAGAATTAATAAATTATATTTTGCCTTTTCAAAAACGAAAGTAGGTTTTTCAGTTATCAAATATCTTTGTAGAGGCTGTAAATAGATTGTACATGAATAAGCATCTTTATTTTGAATTATACATTGTAGTTGAAAAAACTTTACTTCTAATGAAGTGCAACGTATATCTCTGACTGTTTACAACATGCAATAAAGCGAAAATAGGACGAAACAATCTAAGACAACAAAATGTTATGTCAAAATAGTTTTTCTCAAAAGTTCAATTTTTTGGCACTAAAATATTCCTATTATGTTTAAGTTTACTACTGCATAAATGTTTTTTCCAGTTAAATCATCATTTTTGAAATATAACAAATGTAAATTTCCGGAAGTGCAAAAATTCAAAACCTCACCAGTGACCCCTTAAACAGGGAAATACTCCACAGCTATTGTAAAGTTATAGAAGCCAGTTTCAAACTGTATTTCCCTGTTTGAAATACTGCTGCAGAAAAACGAGTGAATGTTTTTGTATTTACAATAATTATTCCAGATTTAAAAGAAAATTCGATTTGGTATTAGATGTAGTAATGGATTAAGAATTAATGATAACATTGATAATATTGATCATAATAACATCCCATCACCAAGAAATTATTGAAAAACACATATCCGTTTAAGCGTTGTTCATCTTCTAATCAACCACGATTTGAAGTTCTAATAACAAGTGGTTTATAACTAAGCAGCTGAACGACAGAGAGTTATTTTTAGACGATGAACAACACTACAGGATGTTATTTCGATTCTGACATAACGAGATATTACAAAAGGTGAATAAATGCAAAGCGTTAAATTCAACGCGTATATTTATTTAGCGTCATGACGCACACTATGACGTCATTACATTTGTATGACGGCATATCGTTTTCCGCGATTGCACAATAAAACATATTTTTCTACGCTTTGTATATAGACACAGAATCATGAGTCATGTTAGAATGTAGATTTTACAACAAATGAGTACCTTCTTTGTTTAACTGACAAATAGATTGAGTCATGTTAGAATAAAAAAACTTATTATTGTAAAGTCACGCAACCGGAACAAACATATACACGAATAACGGTTAGTATTTGACATGAAACAAGCAAGACATTACTGTGTAACAGTAGAATTTTGAGATTATTTCTAAAATTAGAAAAATACGTTAACAACTTTATTAAAATGAAATTGTCAAGAGAACAGATTCTGAAGTCATTCCACAAAATAATTATTAATGCATGAAATATTTGCTCTTTAATTTTGTCAGTAAGAGTCATACACTTTATATCTAATTAACCGTTTCAATACCTAAATCTTGTTGTCTGAGGTGTAGTATAATGTCCGTTGCGTACATATTACATGTATGACACGTTTGGAGACGTTTACAAAAAAGCTTAAAATTGACACTAGGTTATACTACAAAAAGACGCAGAACACATAATTTACATCTCGCTTAAATGTAACTTAAATGACCATTTTGAAGCTGCTCGTTCAGATTTTCTGGTGAAAAAATAAATTTCTCCAAAATGATATTTACTAAAACATAAAATGTAAAAGTAATGGCTAGAATCGACAACGCAAAAAAACAACATCTATATAGCACTTTGAGATAATCTTTTGATAATTTTGGTGAGCTTAGTTTGACGGCACCGTTATAACTGTACTACATGTACATTTATCTATATTTGAATTTTAAAAGCGTCTGCACCACTAAATAATTTTGATAACGTGTAATTTTAAAAAATCAGAAATAATTTACAGGGATTTAACTGATGATTCGTTCTAAAGTATGTTAATTTAAGACAGTTCAGATCTTAGAGCGAGCAGCTTTAATCATTTGACTGTGTGGTCCAAAAACGAACATATAGTGCAAGTATTCGTGTTAGAAATGTACTAGTTTATAAATTGTACAACGCTTTGATCATTACTATTCTGTTTTGATCTACATGTATAATTATAAAAATGTTAACATTTGAAAACAAGAAAGATAAAAAAGAACGATTCACCATGTTGAACTTCACAAAGTTTGTTTTAATACGTACACATATATACAAAAAAACTGTAACTACAAAAGGTGAAATGTCCACAAAATATTTAACTTGTCTAATAAAGACACTCACCAAAAAATGAAAACTTTACACTTTTATTATACAACTATTTAACACAATACTAAATCAATGTATTTCGTTCTGACTCTATAAAATAAAACAAATAACAAACTTTAATGCGAAAAATAGGCCAAAAAGTTAGTCACTTATCATGCATAAAAGGGAGATAACTCATATAATGAAAACAGACAGTTTATCAAAACAAAATTGGTTGTCAAGACAAAATATTCTTTTCGCTGTCAGTTGAGAGAAACTAATGTCAAGCCTAAAAAGCTCAACAATGTTGTATGAAAACACAGAGTTGAGATCTAAAGATTCAAATTCTTAAATCCCCTCCCTTTGAATTGAATATATAGGTGAATTTAAATATGAAAGCTCCTGTGATGATATTTGTTTTTGATAACCTCACTCCCCTACTGATAAAGTATAACATTATTACAAATGATTGAATTCCGCCTCCTGCATTGTGAGGTATTGGTGTGTTTTTTTCATGCATAGTAAATCCCATTATAAACCTGAAAAGTTTTCATGTTGGGCCATTAATGATTTTAATAGGTCTGGTCGAAAGTTTAAAGATAAATTAGCTAGTAGCTTGTCATAGAAATTTTCATTAAAATAATCAGTGCGAAATAAAAGTAGCAAGAGTTAATAAAGCAATCGAAAGCTACACGAACAGTAAGTATTTGTTACCAAATAAGGACCCACTTGTGCAAGATGCGTGTTTTGAAGTAATGTGTATGAACTCGGCATGTTGTTTTGGAAAACAAACCTAATAATTAACAGGCGAAATAATTATTGCAGGTAAGTGAGAAAACTTAGATCTATATTTAAAAGCTGTACTATATACAAACATATAATTATAACGGGAAACTCACATTCTCATACTGTAACGAACAGGCCACGTGTCATATAAAAGCATGCACGCAACATATAAGGACACACGCCCATAGTAAAAACATTCATTTTGATATTATTCTCCTTAATTTAATCGAAAACGCACTTTGCAGAGACAATCTACTTCTGTAAGTCAGCTTACTAAAATAAGCAACTTACGTTACATTATACGCTTACAATATCGCGCATGTATATTGAAATTACCGAAAGATGCACAAGTTTGTAGAAAAACAAAATAAAAAAGCTTCATATTTTCTTTGAAAGGTAATTGCTAAAAGTTTTGAAATATACTGTTGCTTGCTAAGTTCAAACATAGATGGAAACTTCCAGCTAACAGCAATTTCTAGGTCCGAAATAGAATCAGACAGATATTATTGATGAGGCTTCAAGTTAATTGTCAGCATATAATTTGAACAACATCCAGAACTAGTATTTAATTTAAAAAAAAACCAGTCACTATGATTCCCCTCCTGCAAAGAATTTTTTGCTTAAGCAATTTAAAAATTGTTAAAAATTGAAGAAATTGTTTTTCTTAAATCTATTTTTAATAACAGTGACCTTGACCTTGACATTAATTATTTTTTTGCTTAAAACAATTAAAAAACTAAAAAAAAATATATCCTTATTTACAGTGACCTTCTTGACCCAAGTGACCACCAAGTTTCATTACAAATGTCCACTCTTAACTTAAGTTATTAAGCGGAAACCATTCTTTTAATTTTAGTAATAGGGCCCTTGACCTTGACCCTAGTGACCCTTAATGCAATCCCAAACTTCCTCTCTACGCTATCTACCTACACACCGAGTTTCATTGCAATTGGTCACTCCCGTTACGGCACAAATCAGCACGTACTTAAGAAAGAATATGTATCAGTGTTTTGTTTATCATAGAATAACCAGAGTTTGGAGTTCTTATGCGTAAGAGTATATCACGAAGGCCGAAAGCCTGAGTGATGTATCATAACGCATAAGATCGACAAACGAGGGTTATTCTACCATAAACCAAACTTGGATACTTATTTTTTCGATTCTAACACAACTTATTCGAAACAACATTTAAAGAAAATGAGAGAACTATTTTCATCGAACGTAAATTACACTTGCGTGCTACGCGCCTAGATTTTGCCGTTAAAGTTAAAAACGCTGTAAAGACGCCTTTTCAACGCGACCTTCATTTATGATGTATACGCGGTGTTTCAAATTTTTCATCAGCTTAAACTAGTCTCATAAAAAAGAAAAAACTTTAATAATTTTCAATTAAATGTTACAGGAATTTCATTTTCAGAAATGATTCGTATTTTCAGGGGACGCAATAACGGTTAAAGTTACTAAAATATTGGTAACGAGTATAGATAAATGAAATAACATTTTCACTTGATAAACGACGTTTCTATGTAAACAGAAACAACAACAACAAAACAGTAAATAAAGTCAGTGTAAATGGTATCGTAACATTAATCAAGTTAATTTGGCGTGTGTCATCCATCGGATCCCCCCGTTTTGCCCCAAGTCTTCCACAGTATGCAATGTAAGATCCTCTATACTTCGGATAAATTGAACAGCAAAAACATGATGCGGGAGCAGCGTCGTTCAAGGTCGGTTTATTGCAGAAATACCCAAATATATTTTGTTCTACATGTATGAAGGTTATTCGCTTGTCGTGTTAGAATAACACTTGACATTTCGTGGAAGGGTAATAAAAGTTTCTGTAAAATTCTAAGGTAATATTTTGTAGTTCTTAGCCTTCACAAATAAGTAATCCGTAAAGTATAAATCTTCATTTTTATTATGTTAGATATGTGCAGTGGTGCTGGGTAATGTCGTTCTTATCTATTTCTTTGCGTATCTATCAGTTTCAATGTGAAGTTTTTAAGATGCTTGCCTTAGTCGTGTCAATGAAAAGCGAAGCACACAAGATAATCAGCTAAGAAAACTTGAATACACTTTGCATTCCGTAAAGTTCCTGTAAAGATACAAAGAGCTTTAATTATCTACAACAATAATCCATGACTGTAAAAATAAGCCATGCACATTTCGTTTATTTGGATTTTTAAAATCATATAAAACCAAAACGTCTCTAAAAACTCCTAAATAGCTACATTGTACAATATAAGTTGATTAATTCATTTAATATTTAAATGAAAGTAAATGGCCAAAACATTCAAGAACAGAAAAGCTTGTATCAAATTAGTACTCACCTTACTGTCTAAACGCTAGCGAAAAGCCAAACTTGACTATTTCCCAAGTTATCTCTGTAATTTGAAAAGATTGTTATATATTTAAAATGTTGCCTGCGAAGTGTGACAGGTATATATGGATGACTTTGTACATGGACATCGTTCATCGACTGCCACGTAATTGTTATGATGTATACGAATTTGTCTACGCTTTATTGTGGAGATGCGAATTTTTATATATGTTACATATACTAGGCTGATGAATAGGAGAGCTATGAAAATGATCAGTGAGCTTTATCATTACTATTTTCAAAGGGTCATTTTCTTCAAAATACTTCTCTCCCATTTATTGCTATGATACATGTATACATAAGTAAAGCATTTGCGTCACTCGACAATGATCCAACATTCAAATATTACTTTGATGTTACTACATGTAATTGCCTGTATATAATAAAAGCAAAATGTCAAAAATAACATTGGTGTCTTATCTACCAAGTAAACTTCGTCGTTATTATACATACATGTAGTTTTAAACGTTTATATATCGATCTTCTTACTGTTAACCAATTAATGAAATGAAAATGAACAAGAGATGTCACTATTACATAAAAGTGACATATGCCCGAAGGACAGCTTTTGATCCAAAGTTGCAACATCTAATGTACATCAATAAACATTTTAAACAAAGATCATATCATTTGTCGTCCTATCTAATTCCAAACATGACAGGAGTATCTTCTAAAATAACTGAAAAACTAGAATAATGGTTCTCGTGCAGTGACCGTTCATTCCTTGTCCGAAAAATATTGAAAGGAAGAATTCATTCCCCGCAATAACTTGAGTTATGATCTGCACAAGAAACAGTGATAAAAGGAAGTACATTGTAACTCCAAAAAAGAAGGAAGCAAGAGTTATGGTTCTTGCGCAATGTAATTTACATCGTTGTCTTTCTAAATATACGTTATACAAACTGGCTCCATTTAGTAAAACCAATATTGGATGGAAAATACAAAGACTCGAAAAATAAGAATAATATTAAAAAGAAATACAAATATTAAATGGAACAATTTTGCACTAGACAGGAAGACAACATTTTGAAAATGTACATGAACAAAGGAGGCTATCTCAAATGAATGGTAGTACTATGAACATTACTTAGAGGTAGATGGAGATTTATTTAGATCTGGTTCGAATGGATGATGTACACATACGTATTGAGGATTCCACCACAAACTACTTCGAAAGAATCAAAAGTACATACGCAGTGCAGTTTGTGCTAATAGAGCTTCCTGTCTGCGGGTTTCCTCCTTTATCTTTTCAACCATCAATTCATGCTTCCGTTTTACTTCTTCTAGTACGGCGTTTCTTTCTTCAATCTGTTTCTGTGCCTGTATTCTCCGTTTTTCTGCCTCCTGATTTCGTTTGATGATTTTTTCTTTGAATCTTATCGTCTGCTCTTTTTCTTGTTGATCTGTTTGATACTTATTCCATACAACCATTGCCTTTAAACATATAACAACTGCTACAAATCAAGTTTAACGAGGATGTCTTCTGACAAAAAAAGGTTTGTACACTTATGGAGCGAGGGGTGTTTCTAAAATCTATCAAACCACTACTGCATTAAAACCGTCTTTCGATCAAACATTATTATACAAAGCATAATAGCGTAGTTAGCTAGGACTTCCGGTCATATTCTGACTGTTAACAAAAGTTCAATACTAGATAGCACCTGATTCGCCGATACGTAAACGAAAGATAAAGACTACGAAGCCTACCTTAACAAAAATTAAAACCAAAAATGAAACGAACAGTCCCTATCGTCACACTTGAATACTTTAAAATTTTTAATATACTCTGCCAGTTATTGTGTAGCCCCGGATTTATACTCAGACGACTGATTTTGTTATCCTTCACCTTTTGCGCTGCCCAAATGTCCGACCATTCACTATTTCTCCGAGGAGTTACAATATTATTGTGCCACGAAAAGTTTTTGTGCTATCTATTTTATTATATCGAAAAACTAATATATAATTATATGTTCTGCATTCCCTGCATGTCTGTCAATATCTGGAAATGCACGACATAATTTTCTATAGAAAATGTTACTAAGAACAGTAGGATTGGTGACGGTATATGAATATCACACAGCTTTAGGCGCAACAGTAAAATGCCAACAGTAGGAAAATACTGTTACCCGAGGCGAAGCACTTGACATACTTGACATACACGAGACCATGCGAGTGTACGCACACTATCATACCGTACGGTTTGACTAAAATCGATACGGTAACCGCGCGTTTTGCCTTATAGCAGTATATTATATTATTATGCCTCAATTTATTATCAATGTTAAACCCCATAGACAAACAGTTAGCATTAATACTGTTTCTGTTAAGCCAGCACGTGACCGCTAGAAATAAACTGTTAGCCATGTAACAGTATAATTCACTTTTACATGGCAGAACGCGCGGTATCGATTTTAGTCAAACCGTACGGTATGGTACATGTAGTGTTTTTTCTTACTGTATGCGTGCGCACCGTCTCGTGTATTATCAACATCCGGTGAATCGTCGTTTAGTACAAGTTGTCAACAAATGGAGAAAAAAAACCTTGTCCGTAATAACTTTTTCTTCATCATTAAATAAATATCACACAGCTTCTCCTCGGGTAACAGTATTTTCCTAATGTTGACATTTTTGCTGTTACACTCAAAACTGTGTGATATATATGCACTGTTACATGCCTGACAGTATATATCTTGCGGATACGTGCTGCCTTGACAGAAACAGTATGAATGCTAGCTGTTTGTATATGGGAGTTTAACATTAATACTAATTGAAGCACAATAATAAAAACTGCCGCTTGGCTGATAGTACATCTGTAGCCGTCATGTGGTATCTAAGAAGTATACTAACACGATCCGCAACTTTTCGTATATAGATATAGAGGGAAAGAAGCTATACATTATTTTACGATAAAATACATCACGTTTTCCATGAGCGAAACGTGAGGTAATGTCGCACGCATCAAACCGCATTCCGTGCTTGTAAGTTACTTTGGAATGTTGCTACGCGTTGAACATAGTTCGTGGTATTTTTCACACACAATTTCATGTTAGAATCGAAATTATAAATGCATCTCTGTAATTTATCGTGGAATAAAATACAGCCAGCCATTCGGATGCTAAAAAATTAAACCACTCGTGCTACGCACTCGAGATTTAATTACTACGCATCCGAATTCCTGACAGTATTTTATTAAACGATAAAATACAGTGACACATTCATTATTTCTTAACTTGACAAGTACACGCTATTGAATCTGAGGATTAATGCAATAAAGCATGTTTTGTCTTTTGAAAGGACAGTAAAATCTGATTCTCAACTTTTTGTCAAACTATATCAGTTCCTCAATAAAGATGACCTTTTATAAATTAGTTTTGTGTTTATTGACTGCTCACTTGTGGTCCTAAATTTCTAAGCCGTTTGTATTCTCTTTCGAGAACGCCCATGTCTGATTCGAAGTCATTGCAACCTCCAATTACGAAGTAACTATCGTTTCCATATTTTCTTTCAATCTCTGAGCCCAATTTATCTAGCGCCTCCATTGATTTTTGCTGAGAAAGATCTCGAAAACATTGATCGGATTGTACCTTCAAAGAAATATGTATTAAAATGTATTAAAGACTTGTAACATAATGTTCTAGAAATATAACTTTATCTTTAATGTATCTTAAACATGATACAGATCATTTTCAATTTACTTTGTCATTTCAAGCAGTGCAAAGATTAAATATATACATTTTTTTCTGTTCGCAAAGTATTGAAACAATAAAACCGTCCCTAGCTTAAATAGCTCAAGATATACATGCTTCGATGTTTAACCACGGACAACGTCTAAAGCAAAACTAATTATTATATAAGTGGGTTTGTTGTTACAAATGTATGGTACACATAATTTAAACTTGTAAGAGCTTTTCCCGTATGTAATCGCTATAAAACAGCCTCAGCTCCCCAATACTAAACCCTTTACACAATTGTATGTGAGCAGTCTTTGGACAACAAATATGTACGGTATCCGTTTAGTATGGCTCTTTCCGACTTCTAAATGATTTTGAAGAATTTCACAAAGGATATTGATATCTTCGCCATATGTATACCTTTCCAGTCAATATAAAGGAATGAGGGCCACATATATGGTTTCCCATAAGAAATATGTCTGAAATTTGCAGAACCGCATTTAAATAGTAGTTAATATATGGTGCAATAAACTTTTCTCAGGCAATACATTTAAGTTTGAATATTTATTATTATAGGAACACAAACTCTACAAACTAGGGCGCCTATCTTTGAAGAAATAATCTTCACTTTAAAACGATAAGAAGAAAAGATCAATAAAGCCTGAAATTACTTCCCGTACATTTTCGTATCTAAAATGATCATAGATATAGACAACATATATTTAGGTAAATTCGGTAACCGAAAATGTTTGTCAAAATGAAATAAACAAGAGCTGTCAGTAGGACATCGCGTTCGACTTTTCTCAGTGCTTGCCAATAAAACAAAACTTCGGCAGAAAAAGGCAAAGCATATGTTGTACGAGGAGTTAGGCCGTTACCCCATCGATATTATCGTTAAAACTCGAATGGTAAAATTTTGGAATAAGTTAAGTCTATCCCATGAATCTAAAATTGCCCATGTATGTTATAAGTATATGCTGCAATCAAGTCATAATTTCAAATGGATTCCCTCCGTTAAGAAAATTCTGGACTCCACTGGTAACTCATACATATGGTTAAACCAACGGAATATACAAGGTTATCATATACACACGCTCGTTAAAGATGTACTAATTAATCAGTTTAACCAAGAATAGTCGTCAAGTTTACAAGTTTCAAATAAAGGTAAAATGTACAATTCTTTTTAAAAATTCTATTCAGCTGGAGAAATATCTTACTGCATTACCAAGTTTACTAAGATTGTCATTATTACATTTTCGTACAGGTAATCATAGATTCCCGGTGGAAACAGGACGTTGGTCTCAATCATTTGTTCCGTATGACAACCGTAAATGCCGCCTGTGTCCTTTAAGCACGCTTGCCGATGAATTTCATTACCTCATTTAATGCCCTTATTTCAGTGAAAAAAGGTCAAAACTCATCCCAAAAAGAATTTATACAAGGCCAAATATCATCAAATTTAAAGCTTTGTTATCAACTACAAAATCACACACCCTTCAAAATCTTAGCGTCTTTGTCAAAATGTTAATTGAACATTTTAGAAGATAGGCAATTATACTAACTTGTCTACTCACATTTTTGCGCAATCAAGCCTTTTTCCATGTACTGTTTTTAAATTTTAATCCATACACTTTCACAACACGTGACTTTTGTCTCTGTCTGTTTTATATTTGCGATTTTGATTGAAATAGATATAGAAATTACTTAAACTGATCTTAAATATAATGAAGAAATACAACACTTCAAATACAGTTAATCTGCACTATTACACAAAACTTTATGAATGACATTCCATAGTAATAATACGCACGCTTTTCACGATTTTCATTCTAGAAGGCTAAATTCTTACAAAAATAGCATTATCATCTGACCCAGCTTACAATGTTTTCATTGTCTTCATCGTTTGCATATTTTCAAATATTTGTATTTATATGTTGTATTTATTAATTTTTACCCAACAATGTGTATTTGAACATGTGTTTTCTTTCTGTAACCATGACAAAATAGAGGTGGTAAGCAATACCTATCAATATACATGCATGGTATAATTGACATGCTAGTTAAAAACATGTTCTTACCCACAATGTATGTTTTCCTTACATTTATTTGTGCACATGTTATTGCAAAATACTATTATTTTGTAATCTGTGTCTATCAATAAAGTTTATGTTGTTGTTGTTGTTGTAGCAAGGATCTGTTAAAACAAGGGCCACAAGTAGCAAGATATTAAGTCAAAAGTTATCAAACTTAATTGTGTGATATCCCTGAATACTACAGCAGTTTTAAATTAAAACTTTAAGTGGTTATATGTGCATTACAGTGCTAGTTGCACAAAAAACTTTAACTAAGAATTTCTAAGTACAATGAAAAACATTATCACAGAGTTATCTTCTCTTGCTTACAGAAAGATGTCATGATGGTACATAGGTATTCCAACTTTCAAAGTAATATCTCAAATGGTTAAGTCAACAAGTGGACAAGAATAAAAAAATTAACTGAGTTTCTAAGCCAAAAAGGGCCAATATTCAAATGAAATCCTTGACAGAGTTATCTTTCCCTGTCTACATTTTGGGTTAGTGATGGTTAAAAAGAATTCCAACTTTCAAAGTAATATCTCATACAGTTCAGTCAAAACGTGGACTGGTACGAAAAAAATAACCAAAGTCGATAAAGGTCCTATAATTTTTGTTTAAATCCTTGACAGAGTTACCTTTTATTGCATACAGATGGGGGTAATGATGCAAAAAAGTATTCCAAGTGTCACAACTATATCTCAAAGGATTAAGTAAATAAGTGGATTTTACCCATATTCATTGTATAAACTGAGTCAAAAAAGGGGCATAATTCTGATTAAAACCTTCAAAGAGTTATGTACTCTTGTATGTTGATGGAGGTTATGATGGTAAATAAGAGAGGAAAGTTTCAAAGCAATATCTGTAATGGTTTTGAAAGAAAGCAGGGGTGTAAGAAAAACCAAGTACGATACACTTTCTAAGTCGAAAAAGGGCCATAATTCTGACAAAATCCTTCACAGAGTTACAATGTATGTACTCTTGTCTGTTGATGGAGGTTATGATGGTAAGCAAATATTTGAAGTTTCAAAGGAATACCTCTGTTTTGAAAACAGTTGGTAATACGAAAAACTTAACCAAGTTGTGATACCAACGCCGACAATAAGGCGAGTAGGATATATCCACTTTTCTCAAAAAAAGTTGAGGTGAAAAGCGGCCACACCTGTATTGCTACATATGTCAGAATATACATTCTACTAATTTTATAAATGTTTACTGCAATTTGTCCCATTTCAAAATCAAATCTTTCTGCCAAAAATCCAGCTTTAAATAAGTAAGATACGAAAAGTTTGGATTCTATTTAACTTCTGGATATGTGTTGTTTATCTGCAGTACATAATTTGGGACCAGACCACTTGTTTTTATGCCAATAGAATAACAACAGAATTACACCTACTTCAAACTGATCCAAGAGTAATGCAATACAACCGTCAATATCAAAGAGCTTTTCTTGCAATTTCCCTTTTGTTGAGGTTTGCCACTGATAATGTACCGGTTCTGGTCCAGATGATGGCGGCCAGTAACTTTGCATACGACGTTTGTAGGAAATGATAGCCTCATCCTTCAATCTTTTGTTTTGTTCTTTCAATAATTCGGGTAATGTAATTGTCAATATACTTAAGTTGTCGTTGTTGACCGCCTCAACCGTTTTAACGATAGCCTGCACAAATACTGGAAAAAAATAATTCGCCTGTCTTATAGCATAAACTAAAAATAAACATTGTGGTGGCACTTTTTAGCCAGCTGATAAAATTCGCATGCAGTTGTTTGGACCGTTACATTGATATTCAATACAATTGTTTGGCAACTCGAATGAATAAATAAATCAGAATTGTAACATATACTGTTTATGGTAAGATGTACCGATAATTTGATTTTAAATCAAAATAGTATGAATTAAATACTTACGAAGCTTGTATGGAAATTGTTATGACGCTATAGGAGGGAGATGAAAAGTGGAATACTGACATTTTTAGCATACATTTGTATCTAGACTGGGAACATAGTCCAAAACTTGTAGAGCCGTACCTTCCAGACGTTGTAAAAGTAGCGTTATGTGGGTGTCAATTAAATTAATTACTTCCAGAAGGCTCATACACACCAAATTATTTTTTTCATCAAATCATTCTTTCGAATATGACTTAGAAACATGTGACAGAGTTGTGCATTCAACGGCAAGGCTAATTTTGAAACAAAGCACATTTATTATTTTAATTTTATCCCAATATCATCACGTACCTTTTCCGTTGATATGTTTGTTTGTATGTGTACACAATGGTTTAGCTTCATTTCTTAAATATGCTTGTAACTGGTTTCGTGTTGCAACAAAATCTGGATCTAACTGCGAATCCGTCATTGCCTTCAGGTTACTCAGGTTCTTTCTCGCCGTTGGTTTGGAAAGTAGGAATGCCTTAATACTACGAAAGCTTCTATCAAGATTTGCTCCTTCTGAAGTTTGCTTGAATAGATCTTGCAACTCTTTATCAGGAGAATCTGGTACATCTAAATCAAAATCTCGGAGAACAACAGTAAGTGCAGGCCTTGACAAAACTTGAGTTTCCTTTCTGTATCTTTCAAAGAAATGACCGACCATACTAGAAATGTAAATAAATCCGATATATAAGACGTTAGCTTAAAATCACACCAGTACTTTATTCAGTCCAGTGTTGAAATTTTGACAAAGTATTCAACTCAATGCACGTAGAAAATAAGTCTAATGCATTAAAACTGTAATCTATATACATGTAATAACATTTACATGTATTAGAAATATTAAATTACAATACTTGTCTTTAAACAACGCAAAACAGTCGTATGACCTCTATTTCACACAACTTACGACTATTATGCGTTTGACACTCAAAATGAAGGTTGTTGTCTACATTTAGTACTGGGATTAGCTCTACCATCTAGTATATGGATGATATCCAACGAGAATATGTTTTCTCTTTTGCTTGTGGTTGCGGTGCTAACAAGACTTTGACAAATAATGATGTGTAATAAAAGAAATATTTTGTGATCTAACACTTAGTTTAGTTTATACTAATTATTTTTACTTCGATTAAAAAGAAAGCTATGTAGTTTATTGAATTGCTCATGAACTCTTATTCGAGATGTCGTCCCTTATAAATTATTGTTTTTAAATTGGCGCAAGGGTATGATATGAGTGTATATATTCTATAACAGTGCTCTATAACTAGTTTTGCAATTAGACTAATATCAGATATCAATCATACATTATTTTTTCCATCATTTCGTAGTCAAATACTCCCCTGATGTTGTACAATAAGACATCGCAATGCTGACATACTATCAACAACAAATTGGTATCACTGACAGTTGCCTGTAATCAATAAATGAAAAGAAAATACAATTCAGCTTTCAGGATAAGATAGACATACATGATGCCTGTAAAACTCTCACTATAGTGAACGATTTAAAGTTTAAATGCAACTTTGATATTCAAGACTACAAGTTTGACATGAACAAATTAGATTTGTTAAAGTTCACTTTTTACCATTCAAAATGAACCTCATAAAATTAATACAGACATTTAGCACTGCTTGACACTCTATGAAAAATTGACATAACAAATGTTATAACTAATAAATACTGATCGGTGTGTCACTTCTTTTGAATATAGTTGAGTATAGAACTAAGAAAATTATTAAACAATTATTTTAGCAAAAACGATAAAACACCTATAATTGTGTAAGGTTTGTTTTCATTTTTATCTGCTAATGCGAGAAATAAATCAGAATAACTTGTGTCTTATATGTTTTTTAAAACATTCATTAAAAATTAAAATCTTACTCTATCATGAGTCTTAACTGGAACCGGTTAGGAACAATTCACTTCCCATAATGAAAGAAGATGTAGTGCTTGTTGAAGTACGAATTCTTAGAGACTATGTGATTTTAAAAGCTCGTTTTGACAAATAAAAGAAAGCCGCAGGCATTGTTGTAACTCAGCGCGATTTGATTGATGGGACAAAAGGTAAATTCAACTTGTCCCCGTTACAATAAATATTGATTATTGTGATAGTTAAACTAGAGAGAAAATTACAAACTTTAGACTATATGATTATCTTCTTTAAGAAACAGAACCAGAATCCTAATATGTGAACAGATGAGCTTGTAACAAAAAACAAATTGATTTAGTACAGCCAGGGCACTAAACACGTTCGATGCCCTTTTTTATTGCTCTGCCGCATAAGATTGTTTGGTGCCTTATTACACCAAAAACATACCCGTTTTGGATCTCCAAATCCTTCAACATCAAAATAAACGGTTGCAAGCTTTTTATCGTGATCCAGAACAATAGCAACCCAAATTCCCTTTGTCACTCGAGCGGATGTTGATCCAACTTCAAAAACATCTTTAATAAAATATAGATTTAATGACTTAAACAACGTATTATGTTATGATACACATATTTATCTGAAATGTATATAACTTTAGTTGAGTTTTTTTATATTTTGTCTCATCTAGGGTCAGCAATGCTATATAACAGCAACACTTATCGGGCAATAAACCTCAACATATGATTTTATTACTTAAACAAGAGGGCCATGATGGCCCTTTATCGCTCACCCGAGTACAACTGCTTTTAACAAAGTTGCTAGAAATCATCGAAACAACCTTTCTGACAAATTTCCAGGATATTTGGGCTGAAAATGTTACCTCTAGAGTATTAACAAGGCTTTTCCATATTTGGGCTGTGTGACCTAGTTTTTGACCCCAGATGACCCATATTCGAACTTGAGCTAGAAATCATCGAAACAACCTTTCTGACATATTTTCAGGATATTTGGGCTGAAAATGTTACCTCTAGAGTGTTAACAAGGTTTTTCCATATTCAGGCTGTGTGACCTAGTTTTTGACCCCAGATGACCCATATTCGAACTTGAGCTAGAAATCATCGAAACAACCTTTCTGGCGAATTTCCAGGATATCTGGGCTGAAAATGTTACCTCTACAGTGTTAACAAGGTTTTTCCATATTAGGGCTGTGTGACCTAGTTTTTGACCCCAGGTGACCCATATTAAAACTTGAGCTAGAAATCATCGAAACAACCTTTCTGACAAATTGCCAGGATATTTGGACTGAAACAGTAGCCTCTAGAGCCTTAACAAGATTTTTCTATTTTTGGGTCATGTGACCTAGTTTTTCATCCGAGATGACCCATATTCGAACTCGTCCGAGTAATTACTGGGACAAACATCCTGACCAAGTTTCGTGACAATTGAGGCAAAAATGTGACCACTAGAGTGTTAACGAACTAAGTGTGGACGGACGACGGACGACGGAAGACGGACATTCATCGATCCTAATAGCTCACCCTGAGCCAGCTCAGGTGAGCTAAAAAGGTACACGACATCGTTGTACCTGGATATATAAATGTCATTCGTTGAGAATATTTGGTGCAAAAGAATTGAAAAAAAATGACGGTAGTCGCACCTATTTATTTTAGTCCACGTATTGAAGAAACCAAGAAATATGAAAGCTTTTCATTATCTGTATTTAGATAATATAGTTGAAAAATAATCATGTACTATTGCACTTAAGTAAGGTCGCAACAAATTATAAGGTAACTACATGCATAAGTACTATACGACTCGTGGTCGAACTCGATCGCGATTGCATTTGTATGCATGAACATTTTGATAAACATTATAATTTTGCATACTGTTTTGTTTGAATCAAATGGAATGTATTTTAATATTGTCTATACATAATAAAGTATATTTTAAAACTACCAATCACAATGTGCCATTCCTATCAGCTGTCAAATGACCTTCATCCAAAATGTAAACAGGAAGTCCAGTGTGATACCAAATGTAATAGACAGAGTAGAACATGGAACTGATAAACAGATAAAGGAAGTCAAAGTGAAACTAAGTCACAATATTGAATTACTAAAGACTGCTGATGTTTTCCAGATGACACATTACTCGCATATACAATAGACGTGAACGACGGCCTCAATGTTTGGTGGTCAATGCGTTTGTTAATTAACCCAGAAGAACGAGATAAAACCACATGCAGAGACACCTGATGCCGCATGTGTCTCATTTCACACAGTAATACATATGGTTATATTTAAGTAATAAAATTATTTTTTACCAATTAAAATAATTAGATGAGTTCTCTTGAGCTATTATTTTACAAAAAAGAAATACACTTTACTGTTTCCATGCAAGTAATTCATCAAGGATGACTTTCCAATTCGTCCAGGACCAACTCCAGATATGGTAGCAATTCCATAGTCTTCTGGTATATTCCTTAATACGTTTAAACCGGATTCATCTAGTTGTAATTTGTCAGAGCAGTCAATGTACATTAAACGGTTGGCATCCGACATGGTGATGAAGTGAAATTCCTTTTCTAGCTGTCTTCTTGAATTAAAGTTTGAAAACTATAAACAAATACAAAATACAAGTAAAACAAATTTTATACGCAAATTATGTCACAAGTACTTTCAACAAAATATAGAAACGGCTTCTCTTCTCTCACCGCTTTATTTAGTAAAGTTGGCAAGTTTAAATAAAACAACAATCATATATAAGCTCATTCGACCACACAAATGTTGCCGTATGATGGCCTTACTGTTGGGGGGAGCCGGAGAATCAAGAGAAAACCAAGCCAAAATTGTAATTGATACATGTTCAATGCACTTGAAATCGGGGAGAAGTTAACACATTGCAGCAACTACATAAAGATCTTAAGCGTTTCCCTCTCATTTATTGATGACATAATATAAATTTGTATTTTATATATAATATAAAATAGGCATTGAGTACTAAATTTACTAAGATAGAAAATTATATCATCAGCTATAAAACGAATGCGCACTCACTCCTTCACGGGACTTTACCTTTAACTGGTGTCGACTGAGTAACCTCCAAAACATAAATAATAGGATCTTTAGAAGTATTAAAACTTAACCTAAAAGTTTCAGCTATGCATTCCCAGTCATTATCGATAAAATCAGCGGTTTAAAATATACTACAGTACCGTAAACCATTCAATAATCTATGTAGAGCTGTTGTTGTACAATTAATGGGTGGATGCGATTTATTACAGAAAGCCTCTATATTGATTAATTGTGGTAAAATGAGGCTTTTTTCGCCATAGGTTCTTCTTTGAAATTGTATTTATTTATCATTTTACATTCATTGAACGCATAATTTATGTTTCGAGAATATAATCTGCTAGATGCAGGGAGTGCCTCTTTAACAAAATCTTATTTATTTTGCAAGTATTGTAATTCAAGAAGGATTTGAGCAACACACATAAAATCAAGAACTTTTTATTATTCATGTTATTTGGTTACTTTATGCAGACTAAAACAAGAAATCTAACTCACAACAAACCTGTACAGATACTTCG
The DNA here is from genome assembly GCA_022818135.1 of Saxidomus purpurata. Classification (NCBI taxonomy): domain Eukaryota; kingdom Metazoa; phylum Mollusca; class Bivalvia; order Venerida; family Veneridae; genus Saxidomus; species Saxidomus purpurata. The sequence goes on from JAFMSR010000015.1 coordinate 16,941,429, forward strand.
CAAGTAAATGTCCTGCAATTCGAGCACCGTTTAAATTAATATTCATTATTTTGTACGTGGTGATAACTTCAACCATACTATTCATGAAAACAACAACTCCTTCCTTATGTGGTGGTCCAGTAGTGGGTAAATGTTTCACTAAAATTGCATGTCAAACTGCATATTTATTGGTGAGATATACAATTAAGGTTTGTTGTGTGCTAGATCCCTTGTTATAGTTTACATAGTACAATGTATGTCAAACGAACATTGATATATTTCGATCCCCTGTGTTTTAATCCTCTTGGCCTTGTTACAGGTGCGTGGAGTAGCTACATTTGTACTAATACCATACGGAAAATCTAGATTTACCCTTGAGGCAGCCGGCCCTTTGTTTGTTTGACATCTATAACACTAAATTAGAATTGAGATGATCTATTTATTATTCAAGTTACAACAGACACATGATATTAAACGTGAATTGTAGTGATAGATTACAGCCGTTGGATTTAAACTTTAATAGTAGATTTAAAAGAGAAATGTACGTTCCTTAAAACAGATAGTGAGTTGTATAATATTTTATGTTATATTGTAATTGATGACGGTTGTGCCTGATGAATTGTATGAAATGCGTTGCACAGTTAATTTTGTTAATTAAATCTTTTGATATGGCTTAAAAGCTGCTCGCTCTCAGTTACCGTTGCAAAAAAAAAATTCTCTTTTAAAAATTGACACACTTATACATAGATATAAAACTATATGTTAGAATCAAAATATAGGCAAAAATCTAGGTAGGAATTTGCAAAAATCGATTGAAAATGTCGGTTACACGGCACCGCTACACTTTATGTTTATATTGGAATTTCAAAAGCGTCTGCAACGCTTTTGAATTTGGTAGCGTATTATTTAAAATTTAGAAATATACGTGACAGGAATTTATACTGAAGCCTTTTTTTAACTACATGTATTTGTTCTAAGATACGTTATTTACATACAGTTTCAAGAACTTTATTTTTTACCCAAATCTGAGAGCAAGCAGATTTAAAATAACAATTGAATTAACAAAATTAACTGGGCTACGCGTTTCATACAATTCATCAATTGTAGTGAATGACGTTGTTTCTATGACGTCGACGTCATAACTTCCTACAAGGGAGATTGCTATAGTAAAAATGCAGATAATAAATGTAAATTGAAGCCTTTGTTTGAATTTGTTAATTAAGTAAATCTCTTTTGCTAAGCTAGCTGAAATACATTTATTTTTTAATTTAAAGAAAGGAAACATTTCAAATTCTTTATTTCCACATCTATCTAAATGTTCACTTAGTAAAGGAATTTGTCTTGTTGAAGGGTATGTTATTTGTTGTCCATGGATTATTCTACGTGTTCTTAGTTTTTCTCCAGTTTGGCCAATATAATATTCCCTACACCCGGTACATATTATAACATACAATACATTTTGTACATCGCATGATCTATCGTGGTTTACGTAGAACTTTTTTCCTTTGAAATTGTAAAAAGTATTTTCAACAATATGTTGACAAAGCGAACAGTTGCGTTCGGGCATTTTGTTACTTTAAAGGTTTAGTTTTAGTGTCTGTGAATTTTGCTCTTGTAAGTAACTTTTTTAAATTTGGTGCTTGTCTTTTGCTGTTAATAATTTTACAGTTATTTAAGATCACAGGCATATCAGAGTCATTTTGTAAAAGTGGCAATGTAGTTCTTATGTTATGAAAAGGTTCTTGATTTTGAGGATTGAAAGTTGGACATAAGGAATGCTATCATAAAACTGTTTAGGTTTTATTTTCAAAAATTCAGATCTTGGTTTTTAAAGCTTTTTGTATGCTGTCTTGTATTAATGTTTTTTGGATAGCCTCTATTTATAAGTGAGAAGTTTAATTCATGTAAGCGAATGTGTTTGAGTGTAGTGTTTGAAACTATAGAGCAAATTATTCTAGCTATGGCAGAAGGTATATTTGTTTTGGTGTGTTTAGGATGACAAGAATTGAAACTGAGATACTGCTTAGAATCTGTTGGTTTGTAATATATATCTGTTTCAATTACAGTGTTTTGTTTGATAATTAATATATCCAAGAATGGTAGATTGGTGTTGCTGTATTCTATTGTAAATTGAATATCAGGATGTAATTAATTTAAAACTATGTGATATTTTTGCAAATCATATAATGCATGTGGTCACAAAATAAAACAGTCGTCAAGAAATCGTTTCCAGTATTCTTTGATATAATTACAAAACTCTGCACAATGACTGTTTTCTAATAATGTTTTATTTTTCTTCCAAATATGCTTAAACCAAAGCAGCATATGTCGGGGCAGATTTTGTTCCCATTGCTGTTCCTTTAATTTGTTTGTAGTATGTATCATTAAATGAAAAAGTATTATTTTCCAAAAAGGCTTTAATTCCATTGATAATAAAATCATGTGAAAACCTTTCATGTATGAGCTCAGGGTGTTTGTCTAACCAAAATTGCATTGCTTCTAAGCCCAACTGATGAAAAATTTTTGTGTATAGTTTTTTTACATCAGAGAAAACAAATATGTATTTTCTTTAACAGATTTGGTAGATGGGTGAGAAAATCTTTGTCATCTCTGACAGAACTTTTTATTTTTGTTGTAAATGGTTTTAAAAGAATATCAATTAAGTTGCGTAATCTGTGTGTTTCACAAATATGACTTGCCACTACATGTATAGGTCTCAAACTTAAATCTTTTGGATCTAAGATATCAACATATTCAGAAGTTGAGTGTCTACATTTTTAAGTAATTTCACTACTTTTATGTATTTTGGTAAGCCATAAAATGAGCTTGAATTTGAATCAAAATCAAGAATATAATCAATTTCATGTTTAGTCATGTGATGCTTACATTTAAGTAAATCCCTTATAATTTTGAACGTTTCTTTAGAACAATCACCTTCTAATTCTTGATAAAAGTCTTTGTCATTAAGCATCTCGACCAATTTTTTCTTATAATATCTTTATTCATTATAACAATACATGTACCACTAACTCTTTCTGCTTCCTTTATAACTATATTATATATTATATAAGATTATTATAAGAATAAAAAAACTCGAGTAAGTCTATGTTTTTGGATACATTTTCAATATGTATTCTGCCATTGTTACAGGGGTCTTCTTTTGCTCAGTGGTTAACAAATTGGGTATCCATCTTGTATTTATTTTTCTAACGTTTAGGTGTTTCTTCAAAATTCCATTAACTCTAACTAAGGACATGTTTGTCATCGGGATTGCTACTATGACAAGCGCGTCGGCAATGTTCAAAGATTCGTGTAACGCTTTTGATATTTCACGGAAAGCTCCTTACTCTAATACATTTCGCCAGGCGTGGTAAAGTACAGTACTGCCAACGGTAATTTTTACCATTTCAGCGCAATTTTAGAGAGATAAAGAAATATGAAATTGAAAAAAGGCGGATAATTGCCAGTTGGTATAATAAACACTGTTAGCAGATTACCGGCTCACTGGTCACAGTATCGTTACGTAATCTTAATTAAAACTATTTTGTAAACAAGAGTGCCAAACCGTCACAAAATACACCCGTCAAGAAGGCAAAACTCAGTATCTGACAGTTCATTTGCTTTGTAAAATCTGCTAGAAATGCTAATTTACCTGTTTGAACTATAAAGCTGAGAAGGCTAATTTCATTAAATTTCGATAATTCAAGGGCCAAAATCCAAAAGTGCCCACGGCGATTTGGCTGGTTATCAAACTTGGCCTAGATATTATGCTCAAGACTATTTTCACGAAGTTTGGTGAAGATCGGATGAAAACTGTTTGACTTAGAGGGCAGTTAAGGCTGATTTGGACAATTTTGCGAAATTCAAGGGCCATACCCAAAAGTGCCTGGGTCAATTTGGCTGGTTATCACACTTGGCCTAGGGATTATGCCCCCAAACATTTTGACCAAGTTTGGTGAAGATCGGATGAAAACTGTTTGACTCTGAGAGCGGACAAGGCTAATTTTGACAATTTTGCATAAATCAAGAGCCATAATTAAAAAGTGCCGAAATCGATTTGGCTGGTTATCAAACTTGGCAGAGACATTATGCTGACAAACATTTAGACCAAGTTTGTTGAAGAACAGATGAAAACTGTTTGACTTATAGCGCGAAAATGGTGAATTTGGTCAATTATGCATAAATCAAGGGCCATTATCCAAAAGTGCGTGAGTTGATTCGGCTGGTTATCTCACTTTTATTTTTTGTGTACTTTTCTGTTTGTGTACCTAGGGATAATAATCGGTAACTTAAATCAGTTATGAACATGTTTTTGTGTCCAAGATACAGTTACAAATCGACCCAAAATGTTTGAAATGACTGACATTCCCAGAAAAGGTGTTTGACTGTTTCTGGTGCCATCGAACAGATGTCACAAAGTTCAGAGTTTACCAGTTTGCATTTGTAAAGATAGCTGTTGCTGGGAACTAATTTCATTAGATATTTGTATTGATATTGTGTCTGTAATTGATCGCAGACCAAAATGTCACTATCATTGAGAAAAGAAAACCTTAAAATGAGGTTATTTGCATCTGTCATATTTATATTACATTTAGATAAATCGTTACCTCCATACTTTTTCAGTTCATTGAATTAGGTTTTGAAACGAACTTTCTGTGCCATCTAGGAAAAAGCTTGCATCATCGGCAATAAGTGTTTTCTTTATTTCATGGTCTAAAAGCTTCAGACCGATTATGTTTTCATTATTAATAATGAATTGAGATAGTATTTCAATTCCTATGATAAAAAGGTAAGGCGGAAGTGGACAACCTTGTCTCACACCCTTTTCTATTTTAAAGAAGTCAGAAAAATGTCCGTTGTTTGTAATTCAACTTTTTGCGTCACTTTAGAAACGTAGTATCCAGCTTATTAATGAATCTCCAAAATTGAAACATTCTAAACAGTTAAAGACAAAATTGTGATCAATACGGTCGAACGCTTTTTCGAAATCGGAGAAAAAGATAAAGCCGTCTTCATCGTCTCTTTTTATGTTTTCAATTATACCTTTAAAAAATCTTACATTTTCTACAATGTATCTCCTCTGTATAAAACAAGTTTGGTCTTTATTGATTATTTTGTTTAGGACCCTATTTAATGTATTAGCTATTGATTTAGATGCTACTTTATAATCAACATTCAAAAGAGAAATTGGTCGCAAGTTTTAAATTTTTGTGAGTGTTTTATCTTTTTTTGGTAAGAGTGACATAATACTTTGTTTTTGTACCTCAGTCAGATTTTTGTTTTCACTTGAGTAATTTAATGAGTTTACTATGTATTTTCGTATGTCGTTCCAAAATATTTTGTAAAATTCTGTCGTTAAACCATCAGACCTTGGACTTTTCATGTTGTTCATTTCTTTAAGAGCAATGCCACATTCGTATTCTGTCAAAAATTCTTCACATGATTGTTTTTGTTCGAGGTTCAATTTTTGTGTAAGTGTGGAAAAGATTTTGAATCATCTATCAAAAACTCATCTTTCTTATACAACTTTTTATAAAAAGTGTGTAAAATTGAAGTAATGATTTCTTTTCTGCTTGCTGTAGCGGTTCCATTTCGCTCTAGTTTATTTATTACTTTTTCTTTTGCTCGTTTTTTCTGCACCTTAAACCCATTCGGCTTTTATTCTTTTAATACCCTATTTTTTTCATTTGATGGTTCAGCCTATCTTTCTGGATGTTAAGTTCATGTACTAAGGTTTGATTTTCTGGATTTTGGCAAATTTTGGCAAATTTCAATTTCTATTCTTTTGATGTAATATTCAATTTATTTTTGTTCTTCATTAGTTTGTTTCTTCGTTTTTACTGAAAAACTTGTTCATTCATTTCTTATGTTGCCTTTAATTATTTTCCACAGAGTGTTCGAATTGGCTTCTGTATTAATTTCAACGGTTTCGTGTATTGTTTTTCGTATAATATCTTGATAGTCTGGGTCCATAATAACACTGTAATAATTTAGTTTAAGATTGCCTGGTCCTCTTTTTTGTTTCACTAGATCTATTTTCATATAAACGATTGAATGATCTGATCTATAACTAGGTGTAATTGTGCAATTAGAGATTATATTAAGCAGATTTTGCGACACTTTCGAAAACAGACTAAACAACTAAAATTATACAGGGGAGGGGGCCTTGTCAATGGCAGAAAATGGCGTTTTGTTGCTTAATACAATAGCAATTTAAGAGTGCATACTTTAGCATACCTAACAACATGATAGTATATATAAAATACCAAACAGGTTATTCGAATTTTCAAAGGCAGTGTATAATGCAGTGCATTTCAATGAATACATAGAGCATTGCGTAAATACAATATCGCTAAAATATATTCCCTTATCTATGAAAAAGATATTACAGTGTACTTCAACATTACAATAATAATATTGAAGAGTATTTTACAAGTGATACAGAGCTTGTGTTTTACATTATATTCAGATGTCACTCAACGACCATACAGACTACAAAAAAACCATATGTTAGAACATAATTGTTAGGAAGTATTCTATATAGAAACGCTCACAAAAATTGAGTGACCATATGAAGGTTGTCTACGAAAGAAATGATATAGCAATACATTTTCCACATTAAGATGATGCACTTATATGTATGAGTAACGCGTATAGAAATAGAGCATATTAAAACGTAATTACTAAATGAAGTATACGGCGTAACGAATGAACAATTTATCCGTGTGTAAAAAATGAAGGATTATTTAATTTATTTTGAAAGAACAATACAAATGTGCATCTCCGATATAAAGACAAAAATCGTTTTAAATTTGTATTGTTTGTACGGATAACTTACGAACACCGCTTTACTTTTGATATTATATTACATCCTATTTAGACTCTTCAAAACGAAAAGGTGAAGGACCTACATGTACGCTTGACGGATAACATTTAGAGATCTATAGGTCATGGTGTATTTGGTTGCTTGTTGAAAAAACGAAACACAAGTAATAACAAATATCTGTAGTCTTTTTTAGAAGTATTGTTGCGCATCTGTAGTTTTCGAAAAGAGAGTCATATAAGTATCGACTGTTTCATTACGTGCTTAAACAACATAATATTGTTAAAAAGCTGATTATAAATATTTGCCCATTAATTTGTATTCTCTGTAAAGACTTGCAGATAGTCTGGTTCCCTGTCGTACTGGCATGCTACAGTACGTCAAGCAAAGCTCAATAATGGCGGCGCCCAGTGGATGCTCAAAAGTATACTGTTAATATAGTGAAAATGTTAAAAGTATTGATCATTCAAAACTAACGTGTTAATTTGAAATAGTTTATGACATAGCTTTAAGAGACGAAAGGTTTTTTGGATGCTCAATATGTGGACGTTGTAAACGTTGAAACAGTTTGACCAGTAAGTGTACTATATTAGTTATATAAGTTACTTCTAGAAGACATTTCGGATACGACACTTTTTATGGTATTTTTTTCGCCATAGTCGAGCCTAAAAATGTTCAAATTTAGATATGAAAATGAACCAAAAACGAAAAAGGAGAGAAAAAGTAAAGTGTCGCCGGTGGGACTCGAACCTCGCTCGTAAAATTAGAACGCCAGTGACTTACCGACTGGGCCACGGGGAATGATCTAAACGAAATTACTTAAATAAGACATGAATATTCAATTCCTATATATAAAACAGCTGCGAACATATAATATATACGTACTAAATATCCGAAATGCCAACGAATATATAACACGTCCGAAAACACGGCTATTTTTCCTGTTGTTTATTTCTTTTTAGCTCACCTGAGCTGGCTCAGGGTGAGCTATTAGGATCGATGAATGTCCGTCGTCCGTCGTCCGTCCACATTTAGTTCGTTAACGCTCTAGTGGTCACATTTTTTCCTCAATTGTCACGAAACTTGGTCAGGATGTTTGTCCCAGTAATTACTCGGACGAGTTCGAATATGGGTCATCTCGGATGAAAAACTAGGTCACATGACCCAAAAATAGAAAAATCTTGTTAAGGCTCTAGAGGCTACTGTTTCAGTCCAAATATCCTGGCAATTTGTCAGAAAGGTTGTTTGGTTGATTTCTAGCTCAAGTTTTAATATGGGTCACCTGGGGTCAAAAACTAGGTCACACAGCCCAAATATGGAAAAACCTTGTTAACACTCTAGAGGTAACATTTTCAGCCCAAATATCCTGGAAATTTGTCAGAAAAGTTGTAAAGATGATTTCTAGCCCAAGTTCGAATATGGGTCATCTGGGGTCAAAAACTAGGTCACAGCCCAAATATGGAAAAACCTTGTTAACACTCTAGATGTTACATTTTCAGCCCAGATATCCTTGAAATTTGTCAGAAAGGTTGTTTTGATGATTTCTAGTTTTAATAGTGTGTTGTTTATTGAACACCTCAATCGCTAATTTTATTGCAGTATTTTAACACCATAAGATTGATTTGTAATCAGTACACATCTTGGATCTCTCTATGGTAAGGCCAGAGTTTTTATATCTCTTGGTTTATGCGACTGCCTGTCCTATTTTTTGAAAAGGTAGAATAACAATGACATTATGAACTGACATTTTATTTGTATTATTTCCGCTGTTCCGACTTCACAGACTAGTTAATGAAGTGTCAGAATAGTAGGGATATATAATTGAAAGTAATTATTTTAAAGTGTTTATTTTGTTCGAAAATGACGGGTGCAGTAGACTGATGTTCAATATGTGCTCTGTTCAATACAGTAGGAAAAGTCCTTCATACTCAACATTTTAGAAAACTTCCCATAAACCAAGCAATATAAAAACTCTGGCCTAAAATTGGCACTTATAAAGTTTTAAATAGCGATGATGCAATACATGTTCTTGACCCCTAGTTGAACTTCCATGTTAAAGAATGTAGTTGTAATTTTTACATTCACATCTATCACTTTGGAAAGTACCATAAATTGTTAAAAAATGAACAGCTCACAGTGCAGATCATGATCAGACAGGAAAAAATTGAATAGCTCACAGTGCAGATCATGATCAGACAGCAAAATACTGAATAGCTTACAGTGCAGATCATGATCATACAGCAAAATAATGAATAGCTTACAGTGCAGATCATGATCAGACATTAAAATAATGAATAGCTTACAGTGTAGATCATGATCAGACAGCAAAATAACGAATAGCTTACAGTGCAGATCATGATCAGACAGCAAAATAATGAATAGCTTACAGTGCAGACCATGATCAGACAGCTAAATAATAAAGGGGAAGATTATGATCAGACAGCTAAACAATGCATAGCAAACAGTGCAGATCATGATCAGACAGCAAAAAGTAAATAGCTGACAGTGCAGATCATGACCAGCCAACATACAATGAATAGCTTACAGTGCAGATTATGATCAGACAGCAAAACAATGAACAGCAAACAGTGCAGATCATGATCAGACAGCAAAAAATAAATAGCTGACAGTGCAGATCATGACCATCCAACATACAATGAATAGCTTACAGTGCAGATTATGATCAGACAGCAAAACAATGAATAGCCAACAGTGCAGATCATGATCAGACAGCAAAATAATGAGGCATAGAGCTTAGATATTCAGCATGTGGCAATAATTGACTCTCTACCAAGATTGTTCAAATCATGACCAGGGGCGGGGGGTGGGATCTTTTGATTTTACATAAGCTTATTAAGAGGATATCATGAGCCAAAGGTAAAAATTGATCCTTTCTGCTATTAATAACCTTTTATTTTTGCCAATGGTAGACAGGTGAGCGATACAGGGCCATCATGGCCCTCTTGTTATATTTTACTGGTCAATCAAATACTAATACCAATTTACATTGGGTTTGTATTGACGAATCACATATTGCAAGGTTTTTTGAATGCTCAACTCCTACATAAAACCCCCTATTAACTCAATGGTTTGGTTTGGTTTGGTTTCGTCTTAGCCTTCTAATGGCCGTTTTAACACTCCGGTATAGGCTAAAATTCTTCCTCAGGTATAAACACTTAAAAGCGCACAGGTATTCGAAATCTAATTTAGTAAACTGAAATCGGTTGTGTAAAGAATAACTTATTAGTTAAATCTTTTGGATGACTTTATAAAGTCATTCAGAATCTCAAGTATGACTCTACGGTACTCTTAGTGTGGGTCATCTTCTTGTTCGGTCAGCAACAAGTGTTCACTAAAGTCATTCAATCCGGTATATAGGAAAATTTCTTGTTTGAATTTCTCCCGGAGACCCTCATATATTGTGCAATCTGATAAAAAGTGAGCAGCAGTCTCTGGTTCTCCACAGCTACAGATTGGTGAATTTTCTATGCCGACTTTATGGAGGTAGTCTTTCAGACAGTAACCACTTTGTAAATGAAGCATTGGCTTTTGACTGCTGAATCCATTGAAGCCAATATGCTTGGGCTTTACTTTTTGCCTGAATTGGTAGAGGTGTCGACCGTTGTTACTAATTTCCCATCTCCTTTGCCACTTAATTTTTGTTGATTCTCGGGCTGACATCCTGATATCTCTTTGGCTTGTAACTGTCCCCTCGTCACTCATAGCCTCTGCTTCAACTGCAGCTTCCTTCGCAAGCCGGTCTGCTGTTTCATTAGCTGTAATGCCTGCATGCCCTGGCGTCCAATTGATGTTGATATCTATATTTGAGTTGTTTAATTCTTCCCATAACTGTTTAATTTCCATGAACAGATGTTTGTACGCGTTGTTATCCCAGCCCAGTTTAATGATTCCAACTGCAGATTGGCTGTCACTAAGAATGACAAGACTGCGTATGTCATGCCTTTTCCTTTCTCCCAAAATAGATTCTAGAGTTATTTTTATGGCAACCATTTCGCCAACCAGAATTGACCCTGATGTAGAGACTGGTTGTTTCAGCTCTAGAAGATCATGATTGGGTAGGAGGACACATGCCCCAGCACCACAGGGGCCCGGGTTTCCTTTACATGAACCGTCCGTAAATGCCACAGCAGTCTTGTCATTGATGCTGGACAGGATTTTGGTGATGATTTCTTTAGCCATTTCCTCCTGTTTTGGGGTTCTATTTTTAGATGATCCTAGGTTATTCCAGTATTCTGGTCTTGATCGGCTTGGTTGTAAATATTCCAAGTATGAAAATTCTGGCTCGATGGTTTGCATGGGAGTATCAGTGAGGGATTTCATGTCATCAAACTGGAGTAACATACGTCCGAAAGGGGAATGGATTTTTTCGCTTATAAATTCAGGATGTTCGTCTTTGTAACTTGACATGCAAATGGCTATGGGATTACTTCTGTTTTTTCCTAGTATTTTCCCGCATTCTCTTATACTCAATTCTTCGCGCCTAAGATCATGTGGCAGTATTCCACATAAGACTTCAACTGCATCTCCGCTGGTTGTACTTGGTAAACCAAGGCAAATAGCTAGGCCTTTCCTCTGAACTTTTTCAAGTGGCTGACAATTTGCTGTTTGCCAGACGGGAGCTGCATATTCTAGCTGTGGTAGAACTATGCTTTTGTACAGGTCAACAAGATGTACAAATTTGATAGACTACGCGCCGCCATTACTGAGCTTTGCCTGACCCGTACCGTATGGGTAGGGGCAGGTAACACCAGACTAACTTGCAGACGACATTTGTATTATATAAATGACACTAGTTTTTAGCCTTTAATTGCAACGATTCGTCGCTTCACTGGTTTTGATAGTGACTACAACTATAGTTCTCAATATAAAGTTTGTATCCTGCGACCAGGCAATTTCTACTTCGTCTGGAGGATTGTACCGTACACATGCTAGGACGTAATATTATCCAAAAGTGCGTTAATCGATTTGGCTGGTTATCGGACTTGGCCGAATTATTATGCCGACAAGCATTTTGACCAAGTTTGGTGAAGATCAGATGAAAGCTGTTTGACTTAGAGATAGGACTATGTGTTGACGCCACCCGCCCGCCATGGGTGTTCCCATAATATGTTTAGGGCGTATAATTAGGAATTTAAGCGAACTGAGGTTGTTGTGAGTTTTTATAGCAAATATTGTAACAACTTCTATGTCAATAAAGATGTACAGTTTGACATCTTGGTTTTGTCTCGATAAGTCGACGTGAAAGCTGTTTGATCTCAATCTCAAAGCCGCCCTGCTTGACTGATTAGACTTCTTCCTCCTAATTGCTTAATTTGTATAATTGTATAATTTGAGAAACAGAATATGGTAAAACTTGACTGTTGCGTCTGCATTTAATAGATAAAATGTCACTGTCGTCTAATATCGTCATCACTATTATTTGATAATTTGATGCAACCTGTAGTTAGTACCAGGATACATGTCTTTTACACATACGGATCACGATTTAGCTAACACGATGTATGCATCGAATAAGTGGTATATGTACATGTTTCACTTTTAAATATAAAACAAATTTATAAAAAAAAAACACAAAAGCTAATCTGGTGTTCAAGTGACCTACCTTCGGTAGGCTTAGCGATAGTCATGTTAAGTGAGCGTGTGAGAGGCTTCCAGACAATAACTTATGCAAATTAGGCGAGGAGCAAGTCCTCGCCTTTGGTAATAACAATGAGACATACACGTCAATTAATGATGAACTCAAGAACTGAAATGACATTTGTAAACAATATTTGCAACAACACACACTGATACAGGTTCTAAAAGCTTATATAATAACAGTTATTTGGTTTTATTATTATGTCAAAAGACCGACAGGTAGGCTTAGCGATAGTCATGTTAAATGAGCGTGTGAGAGGCTTCCAGACAATAACTTATGCAAATTAGGCGAGGAGCCAATATCTCAATCATTTGAAAAGTTGTGTGCCATAACATTACGTAATAATGCGTCATTTTATTGTCCCTACATCCCGTTGTAATCGAATAGGCAATAAGCATGTGTACTTAGCATACACTTTATAGTTTAAAAAAAATAATAAACCTAAACATAGACTCTATAGGAGCTAGTATATACATAGCAAATAATTTAACCGTAATTATTGTTGCAGAAGTTATAAATGTTATATTTATAATATAATGTTATAATGTATGTCTGTAACATAAGATAAGGATGTTGTTTCACGGCGGTTTATACAATATCAAAACGTAGACACTTGAAAAAAATCTTAAATTATCATATTTCAGAATTAATTGACCATTTACTTTAGGTAAATATCAAAAATTGGATATAATCAATGTGAGAAACTCAAGAACTGAAATGACATTTGTAAACAATATTTGCAACAACACACATTAATACAGGTTCTAAAAGTTTATATAACAGTTATTTGGTTTTATTATTATGTCAAAAGACCGACAGACCACATTTAATGATAGCATCATTTTTTCACTGGTGTCCATTTTGTTTTGGACATATTACCTTAAGCAAGTCCTCGCCTTTGGTAATAACAATGAGACATACACGTCAATTAATGATGAAACAGGGAATTTATATTGAAGTGTATTGTACTTGTAGAAACTGGAAAAATGAAATTGAAAGTTTCGTGATTACGCTATTTTACGACTGAGTACATGCAGTTCTAAATTAGGGGTCGTAGCGCATACTGCCCCTGTTCAAGAAATTACGGCTGCTTCGTATAAATTGTTTGATACTTGTCGCGGGTAAACTAGTCATATGAAATAACAAGAATTGCTCACGTTCAATTCTTACGTGATTCAAATCACAACGATTTTGCATACCTGCTTACCTTATTAAATCCTATTTTAGATCAGTATGTAGACGGTGCAGAATTTAACTTTCAGCGTTTCATAGTTAAGCATACCTATATTCGTGAATAAGCATTGTTAAGGTAGTACACCCCTAATAAAAACCTCCACTTGAAACTCTTCAATTTTAATGAGCTAGCCTAGGTTGTTAAGCATTGGACTGAAGATCTTTTGAGGTTTTTGGGGGCGTAGGTTCGAATCCAGCTGGAACCCAAATTTTTTTTTTACTTTTTCTTCTTTGTTTTCATTATTTTGCACTTTTCTTCATATGTTTATATTGTTTTCAGACTAAAAAGAAATTAAATATTTTTTTACAAATTAGGTTTAGCTTATTTGAAGATTTTATTACTTGCAGACACGTCTAAAATCGTCGATGGAGATTTTCAAAATCAAATTATTTTAAATAGAGACGGTAAAACATTGTGAATTTTTGACATGCTGTTCCCAAAATGTTATAGATAATTATTAATATACAAAAAGTCATGCCCCATTTCTAGAAAATGTTGATTTTTCCTAAAAACTTTGATGTTCAAAATTTAACATGGCCAAAAAAGTACATGAAAATTGTAATACTATCTGATTATTTCATAAAAGTTTTATAAAACTTGTTGATTATATAGTAAATGGTGTGTAATTTCTGAAAGAAAACATAGTTCTTGTTACTCTGATAACAAATCTGTACCAAAGTTTTGAATAATAAATGAAATACATGTATTTTCTTATCTCTTGTGTGATGTCATTTTATAAATAATTCCAAAATGGGGGTGGGGTTATTCAAATTCCTATAACTTTCTTTTTTCATGGTAAAATTCTTTTAAAATTTGTTTTTAAAGCAAGGAAATGATACAGATTAAGAAAATATTAAGCCTATAATGATTTGAATTGGTGCCCATTAGGGGTCTACTACCTTAATTATAATTTTAGCCATACATGCAAATATGCAGAAATAAAGAATCACTTAAAATATATTCTTAACCTGATTTCAGATACCCGCTATACATGTTACACCCTCTAAGATGCTGATTGGTCACTTCCCGCCACCGATTAACACATGATGGCAACGTTCATAGTAACGCTTCGTTCCGTTTCTAAATGCTATTTTTAACTGCGGTGAATGGTTACTAACGGTTGTAACGGTTCTATAACGGTCCAGTCCGCTCAGGATCGTTCTCGGTTCGGTAGCGGTTCTAAATAGTTCCGGTTGCGTTTCGGTTGTAAAGATTACGTTGGCAGTGTAACATATCATTTTAGAGTCGCCTAAATAAATACGTTTGTCACAAAGAGATTTGCAATATGCGCAGGTGGTGCGGTGGTTGCGTAGTTAACGCTCTGGACTACCAATCCGGAGGTCCCCGATTTGAATACCGGCCGCGGCACTGGACATTTTAGAAACACTTTTCAGTGTTTCCCACCCATCTAGAGATGAACTGATTAGAAACCCAGAGGTAGTCTCACGTGTATCTAGAAGTGCTATACACTGGGCACGTAGAAAAGAACCAAGGGGCCTATTCGTAAAAGAGCTAGGGTCGGGTACCCGGATACCCTTGTATCTGTATATGTCTCTCTACAGGTCGCACCATTTATACCTTGAATAAGGATTGTGGACCATAAGCACATCTAACAAACAAGAAACAATATTTCCAATATTTGCAAATATTTCGGAATTCAAATATCTACTGCGGTAATTTTTGTGCATCCCGAGTCAATGGGCAAAATTTCGATATCGCTAGTTTGCGTTTAAAAAAAAAGAAGATGCTGCCCAAGCTAGTCGAGTCAGAAAGCTCTTGAATTTTACGCATTCGGCGGGAAAAAGAAGGAAATGAGAGTATCTCCAACAAAACAGTCAAACGATATACATGTACCCTGGTGAAGCCATTGATCAATGACAGGAAATGAAAACTAAACATTTGTTAAAAACCGATGAAGATGTCGCGAAATTTATTATTGAACTATCAGTCAGCGGTCATTTCAATTACGTTTTTTCTTTGAATATTTTCACGTCCAACTTTGACTTTGTCACTGGCCAAATATACTTATTAAAAGTGTGATCCAAGCTTGCTATGAATTATTAAGACCCCCTTGCTTGACTTAAACAATACAGGTAGAGGAACAAAACAAATGTACGTGTCGGTGAAATCATTTTGAAATGAAACCATCACTTTTGTACACGAGCCAAGGGTTCCCGACATGAGAAGCTAGAAGAGCTGACAAGAAGAATAGAATTTCATTGTTTTACATACTTAGTCTAATACAAGTAGTACAAGTAGTGTTTGTAAACAAGTCACCCGCGAACTTGACTAATCTCTACACCAGTACTACTATTTAAAACCATTGTAGAAATGTGTAGTTAATTTATATCCGAAGAACATGATTTGAACAAACTTGCTGGTGGACTTCTTATCTCATCACATATCTCAAATCTACGGTTACAAAAATATTAAAATGATTTTGAAAGACATTTGAATGTAGTTCCTTGTTTAACTTTCGAACACTATCCAAGGAACATCACAGCGAAGATTCATGACTTTCCATTATGTGGTTTCAGAGGAGATGCACCTTGAAGCAAAAGGTGGACATACGAAGAACATATGCAAGCCGTACAACGAACAGAGCACGATGAATGCCGAAAAATGTATACATTGTCGTCATAAAAGCTTATCCCGAGTATACATTACTCAAGTGATCTAAAGAGTAAAACTTTATATCTGCATTACTTTTTAACCACCACCTCCTTGATTCACTTACAGCTCAGCTTAAACAAAATATATGGTATCCAATGTGTGGTATCCAATGACGCATCAATAATAATACAATAATATATATAACGAACAGGTAGCAAAACATCATTTCTTATATTTCATTTTGTAAACACTTAAGAGCTTACCTTTTCTCCTCTGAGTTATAAGAACGTCTATCCTGACCGTCTATGTACCGATATTTCCTGGTTAAGTCGCAAACATCTGATAAGATTTTTCGAAAAACGTCTGTTTAATCAATAGATTGTCCTGTGAATTGTTAAATCTATATTTTAAGGGCAGTATGTAACACATTAGTTTTCCAGGTATGATCAAAAGATCAACTCCACATGTGCCGTGCATGCCATTAAATTGAATAATTAGGTAGATCACTTATGTCTTTATTGTGCCATTCATTTCTATTTCAGTTTTCGTGTTTAATTTATCACCAAAACATCAGCATTTTCGACATGTCCTTATTTCAGCCTTTATAATTTATCTCACCCTACTAAAGTTTTGGAAAAGGATACAATTATTTATAATATTTTAATTTATACTATATTTAAAAGTTATGACACCACGGCTTCTTAAAATGTATCTCAGCAGGAAGCGCTAGAACAAATCAAATATTATTATATACCTATAACTATTTTTAAAATACAGCCTTTATTCAAAAATAAAAATGCAATGCATTGTATGTACGTGTAATCCACACAGTACCATAGTGCATTCAATTGGCTTATACAAGATTCATGCTTACACATGACGTTGATAATGTCGATTTTGATTAGGTCTTTACACAAAAAATGTACATTTTTTTCGATGAAATCAATTAAATGACGTCGCACTCATCGCCTATTTCTACATTTTTATGCTTAAAATGTTATTTTTCTCGCGCAGAAAAGTATCTAAAGGTGTATAAGAAAAGGCCCATTATCATAGAAATATGATCCCGAAGCCGGAGTGGTTGTCGTTGCTCCACACATCCGTATGATTCGACACACGACTCGACCTATTAGGCCTTCCAGATCGCATTACTTTATTGATACCCCAATTTATAAATTCTTATTTACCCTAGAAACGTGCTTTACATGTAGTTTTAGTTTGACTCATCTTTGAAAAATATGGTTGTAATAAATTAAAGTCAAGCACACATTTGTATGTTATTTCTTATCGCAAAACTGAGTCGTATACCGTTACTATCAGGAGTATTTTTCCTAAATCCTTGTTCTAAATTATAAAAAAAATCAATGCTGTCTTTCATGTAAATGAATATCTTTTATTTAAAACGAGTATTTTCCACGAAAGTAAATGATTTAATAAAAGTCTGAAAAAAAAACCAAACAACGCAATCTCAAAGAATTTAAAATATGTTCTCAAAATGAAAACTACTAGATAGGTGTTCAGTAGAACACTTGTGTCGCCCTCTTACACTCTGTCAGAATAACCAATAACGAAGTACAAAACGGGGCATAACTCTGTCAAATATGACCTCTACCTACACAATTTGGCGGCATCATGACCCTTTTGTCATAGGCAGTGCAATTTGAAAGTTTGATGGAGAAACTTTAGGAAATGGCAAAGTTATAGCCAACGTTAAGTTTATATGGCGGACGGACGGACAAAGTGATCCCTTTGTATCACCCTTGGGCGACACAAAAGCGATGAAAAGCTCATATTTATTTCAGTCCTGCCTTATAATATCATGATTGTTTGTTTATCTTATCGTACAAAATACACGGATTAAACTAGTGCAGTTTGCCAATAGCGACGGGAGGATTGCAAACTGTTTAAGGTAAGACTGTTAAAATACTGAATTAGGTAATGTTAAAAACGCAATATATTAATGAGCACTAAAATGTTACTTTTAAATAAAGTGTTTTAATAGTATCATATTTTATCGAACGCTTCTCCTCCAATGTTCTTTCACATTTAATTCATAAATCCAACTTACAAACGTGGAATTGCAGTTATATACTGTACGTGTATAAATATTGGCGGAGTACTAATTTTCGCGCTATTAGCGGGATCGGATGTGCGCTAATTCATGTCCAGCGCTAATATTTGACAAAATTTTAAAAGTTTATTTGCGTGTCTGGTCGATTTCATTACGAAGACCTGTCAGCCGCCAGCCATTTTTTATTGTACAGTTTTTCACGCTCTCATGCGCGATAGTAAGCCAGTTTGCATGTTTGGCTAAAAACTAGTAACTAAGTTGAAAAATATCTCACTCACCTTTTCTACAAATCACGAAGTAAATCATAATGTATCGTTATTGCTCTTTACTACGTGCAAAACTTACACGTATTGAAAGGATTACCGATCGAAAATTGAAATACCGTATTCCATCAAACAAATTGTTTGAGGTATATTTTTAGAAAATAAACTTTGTATTTTGTATTTGTATCGAAATGACAACTTCGGGTCTTTCCGTATTTCGTCGAAAATTGGTGGTTGAAATCGCTAATTTCTTATTTTAGCGCTGCCGATGGTGCGCTAATTCAAGTACGCGCTAATAAGTCGAAACTACTCAATTCATGGTGTTTGCGTTAAAATTTAGCTGCACTAAAATAAGTACACTTACAGTATTGTTGCCCCTTCTGTCTCTACAGACAGCTATCTAATTAAGTCCGTGATTTTTGCTAAACAAACTTACAGTAATAGGTTTAGCTAAATGTATAAGTTCCAAGCACAGTTATTGCTGGTCATAGAAGCGCTGTATTTAATACGGGTTTGAAAAATGTTGCATGTAAGTGAGGTAGTGAATAGTTTTTTGAACAAATATTATAAAATGAATAAAAATCGCCAAGGAATAGATGTATATGATGAAGAATAGGTTAACATCACTGTTCAATGTGTAGCTTTAAAAATGTTAAAAAGTTTATTTTTATTTTTATTGTTTTATTTATGTAAATTTCAAAATATTTAATACGTTATGTAAGCGTTTAGAAAGAAGTGAACAATGTTTATTGTTCGGCCAGTATAAAACACCGGTATTGTTGATGTTGTCAAACACCCCGTTATCTCTAGTATCGGGTAAAGTGGATCCATTATAATGTTACTTTGACTCGATCTTTTTGAAATTTAAAATTTACTAATACATTACAGTATATTTTTGAATGAAAGTATCACTGTTCAGTCACTGACCAAAAATCAATATATTAACTCGATTGCTGTGATACTTTTGTATTAAAGTCTTCTTGTTTGCTTCTCAAACACGGTGTATTTATAACATGCTCGCCAGTAGTGAAATCAAAGATCAAATAGAGATAATAGGCCATTTGAAACACTGGAAAGAGTGTTAAAAAAATAAGAAAAAATATTTGTAAAATGTATTTCCTTTGGCGACATATTATGCAATATATCTAATATTTGCACTGCTAGTAACATCAAGACACTGTGTCAAACGACCCTTTGGTTACCCAACGAAAGCATTTATTTCTGTGAAGAGTTACCTAGAACTTTAATCTTAAAATTCAACTCATCATTGTAAGATAATGATAAAGACTAATATATAATTGGGAACCGTTTATCTTTTTATGGTCACCATTATCTAGACATACTGAGTAAAATAGATATAGATATTATAATGGTTTTAAAGAGAACCTTCAAACAAAATTTGAGGACTCGTGTAGTAAACCATCCTTTTCACTATTTACGGCCACCATGACAGGCAATGTACGAGAGATGCGAACAAATGTTTAACCTAAGATATGCACAAAAAAGGTATATACAGTGCAGCTTAAAAGTTGTGCTTCTACTTAAAACCAGCCTTAAATGCAAATTTAGAGGCTGTCTATAAGTTTAAAAAGGAAAGAACATTTGCACCAAAAGTCTTAAATTTAAGAATTGAGAGAGGTTGGATTTTTTGATAATATAATAAACAATTTCTTTAGGGCTTGTATCATAATTGGATTGTGCTCTAAAACAACCATTGGAACTTTTCATAAGCTAATTAATATTGTGTGATAAAATCAAAGTACAATCTTCCAAACACTCTTTTCATGAACACTCAGTTTGATGTAATATTGTTTGATGGTTGCGCAAAAACTTAAATTACAAATAACCCTTGAAGGCGTTATCTAGGGAAGACGCCAACATGTGCCTAACAAATGTTCCTTGTGAGCACTTGCGTAATAATCAGCTGGGAAACATTTATCTAAATATAGATATTATTGGTGTACGTTTTCCGTCTTAGTTTCGATATTTTCGAAAAATCAGTTAGAAGGTCATGTACTAAAAAAGATAAACGGACTTTTACATTTATATTTAGACATCAATCTGTTTAGAAGACAACGCCATATGAAATAAAAAGTAAACACGTCTTTTCAGGGTCAGGATACATTCCAATGATTTAATATTTGAATTGATTTCATTACATTAGCTTTAAGGCCTCCTCAAGTATATCAATGTATGACAAGTACAGTATTTAAACGGCGCATTATCCTTCCCCAGTTTTCACAAGCTGACATCCATCGAACTTGCCGTCTGTCAGTATTTTAATACTGTGATTGTTTCCTAGCTCCGAAATTTATTGGAAGTGAACGCAAACCATATTAATAGTAAGACTGTCATCATGCCGTCATTTTCTGTAGTTGGTGAAAAAAGAAGTCGAAATGGCACGTGCTGTACGTTTAATAAAGTGTGAGGGAGAAGACAGCGACTACGAATTACAACTCACAGATGAAGGTATACAGACTATGGAAGGAATTCCCGCTGGGTATAAAATCACACCTTTAGCTATAGTAGGTCCTGGTCGCATCGGCAAGTCTTCATTATTGAACAAATTCGCCGGGAAAGGTAAGTTTTAGACTTTGTCCTTGAATAAAAATGGTGTTTCATCGTTTTGATTATTATTCTTAAATTTTATTCAATCACCAGAAACAAATACCACCACACGTACAGATGTTTAGAGATATTTTGAACTCAAAACCAATAAGTTGTATACCCCATAGTTAGAGTAAACAAATCGTTATCCAAGTTATTTGTTTTTAGAAGGTAAAACAGTGTAATTGTACAAATGATCCAATAAATTGTTATACACGCGTACAAAAACTAGAAAGATTACAAAGATCAGGGGAAATACATTAATCTAATTGCATGTACATCAATACTTGGTTTATCTCAAATTAAAAGTAATGTTAAAACAATCATTGACGTCACTGTATCTTTAACAGTTTCACCATTTGTTTTATCTTTCTGTGCACACAAATGTGTAGTCCTCGTGTCAGATACTTATAGTAGATACTCAGTATTCATCTGATTAAAGTAAAATAATTTAAAAATACAAATGCAAGAATAACAAATGCATGTATCGAAAAATGTCTTATATGCACAAAATCTTAAATATAAATCTCCATCCACCCTAAACGACTATTAATATAACCAGGCATGTCAATTCTTTTAATCAACGTATTACTTGTAGTTTTATGTGACTAAGAATTGCAGTCAGTTTAAGGATGTGCCTCTTTAATAATGTCATTGAAATACGAGACTAAATGCATTTTCAATGAGTTATTTTGTGAACTGAGGTTTACACTTGTACACGTAGTTGTTAAAAAAGGTGCTGGCAATACTTCTTTAAACGTTTGTAGTATATGCTGTAATGTAGCAAATTGTGTTTTATTTTCAGAGCAATCTGAGCACGAATTGCATATGATAAATTATAAGGAGATGCTCGTCGACAATCCATTGTCTTCATTTTGCTTCAAATAATATCTGCACATTTCAACCAAATTTTACAGGACTTTTTGCTAGGATTGTCCTTCACCAAAGTCTTAAAACTACATATAAGCAGAAAATCTTCAAAACCAACCCTCACCAAAACTGCAAGGCTCAGAGCGTTGATATAGTAGTCGAAACGTAACACTTGTCAAAATTTGCGTATATCGTGCGTGTAACGTGCGTATAACGTGCGTGCGCTCATTGTGTATTTTGTCAATCGTATATCGTGTATCATATCGTATCATTCATTGTGCAACGTGCACCATATACTATGCACCATATACGATACACGATACATGATTCCCGGTGCACATTAGACCTAAACGGTATACAATTTGATGTTTTATTAAGTCGTTAATTTTTTTACTAAGCGTGTACATCTCCGCAAAAAGAAATAAAGTGCTGACTTCACATTGCATTATATTGTATTCGCCAGTGCAATACGGGCAATAGTGACTTTCGGTACAGGTGGAAGACAGTTAACACCTGAAATTCGAAATTTATTTATATTTTATCGTCGGAAAGGACATTAATTTTTCTTCGAAATCTAAACTGTTGCTGTCACAGCATTATTACAAGTGCAGTTGACAAAGTATAAGGAAATTCATTTGGAATTTTAACAGGAAAGGGAACATCAACTACAGTAACTTTAGAAGGTAAGCCTTACTAAGCTATTGAATATTTATTGGGTAAATAAATATGACGAATCGACGAATCAACGATAGTTTTAAAAAATCAGTCAGAGTCCGAGCAAAAATTAATAAAATAATTGTACAGTACCTTATTTAAATTGCATCTTGTTTAGGATAATCCATATAATCGTTATAAAAATAATCGCCACTCGAATCACATAAAAACTATGAATGATTTATTGAAAAGATAATTATGTTGACTGTCAAAAAGACAAATGGACATTGTCTTTCATGTAGTGGTGTTAACAGCAATTAACTTCCGCCCATTTTCTCGCACCTCAGGATCAATATTAAAATTCAAATTTGACACTTACTGTAATTTATTTAGCACCTAGGTAAACAATGGACATTTGTCACTTTCCGACGTCTTTTTTGCTGTTGTGTAGGTGCGAAGCCTGTAATAAATTGTTCGTATTGTTTTGTTCTCATTAAACTGTATAAAGATTTAAAGAGAATCAAAATCTAACAGATTTGGTGAAAAAAAATCAAAATTTAAGTAAACTGTAAAAAGTCAAAAGTAATCGTATATCGTTCATATCGACTATCGTTCTGAATCGTGTATCATGTATTTAACGTACGTGTAACGTGCGTGTATCGTGCGTTCGTGTGACAACTGTTACGTTCCGACTATTGTATTTGGTACGTGGCATTGTTTCGTTAACTGCATCACGTTAATTTGAAAAAATAAAGCGACCAAGGCAAATCATAGAACAAAAGTTTTACAGGTATGACAATTGTTCAGAATGTTTGACTTTGTGACGTTTAGATAGGAGGTGAAAGTGGATTATGTCAAATAAAAACTAGGTCACCAGGTGAATAATATACAATCATCATTGACACTCTTTTGTACCTCATGAAAATTGGTCAGAATGTTTGTCTTGAAAAATGATATTTCAAACATAAAACATAATTTGAGGGTGTAAAAGTTGGTCACCCTATCAAATAATACAAAACCTTATGTTAACACTTTTAGGAGCCACATTTAGTACCACATTATCCTGAAAGTCAGTATGATCATTTACTTCTAAATTCTAGTTACACGTAGATGTATATACCGCGTTACATTGGGTCCAAAAGAAGGTCAACAGGTTAACTTATATTAAAACATTTTGTACGCTCTTAAGACCATATGTTGTTCCCAGTCAGCATGAATGTTGGTTAGATTCATGAATTTAAGACTTTGTTAGATTGGCTAAACTATTTCACAAATTCAAATTATAAAAAATATTCTAGAGACCACATATTCTTCATAAATACAATGACAGATGGAAAGACTGCTCGGCTTTATCAATTTTATGTCGAGTTTGATCTTGAGTTGAGTTTAGTAAATATCTAGATCACTTAGTCAGATGATATAAACCCATGTTAACGCTCTAGAGGCAATATTCTTTTATCAAACCAGCAATATAGTTGGTGTATGTTCGACTTGATAAATTCTAGGTTGAGATGTTTCTAGTCTGGAACTCTATCAGGTGGCGTCAAAATCCAAGTCACCAGGTAAAATCGATGACAAATCTTAGTAGCACTGTAGGAGTCTAATTTGTTCCTAGTTATCATGAAAGTTGGTCAGAATGTTTGTCTTGGTGACCTCTACAGTAACTACATTTTACCCTGTGGTCAAAATACATGTCAATTCTGTGTTGTGAGTGTCTATGAGGATGACCCTCTCGATCCTATTAAGTTAAATACTACTAATTATTTCTTTTCAACAAAGAAGTAAATAGAATTATTGAATTTGTGCTATCATTTTTTGGAATTAATACCCACAAAATTCAATTTTATACATAATTATGCAAGGCTGATATTGTCTTGCTGACTATTTGTTCTCTACATGTGACTTAAAGCTGCTCGCTCCCAGTTACCGTTGAAAAAATATTTTTTTAAGAATTGACATACTTTTACATACGTATTAGACTAAAGGCTAGAATACAAAAAATAAGCAAAATCTAGGTAGGAATTTGCAGAAATCGATTAAAAATGTCGGTTTCATAGCACCGCTACACTATAGGTTTTTATTGGAATTTCAAAACCGTTTGCAACGCTTTTGAATTTGGTAGCATATTATTTGAAAAATAAAGACATACGTGACAGGAATTTATACTGGAGCCTTTTTATATGACTATAAGTTCTAAAATACATAATTAACATCCAGTTTGAAGAACTTCATTTTTTAACAAAATCTGAGAGCAAGCAGCTTTAAGGTAACTTGTCCAAAACAAAATGGACACCAGTGAAACAAATGGTGGTCTTTTGACATAATTAAGACAGATTCAGTGGAAAAAAAGAAACTAAACATACAGTTTATGCCATTATCAACATAATCTTGTTGTAAAAAGATTTTTTTACCAATCCATAAAAATACTGCAAGACGCTCCTTTTGTCTTTACAGATATTTTACAAATTATGTATTTCATACAGAAAAATGAAAAAAGAGTATGTTGATAATGGTGTAACTATGTTTTGGTTTCTTTATTTCCATTGAATTTGTCACAAAGTCTTTGTTTGTCAACTAGCAAGGACATGTTTAAAAATGTATCCGTTTTTCATAATAATTCATCAATTTATAGTTCTATTTACATGAATTATAAGTGTAAGTATACTACAATATTATGACATCACGACTTAAAGAAACATAGTTAATATTGTTGAATATTGTTCATAGTTGAAAAAACATGCACCCCACCCACTAAAGACAATAGTGATCTACCTTAAACCATAAGCTGAAGCACGTGGACTTCCTAATTGAGTGATGTTTTATAAACTGTTGATGTGTAAGATAGAAAGAACTGTTCAACTATTTCTATGGTCGAGCATTAGAGAGACATTGAACTAGTAAATAAGTGCCAGTCTGAAGAATTTCATCATTTGACGTTGTCAGGAAACTTGCAAAAAAATTGGATATTTTTCATGTACATGTAAGTAACCCCAAGAACTGAAATGACATTTTTAAACAAAATTTGCAATAACACACACTAATAAAGGCTCTAAAAGCTTATATAACAGTTCTCAATAGGTAACCTACATCATGTATAAGATTTGTCGGCTATTTCAACTATCGAGTTAAATTGTGATGTGTTCGTTGTCTTTTCAGCACATTTTGAAGCAGAGATAGCATACTCTCTTTTCCTAATAAAATAAGTATTTTAAAGATACAATATTGAAATATATGGTCTTCTTTCTCACGTATTAAATCCTGATTTCCACGTTTAAAACATCTTTTATGTTTGGTCATTATATTATTTTATTTATAGGCAATATGTTTTACTGCAATAAGCATCGTCAGCAAAGTAACGGAACTGTTTCGAAACGCAGGTCTGGTACCTTTGAAATAGCCGTTGACAGTCGCCATATTGTGTCAATGTTTTCTTCAGTATTTCGTGTTGTTTTATATTTTCAATCTCGTGTTGCTACTGTGTCTCAAGATATCACATCTCATTTGATGACATATTAATTATAAACAAAGAATTTACTAGGCATGAGTAACATTTTGTTTTATGTGGGTTGTCAAATATTCAAAGTTGGTCAATTTACAAAAACTTAATGATTTTGCGTGTTCAACTTGTTAGTTTGTGCGTAAAACTGTTTTGTACTTACTTATTCTAATAGACGTATTTCAAACCGGTTCAAGTACGCAACGAGTTACAGAAGGAATTTGGATTTATGCTGACCTTATGCACGAGAAGAGAGAGGCGATACTGTACATAGATGTAGAAGGCTTTGGAGACCCGAAAAAGGTAAGCTGCTGTGTAGACTTTCATTTAAGAGATTGCACTTTATTTGCTTAATACAAAACAATCCTTGTCCGCAGACAGATTTCATTTTCCATAATACTGACAAAACTATCAGATTCCATTTCCAATCAGAGAATCTAAGGTTTCTGAAATTCATTGCCCGTTTAATTTCAGTCTGAACCCTTATGTGTCTGAATTATTGCTCAACTCAAGTCAAGTCAAACCTTTCATATGCTTGTATTTATAAATTCTGGACTAACTTTTTGATCATTGTAAACCTAAGTACTACCCAGCCTAACCGACACTTTATGAAAATACGTTACTTACGTTTTCTATTTATATCGGTATCACTGCTATATTTCGAAAAGGGACACAAAATTCATCCATATGAGTGTTACGTACTTACTTGAGTACAAAATTTAATGTAAATAATGTCATGGTAGATCATATAAAAATCAATTTGTATGCTTAGGTAGTAAGCAATTAAAAACATTATAAAATAGGATTTATACGGTGCCCGTAAAGTGTCATGTGATACAATTGTTTTGATTTCGTAAATACGAAGTACATTTTGTAAAAACGAAGTAATACTTTTACGAAATACTATTTCGTTTTTGCGAAATGTTATTTGGTTTTTACGAAATGTATTTCGTTTTAACGAAACGTATTTCGAACTCACGAAATATTCGTAATTACGAAATAAATAAATATTATTTCTTTTTTTTACGAAATATTATTTGGCAATTACGAAATATTATTAGCATTTCGTCAAGACGAAATATTATTAGCATTTTGTCAAGACGAAATATTATTTCGTAATTACGAGATATTTTCTCGTTTTTACGAAATATCATTTCGTTTTTACGGAATGTTATTTCGAATTTACTGAATGTATTTCGTAATTACGAAGTAAAAACAATTATAACGCATGTTATATTACAGCTGCCGTAACTGTTTCATAAAATAATTTCATAGTTGGTAGCCTGCTGGTATACATGTATATGCCTCTACCAAAAGTGTTCAAACGGTTTTGCTCCGCAGCACAAAATGGTCACCAGAGCTAAAAATAACAAATCTCGTTTATAACAATTGAGCCAATTTCAACCAAAATTCACAGAATTGTTGGTTGGATAGTCTTCTATCCAAACTGCTAAAACGGTTCCGCTTCTCAGCACAGAATGGTCGCCCGAGCTAAAAATAGAAAAACAAACTTTAAACAACATCCTTTCAACAACTGGGCTAATTTCAACCAATCTTTACCGGATTGTTCCTTATATGGTCCTCTTTTAACAGTACTTTCATTCCACTGCACAAAATGGCCACCAGAGCTTAAAATAGAAAATCCTTTAAACGACACCCCTTTACCAAGGCGCCAATTTCAACCAAATTTCACAGTATAGTTGCTTGGCTGGTCGTCGAACAACATTTCTTCGATAACGAAGAAATTTCCGTAGCTTATTAAATCGCTCTCGAACACGCATTCCAGATGTCATCACGCTCGCGAGAGAGAATTTTTCATAACTGCTACGTCTTTACAGCTGGGTGGACTGAGCACATTTCGGCTTGAAGGGCCTTTATCAAAATTATGAAAATAATTGTGGCACTACGTATCAATGTTCATGTATAATCGCAACAATAAAACAAAATGTTTTTGAAGTGAATAAGAGTCTTGTTTTCCGAGCCAGTGTATGATAAACTGAAGACTAAATTCACCAAGATAGTCTCATTTCATGACCTTTGAAAAAAAAGCTTTGCAGCACCGGCATAAGATGTTGGAGATTGTGAATCATAATAATACTTCTTCAGCACCTCCTCCTTTCTGATGCATTCATGGTGACTGCTCGCATATACATGAAAGATAAACTGTGTTAACTTTTTAATATTATGTTTACTTTTTTCTCTATACCCCGCTTTTAAACAGACTTATTGGACCAGCAAAAATGATTTACGTATCAATTACTTACTCAATTCACAAAAAACAAGGCGCGCAAACTATAAACAAACTCTTGGGATTTCTTGTTGAAATGCAGCTTACCTGTACCTGCTTACCGTTCTCGAACAAATATATAAGTAATGTAAGTATCAAATCATCCGAGCAATGTCATTATTTAGAACAGCAAGGCAATAATCCTTCAAGGGGGCAAAACTCTAGCTGGCTCATACACATATGTATTATGTCCCTTGAAAAAGGGCAAGTATCATGAAGATACTGACCCCCCCCCCGCCCCCGCTTTATACTACTTTTACACAAAATATATAATACTTAAAACCTAGCATACATTATGCGTACTTGATATTTTACGTACTAAAGATATGAACCCTTTAAAACTTTTTCTGTACCTGGGCCATAAATATATGAAAATGAAAGTTAGATTGCTTCCTTGACAGAACGAAACATTCAGGGTAAACATGCCTATTGAATTTCCTTCTCCGACAGATGAACAAAAACTGGCTACGAAAAATATAATTATACAGCTGTGTATTATTTTCTCTCGTCACACACGATACTATAAAATACATGCGTATGATAGAATAAGTTAAACGTTAATTAAAACACTTTATCCTTTAAAATGATCAGAACCTGGACGTTAAACAATGTCTAATTATTTTTTGCTATACAAGTCTAGTTGAAATAAATTGACGTATTTACGAAATCATAAGTTTAACTTGATCTGTCACGTATATTAAAAGGGGAATAATAACACGCTATTTTTTTTTTTGAGAAAAATCTTGTAATTAAGAAAAATAGACGAAACCCGTGGTTAAAGTTGTTGTTTTGCAGTTTTATGCACCTTATCTTTGGAACAATGTTTAAACAAAGTGAAAGCAGACCTTACATAACTTCCTTTTAAGTAAGATTCAATAGTTGTTGTATGGTGATTGTATTAAGTCAGTATTCATTGACTGCAGGTATGGAAGAGGTGTGCTCTATATTATTGTTATGCTGCAGCTTGCTACACAAGTGTAAAATGTCTTGTTTTAATAAACAAGAGCTGCGAGTGTCTTCACATTGTCTACCCGTTTAACATGTCAAACAGCTGAACATTTTGATGCAAGATACACAATGATACACTTTATTAACTGCAGCTGTGTGCACATACTTTGCTGCAGGCATGCAGACTATGCATGGTATAGTCTGCAGACATGCAGAGTATGCATGGTATAGTCTGCAGCCCTACATACTATGCATGGTATAGTCTGCAGACCTGCAGACTATGCATGGTATAGTCTGCAGACATGCAGAGTATGCATGGTATAGTCTGCAGACATGCAGAGTATGCATGGTATAGTCTGCAGCCCTACATACTATGCATGGTATAGTCTGCAGACATGCAGACTATGCATGGTATAGTCTGCAGACATGCAGAGTATGCATGGTATAGTCTGCAGCCCTACATACTATGCATGGTATAGTCTGCAGACCTGCAGACTATGCATGGTATAGTCTGCAGACATGCAGAGTATGCATGGTATAGTCTGCAGACATGCAGAGTATGCATGGTATAGTCTGCAGCCCTACATACTATGCATGGTATAGTCTGCAGACCTGCAATTACAGAATACGTTCTTTATGGTTGTACATATTTTGCTTCAGGCATGCAGAGTATGCATGGTACAAACTGCAGACAGACAATGACTTTAAGAAGTAAATGCAGTTACTTATTTCTTGTGTAAGGGATCTGGTTCATCAACTGCAAAATTGTATACTACATAAAGTAGTTGGACTATTGATGCAGTGTATTATCTGCTCAATGTGACCAACGGATGTGCTGTTCTAAAATTGTCTGTACACTCCATGTGGTTGTCAATGAATTTGGAAATGCGAGTGTCTGACATAAGACCCACAGCGCACCCAAGGCACCGTGTCACAAATATAATGTGACGATAGGCACTAAGGATTGCAGAGCCTTGTCTGCCAAACACTCACATTCTCAAATTGCCATTGCCTAAAAAGACGAGGCTTTTCCCTTTATGCTGTCAATTATGGCACTTCTAACATATATTGAGAGTTACAGACAGACTAAACCTCTTCATATACCTTGCCCACTAGACACCAGTTGATAATATTAGTTTGAAACATTTAAGTAAAACACACCTAATCAAGCAAACTCAAAATTTAGATACATTCAACAAACAACAATTGCCAAAGTTGTCATTTTTAATGTTTTTTATTCTATACTATAACACACACTACATTTCGTTCACTTACATTTTGCCCTCATGTATAATCCAATCAAATGCTTTACAATTTATAAAAAATTTAATACCACTAATTAGTTAAATTTGTTTTTGTAGGTAGGGCTAGCCTAAAAGGGACAAGCCTAACCCTCTATTTCTTCAATAAAAATACTGGGGTCGGCCGTAGACGCTCTTTCATGTTCGTTTCAACCCAGTTAAGCAAGATATATTATGGTCTGTAGGTGTAGGCTAGATGGATGTTCAGTAAAACACTTGTGTCGCCCTCTTACACTTTGTCAGAATAACCAGTAATTCTTTGACAAAATCTAAGTACAAAAAGGGGCATAACTCTGTCAAATATGGCCTTGACCAACAAAATTTTGCGGCATCACAACCCTTTGACATAAGCAATACAATTTGAAAGTTTGATGAAGAAATCTTAAGAAATGGCAAAGTTATAGCCAACATTAAGTTTCTGTGACAAAATCTAAGTACTAAAAGAGGCATTACTCTGTTAAATATGACCTTGACCTACAAAATTGGCGGCATCACAACCCTTTTGACATAAGCAATCAATTTTGAAAGTTTGATAAAGACATCTTAAGATTTGGCAAAGTTATAGCAAAAATCTAAGTATAAAATATAGGAATAACTGTTTTGTAATTTCGATATTTGCGACTGTATATACGGTTTTTAATGGTCGCAAATATTCCTAAAGGGCGACACAAAAACTGTTAGTGAGTTATAGGTTAATATTACAGGAATTAAATTTTGTAAACAGACTTATTGTAGTATTGGCATTTCAAAGATTAAAGTTCATACAAAGCATACCTAACTAGATACTTAATTAAAACATATCATTCTTGCATCTGCCTCTTAAATCTGAAATGTATTTTTTCACACTTTTGTTGTACGTTAAATTATTGACAAGCTTAAAGTTTCAGTTCATTTTGCTGCTAACTTCTAAAACACGACTGTCTTTCTAAACAATATTTAGGAACTTTCTTCACTCCCACGATATGACAATGGCTCCTGAAATGAAAAAAAATAATATGTGGTAATAAGAGAATGTATGTAGAAAGGAAGTTGAACAATACATGCTATGATAACATGAGACTCAGTTGGCAATATGTTGCTCATCAGAGCATGCTGTATCTTATTTGGTCAACATTCAATTCTATGAAGTACTGTTTTACTTTAGAACCAGTTACTGTTACTGTTTTGAGAGAAAAATGTTCAACCTATTAATGATTTGACTAAAGAAGCACCAAATCAGATGACAGAAGAAGTGATAATAGCGACCATTATGACCCACATTCAAAATTGGCATTGATATCATGAAGATAATTATTTTTAAATTTTTCCTGATGACTGCTGGTCAAATGTGACCCATGTGCTTATATTATAGTAAGTGAAGTTAGACTCATCTTCTGCAGACACTATATGAGCTATTTCAGCTAGAATAAAAATGGAAGCAAAATCTTTACATGAAATATTTAACGGAAGAGACAATTTAACTAAGAGAGATAATTAACAAGAGGGCCATGCCAGACAGTGAACGATCCTAATAGCTCCGAATATGTGTAGTTGTTCAAGGCTGGACTTGTTTCTTTCTTCTTTTCTATTTCTATGAAACAAGGGGGCCTGAAGATGGCTCTTTATCGCTCACGTGGGTCTGCGACTTATGACAATATGTGACCAAACTTCCAACTCTAAACTTTATATCATAAACACAAACATTCTGTCTGACCTTGACAAGGCATAACTTTTGATCGATTTACATGATGATTTGGTTGCAAATGTCACCTGTATGGCATACACAAGGTTTTCAACCGGGTGACCTAGTTATTGAATTCAGAGTACCCATATTCATACTCCACCTACATTTCATCAAGACAATCATACTAACAAAGTTCCATGAAGATACAAGGAACAAGAGGGCCATGATGGCCCTTTATCGCTCACCAGAGTACAACTGCTTTTAACAAAGTTGCTAGAAATCATCAAAACAACCTTTCTGACAAATTTCCAGGATATTTGGGCTGAAAATTGTTACCTCTACTGTGTTAACAAGGTTTTTCCACATTTGGGCTGTGTGACCTAGTTTTTGACCCCAGATGACCCATATTCGAAATTGAGCTAGAAATCATCGAAACAACCTATCTGACAAATTTCCAGGATATTTGGGCTAAAAATGTTACCTCTAGAATATTAACAAGGCTTTTCCATATTTGAGCTGTGTGACCTAGTTTTTGACCCCAGATGACCCATATTGAAACTTGGGCTAGAAATCATCAAAACAACCTTTCTGACAAATTTCCAGGATATTTGGGCTGAAAATGTCACCTCTAGAGTGTTAACAAGGTTTTTCCACATTTGGGCTGTGTGACCTAGTTTTTGACCCCAGGTGACCCATATTCGAACTTGAGCTAGAAAATCTTAACAACCTTTCCAACAAATTTCAAGGATATCTGGGCTGCAAATGTTACCTCTAGAGTGTTAACAAGGTTTTTCCATATTCACGCTGTGTGACCTAGTTTTTGACCCCAGATGACCCATATTGGAACTTGAGCTAGAAATCATCTTAACAACCTTTCTGACATATTTCCATGATATTTGGGCTGAAAATGTTACCTCTAGAGTGTTAACAAGGTTTTTCCATATTTGGGCTGTGTGACCTAGTTTTTGACCCCAGGCGACCCATATTAAAACTTGAGCTAGAAATCAACCAAACAACCTTTTTGACAAATTGCCAGTATATTTGGACAGAAACAGTAGCCTCTAGAGCCTTAACAAGATTTTTCTATTTTTAGGTCATGTGACCCAGTTTTTCATCCGAGATGACCCATATTTGAACTCGTCTGAGTAATTACTGGGACAAACATCCTGACCAAGTTTCATGACAATTGAGGCAAAAATGTGACCAATAGAGTGTTAACGAACTAAGTGGGGACGGACAACTGACATTCATCGATCCTAATAGCTCAACCTGAGCCAGCTCAGGTGAGCTAAAGATGCAACCTCTATTGCATACACAAGGTTTTTCTATGATTTGACTGGGTAACCTAGTTTTTCACCCCAGATGACCGATATTTGATCTCGACCTAAATTTCATCAAGGGGATCATACTGACAAAGTTTCATGAAAATCAAATGAAAAATGAAAACTCAAATGCATACACAAGGTTTTTATATGATTTGTCCTTGTGACCTAGTTTCTGACCCAAGATGTCCCACATTCGAACATGGTGTTGTGCATGACACAGGGTATGAGTAGCAAATTTTTCAAGCTTTTTCAAAATATTGACCGTGACCTTGACCAACTCACCCAAAAAAAAAAAGGGATCATCTACATGTTGCAGGCAATATTCTGAGCAAGTCTGATGAAAGCTGAATGAAAATTGTTACATGCAAAGTGCTATCAAGGAAAAGCTAACAGAGGTCATTGTGACCTTGACTTTTGACCCACTGACCCCCTACATATTGGAGGCAACCTTCTGAGAAAGTTTCATGATAGTCAAATTTGAAAATTTTGACCTGTACAGTGTTACAAAGGAAAAGTTTACGAACAGATGTACGGACAAGTCAACAGACAAACCACCATGGCATAAGTTCTGCCGAACGTTACCTCTAAAAAGTCACTACTTTTATTTGTTGTGAGTAAAATTCTCACGTATAGGTCATAATGTGTTTTGAAACAACATGATTAGGTACCTGGAAAGACACACCAATTGTTGAATGTGTTTTGAAACAACATGATTAGGTACCTGGAAAGACACACCAATTGTTGTTTTTTTTC
Organism: Saxidomus purpurata; assembly: GCA_022818135.1. Classification (NCBI taxonomy): domain Eukaryota; kingdom Metazoa; phylum Mollusca; class Bivalvia; order Venerida; family Veneridae; genus Saxidomus; species Saxidomus purpurata. Next base: position 16,975,975 of record JAFMSR010000015.1, read on the forward strand.
TGAAATTAGCTGCGAACAGAATCCCTCCATGTCTGCTACATTGTCAAACTATTCACTTGTAATTTACTGAAAATAAAAAGAAAAAATTTTCAGCATTGCAACTTACACATAATATATATCACTTTCAATGAACTTTCAAGTTTACATCACTGGACTTTATGTTTACATAGAAAAAAATTACGTGGACATTCCAAGAAAACAAGATTTTTCTATCAAATAATGTTATAGAAAAGTTCCTCAGAGTATTCATGTTTATAAGCAACACCGTAAGAAAATACTATACAACTTTTAAAATAATAATAGTAAGGAATTTGCTAGCTTACAGATTTAGGAACAAAGAAAGTACTTATGTCTGTATTTGAATTTAAAAGTGGATATTACACTAAAAATAATATTCAACTGACCATCAATTGACCGGTATATACAACAATAGAGGGAACAGACAAAACAGTCAAAATTGACTTACATTTACCTCCAAAGGGTAGATTTAATTGTACATTACCCTTATTTCATCAAATATAAATTTTACCACATTGGAGAATTAAGTCATTTTTTTGCATCAAAACATACAAAAAAATATCGCAAAATATTCAATTGACCAGACTGAGTATTGACCACAATGGGAGAAAATTTTCAATTAACCACAATGTGACATGGAGAGTGGCTAGATGAAACAACCAATACTGATGTATATATAATATTGACCACTTTGGAGGTATTGACCAGGAGATCTAGCTGAACTTTACTTTTTATTCTTAATGCTATCAATTTGAATTGTTAATTCATTATTCATATTAAGACAACCAAAAGTGATAACAAAATATTCATTTTACCAGCAATCGGCCATATATTGACCACTTTGGGATTATTGACCGGGGTGGCTTTGACCACACAACACTGCAAATAAGACCATGTATATTTATTTTTGTTCTGAAAATCACCATCAAACTTGCTACACATGTAACATAATGCATTATACCAATTCCGAAATGAAAGAGAAACAAGTCTTCAATTGTTTTTAAGCAAGTTAACTCACATACCAATGTGTTTTCCATGCTGAGCTGCAGAATATTTGGCTTCAGAGCAGCAGTTGTCAGGCAGAGCAGGATGTGAAAATGGTTGAGATGACACTACAAGATGCATGCTTTCCTGAAAATTTAGTACAAAACTTAAAATAACATAGTTACAGAAACAAGGTCTGAGTTTATATACACAGCAATTGTCTCTTGTTTACATATGATATATCTTTCTTATTTACATTTTTCTCCCCTGAAATTGGTACACAACATCTTCTTGGTGGGTCATCTAAGAATATTTCTTTTTCATGTTACAGAGCAGTGTTTAATGTTGGGATGGTCAATCAGAATTCAGGCTTTGAGTATACAAATTTACAGTATAAATGATTGAATGTTAAACTGCCAATTCTAACACAATCTGCATATAGGTGTATAGTGAAAAAAAAGTTTAATCTTTTGTTTCAATATACAAATGTATAAGTATCTATGGGAGCTGCCAGGTCCCTGTGGCTAGCATCAAATGTGACGGCAAATATTTATATAGAAATAATAGAACACCAACAACATATTAATATAATAAAATATGCAAAATTAATTAGTGAAACAATTTATTAATTACATCCATATCATAAAATTCTTCAAAACATTCTAAAAAGCTTGAAAATTCGCATCAAAGTCTTTTAACATTAACTGAATAATTTCTAAACGTTCTGTTTTGAAGTGCATGCAACATGTTCTGTCATCATGGTGACTAGTCATGGAGGTGAAATCATTTACAATTTTGGGAGGTTAAATGACTGGGGTATGCACTGGCAGATACAGAGAAGGCATGTCTGGGGGGCTGACTTAAGGGTGGGTCAGGGAGGGGTGTTCCCTCCAGACAGGAAAAAAATTGACCTGTGTCTAGGAAATGGTACAATTTCCAGCATCATATTTCAGCATCTCTCCAAACATGCAACTGCAAAGTGTTCAGGTGGCAACAAAAACAATGTCAAATACACAATCTTTAATACAAGACATAGATATGTAAATACTAAATGTTCACTTATGTGATAAGAGAATACACTGTCACTGTGTCTATTATTAACGAGGACAAAAGTACCAGCTCGAGCAAAAATGTATAGATCTGCGGACTTGGCTGGGGAGGGGGGTCAACTGCAGCCCTAAAGCCCAGCAGGCACGACACATCCGTCAGTCTTTATTCATTTGGCGTTTCAGTGTGACCCCTTTCACAGATCTGACTGTCACACCTTTGACTTTGTAGAACTGTAGCTAGTCTAACTAACTATTTCGACTTCGAAGGCAAACCGAATTTATAGGCTGAAAATTTGTAGGTGTGACAGTTATAAAATATCAGATCTGTGAAAGGGGTCACAATGAAACGCCAAATTAATCAGGCTAAACTGTAGCACAGATGCAAGACACACCATCTTTTTCTTTGCATATATATTACTCCAAATAATTGTACTCAGCTGGTGAATATCGTTATATTTTTTACTAGGCGCTATCCAACCTCCGAGCGAAGATAACTATAAAATGTCCGTATGTAAAATGGGTCTGCGTTTGTAGTCTTATTATTGAGACTAACTACAATGTAGGACTCTACACTAACAAAGTTCTATGCTCCTGCGTTTATGAATAAATTATGCAAATGAACCGCCATATTAGAATTACGGTAAGCGCGCTATGGTGCGCTGGAAATCGACACGTCCCTTTACAAAGCTCGCCACGTTTAACAGTTTTCTTCCATGTAAGAAAACTTGATGGTTTTTGATTGCATATTGAATGATAAATAAAACAAAAGAAATATGATAAAAATTGGCCGATGACTGATAGTTTACGAGCATTATAAAGTTCAGGAATTCATCGGAACGACCGAGATTCTGTCGCCGGATAGCGGCTGAAAATAGCCTTTTAAACCAACTTTGAAATTTTTTTGAACATGCAGACAATTTTTTCCCAATAGATATTTGAATATACTTTACGAAACTACCAAGTTTGTAATGTGTCCACTTCTTATTAAAAGTGTCTGGGAAGTTAAATTCGTTTGTTTACGTAAATTTGTACCGCCATTCCGAAACAAACGTCTGTATCTGTGATACACGAAATTATACGCTCTATCAAGCAAAGCCTCGGTTGCGCAGTGTCTTGTATTCCCGCTTGACATGCGGGAGATCCGAGATCGAAACTCCGCCGGAGCAGGAAAAATTTATTATTTACTCTGAACATATTCGTTTATACTCACACTTCAGTATAGTGAGAATGGGATTAAAAACGTAATACTGATTCAAAAACGTAACAAATTAATTTGAATATATGGGTTGGGATAAAGGCCCGCGCATGCTCTGTGTGTGCGTGATGTTTACATCCGGTCGTAGCATACGAATAGAGAGCAAACTTTGTTAGTGCTCTAGACAGTAGTGTCAACCTGTAAAATCGGTCTACCTTCAAAGTGTAAATAGTAAGACTAAACTTGCAACTATCATAATCATGATGAAAATCCTAGTTACACACCTATTTGGGTCGTAATCATGGTAATAGCATTTAGTGTTACCAGTTACGTGAAAACCCTAAATGTTTACAAATGGCGCCAGCAATTCAAAAGGGAGGTAACCACCAGATGGCAGAATAGTAGATATGCCCTCGTACATAAGACAGTTCGTACTCCGTCGTCTTTACAGACATAAAGGGGACCACAGACACCGTCAGTCATCTTCACAAAAACTATTGAGAATGTAGATCTGGTTCCGACTTCTCAAAAATTAAATGCCGCTAAAGTGATTATCTATTTTTACTTTGAAAATGATGATGGGGCAGTGGCCGACAAGCCTTCTACGGTAATGGCGTGTACTGTACTGTAGATCTAATTAATGACAATAACGGACACCAAGTTGTAAACGAAAATAGATGTTTTATCTTGTGAATAATTTAGCATCGACCAAGAAACGTTGACTCACCTTTATAATTTGTCTTATCCGAAGAAAACAACAATTTACAACAACTTGGAAAATTCTATGCTGATTGTTCTTCTGTTGATCCCCAGTGATCCTAGAGTCTATTATTTCTCCCTGCAAACTTGTTTCTCGATGCCATGTCCAACCTCAACAGCGTTTAGAATAAGTGTAGATGACAATGACGTCATAGCGTTTTCGTCATAGGGCTTTGACGTCATAAAATAGAACGTGCTACCTTTCCTATAGCTTTGATGTCACTGATCCAGAGTAAACAAATGTTGAGTGATTTGACATTTTGGCAGTTTCAAAAAAATCAGCAGTGAAACTAGATCTCTGGAAATTTCAGGTAATAATCTACAGTTTACAATACTTTTGTGTACTTCGCCATACTTGATAAAAACGAACCTGGTAGATCTAAAGAATGCTAAGTTGCTAACCAGCAACAACAGTGTCAATCATCAATGTTCAGTGTTGCCATAGCATGATCATGATGATAGATCAACAACTTAACACTGTCTTGGCCAACAATGAAACAACAAGAAAATAGATCTCTATATTAAATATGAAAAAGCCCTAGCGCAGATTAGTTGGGCTAATGATCTACCTAGTCCTATAGTGAAAAAATGACCAGTCTAAGAAATAGTGACTAACTTTCAGATCTGAAAGGTAGCAAATGTCTTCATATTTTATGAGATTATCTCAGATATGGTAAACAGCTTCTTGTTCCATAATACAACTAAATATCATTACGATTTGAAAGTAGATCTAGACCCACTGAAATAGGTTCAGCTGAGTATCTGTTACTTTAATTATGCAAAACAGGGGTGCCTGTGATAAACAGAACAATAAAATTGTGTTGGAATAGTTTCCACTTTATTGTACATCACACAAATAGAGGACAGATATAACAATAGTAATTCTTAAAGAGAATAGATTTAAAATATGTTATACATTCTACTCGTCATTTCATTGGCATTGCCGGTTGAACAGTTCTAAACTTCCGGTCAAAAGCTAGCTTATACAGCTGCGCTGAAACACATCTATACATGTAGGTATATCTACATGTACATACATTTGTTTTTGTATACGCAGTGATTGTTGTATAAATGTTTGACAAAACAGTTGGCTGCGATAAGGCCAAAAAAAATATGTGTGTTTCGGGTAACCCGACCCTACCTGGCGAAACCCCCGACCCTAGAGTTTGTTTTTTTTTCAAAGTAAAAAAATGTGAAGTGTCCCTTCCCTATGTTATGCATGTAGACTAACTAGCATTTTTGGACCGTTACCCTAAACACAGATTGTTCTTTTCCAACCTATAGAATTTTTTCACTTTTCGCTTAAAAAAAAAGAAGCTTTGTCCCTACCCTATCTAACATTTTTGGGACTGTTGCCCTAAACACACATTTTTTTTTTTGCGTTATGAGTTTCTTTTATCAAAGGGGCTATACACATTTGATTTCTTATTTATACATACATTATACTACATTTTTTTTGTATGTTTTAAAAAATGCAAGCATGCCTTGCCCCTTTGTCTTTTGTGGCAGTGACTGCCAGTGAGCATCATATATGTACATTGACATATCTAATTAGTGATTGTATATTCTTCCACAGAAATGGTTGACCATTGATGTCAGAGCTGCTGTGAAAGAGGATAGCCAAACAAGGAAACTAAAGGACATTTAGCTGATATTTAGACTGTAGCGGGGTAATAGCAATTTCGTAAAAAGTAAAGATTACATTCAAATAATTAAAGGTAACTTAGTACTATAATAGTGTTTCTATTCAGAAATCGGGTTTTTAAAAGTTTTTCAAGCAAAGAAGTGTCACTTTAGCTGGTAAGACAGCAGCTGCTGTCTTGGTAACATAAGAACTTCATATAATTTTACATGCAGCTTGCTAAGGCGTAAAAAATAAACATGTTTGTTTCAGGTTTCCCGACCTACCCTATTTTTTGCCCCGACCCTAGACTATTAGACTATTTTTTGCGTGTATTTTTTAGCATAAATTCATTAAAATCTATGTTGAATTTGGTTTGTTTGAGAATAAACAAATTTCCCCCTCCCCCAAAAAAAATCCCTACCTACCTACCCTATTCTGAGGGGGGGGGGGAGCCATGAAACCTAAAACAAACATTTTTTTTCGGCGTAATGGGACTTTAACCAATACTATAATACTTTAATACAAGATAAATTTATTGATTTTGCTATAAAATTTCTGTATTTCAGTGTTGCATCTTTAACAGTTTCTTATGTGGCTTTTTTTATTCATTTCAGGTAAAAACAACAAGACCGTGAATGAAGTGATTTTTGGAGTACTTAAAGGCTTTTTTTTTAACTTAAAGCTAAATAACAATGTTTTGTGAAGAATGAACTGGTTTCGAGAAACATCAATGCACAATTGACCAAATATTCTTGTTGAAAAAACTGGTGGATATGTATTTAACAGGCAACAAAAAACTGTTTTGCGCCTTTGTAGATAACAGCAAAGCGACATTGGGCTCAATGAGTCATATTGCCTTATGGCGTAAACTATTAAGTTGTATTTCTTCGATGGTGAATGTTTTTAGCTAACCGTTAAAGGTGGTCAATCATATTTAAGCAACATTTGATGACAATTTTTACTTTTTGTATATTCTGTTAGAGATTTATCTAAGGAACAAGAAGACCCATTACATAGAGTTAGATCCCTATTCGAAATTTACATTTTATTTACTTTTATAAAATTTTGTTATTACTCCATTCTATTAATTTGAAAGTAATTAAAAAGTTGATTATTTCTTTTTTATTTTAATATAATTTCTACTTTTACATTTGCATCGGATAGATATACAAATATTTTAACATTCTGAACCAAAAGGCAAGTTTTAAAACTACGTGTAGCTTCTGAATTCATTTATTTCCAATCTATTTTGGGTGCGCAACCAAGATAGGTAAAGGGAGGTAATAATTTTTTTTCAAACTTGCATTTCTAATGAATTCCATCTAAATAATTATATAATTTTTAATGCAAACATTTTACAACTATAATACAATAGGTTTTATATTTATATCTTTCCTTAGGCAAAGTATGTGTATCAAATTTGTACTTATGATAAAATAACTCTTTTTTTCTCATTCTAGAGAAAATCAAAATTTAAAAATACCTGCAGTGAAAATCTTACTTATGATTTAAGCGCTAAGTGAACATAAATTAGTGTAATTGATCAGTGGCCGAGTGCATTATTAAAAGCGGTCGTAGGCCTACGTCCGGCTTATCTAGAGCGTAGATAACGGTCGCAAAATTTAATCGGAGTGCATATTAAACGAGACGTAGCGTAAGTCAGGTAGTAAATCTAGCATGAAAGTCACGACTGCTATGGAGTAGGCGTAACTACAGCGTAGTTGAATTTTTATATACATTATCATATCAAATATCAGTAAAGGCAATGTTTTGGGTGTAATAGTCTGTTGGAGACATATGGTTTTGTCTTGGGGTGTCCATCTGTTTGCTCGTCTGTCTGTAATATAGCGTTTCAAGTGATATCTCTTGAACTACTCGGTTCGGACTGGTCGCAAAATTTAATCCGAGTGCATAAACGAGACGTAGCGTAAGTCAAGTAGTAAATCTAGCACGAAAGTCACGACTGCTATGGAGTAGGCGTAACTATATAAAGCGTACTTGATTTTTTATATACTTTATCATGTCAAATATCAGTAAAGGCAATATTTTTGGTGTAATAGTCTGTTGGAGACATATGGTTTTGTCTTGGAGTGTCCATCTGTTTGCTCGTCTGTCTGTAATATAGGGTTTCAAGTGATATCTCTTGAACTACTCGGTTTTAGAACAAAATTTTAAGATATCAAGATGATATACGGAACTCCTGTTTCATTCGGCTCGGTTCGAGGGTAAGGCAACATTCGGCTTTAAATCTGTCTTCTGTCTTCCATGAAAGCCTTAAAGTAATTAAAAAACTTCACCTGATCAACTCAGACTTTTAACAACTACAGTTCGTACTGATTACATGTATTTACATGTAATTGGTTTGATCTAAAGAAAACGTTTGAAGAAGTTCGAGTCTCAAGTACAGTTTACATAGTTGTGAAACAAACAGACAGACCGACTGCCAAGCCAAACAACTGCCGAAACTGATTTCTAAATACCCTTTCCCATATACCCTCTTAAAATAAAATTACAGCAAAATCCGTATAGGGGCCTTCTTTTGTCAACTTCGCTTATGAAATCCTTGTTAACTAGACGCAATATATGTTATAGTTCAACTATAAAACGTTGTAACATTCAGCATAATCTTTCTTTATACGACTATTAAGATAGATATTTCATTTGAACAGTGAAGAGCTAGATCTAATACTTTTAGTTACATGTTGCAACTATTTCAGAGTTCATTTTAAATCTAAGAAATTGTTAAGTACCTAGACATGTTGATATTCTCGTATTCATACAAAACAGGCAATTTTAAGTTTAAGAAATACTTTTTGTAAAAAAAGTGTTATATTTCTAGATATGTTCCCATTATTTAAAACAGATTATCTTAACATATGCATATAAAATCTCATGCATTGAAACAAGAAATACAATGATTCTGCACGAGAAATATGTGGTACAATAATTAAGAGTCATAACCTGGGCGTATCTACAACGGACGTACGCTCGCTTTATGCACTCGCCTTAAAATCCCGTTGTACGACAGGATTAGTTACGCCAGCGCAGACCGTTTACGACAGCGCAATCTACGCCTTCTTTATGCACTCGGCCACAGATGTTTAAGTTTCAAACAAATCTGTAACATGGCCAAAATCTGATTGACCACCTTTAGTTTAATATATATGATCAGGTTTGTCATGTGTTCAAATTGATTGAAAGTGTTTGATTTTTTCTAGTCTAACAGGGTGGAAATCATATCCTGTTTTGATTTAATTACTTTGTGCCAAGTTGAGCTTAACGGATGAATAATTGTCCGTCGTCCGTTGACATCTCCTCTGAATACCAATGTTGATGAAACTTGGCAGGGATGTTCCTTGCCTGAAGCTCTACCAAAGTTGCTCAAAGAATTCCATTCCATGCAGAACTCTGGTTGCTGTGGCAACAATTAATGTTCCTCTATTTAGTTTGTTCAAATCAAGCCCCTTGGATCAAAATTGACCACGCCTGTGTGTGTGAGGGGGTCCCTTTACTTTATATAGAGTTATAGGAAAATCCAAGCTTCCAATGAGTTCCTATAGCAACCACTAACTTCTCAAGCAACCATTGACTCTCTTAGCAGCAAGTGCATTAGAACTCAGATGAGCGATATAGTGCCATCATGGCCCTCTTGTTCTTAAATTACCCAAATGAGTTTATTTTACAAGAGCCCGATAGTCCATAATTTCTGTCAAAGAAGGTCAATTAAGTATTAAGTGATTATGATGTAGAAGTCTTCTTTAGATAATGATGTTGACATAGTTTTTTCAGCTAAAATGCTCATGGTTTATTGTGATCACCTGATGTCAGTCTTCCGTCTGTCTGTCTACACTTGACCTTGTGTATGCAATAGAATCTGCTTATTTTCATTGGATCTAGGTGAAACTTGGTCAGAATGACAGCCTTGATGAAATCTTTTTTGAGTTCGAATAGGATCATCTGGGGTCAAAAACTGGGTAACGGGGTCAAATCAAAGAAAAACCTTGTCACTCACATGTGTATGCAATAGAGGTTGCATTTATCTTTTTTTCATTCGAATTTTCGAATTCAAGTATGGGTCATTTGGGGTCGAAAACTTTGTCATGGGGTAAAATCATTGAAAAACCTTGTGTTTTCAATAGAGATTGCATTTTTAATTGGATCTTCATGAAACTTGGTCAGAATGACTGCCTTAATAACTCAAGGCCACATTGTTATATGGATCATCTGGGCTAAAGAACTAAGTCAAGGGGTCAAATCATAGAAAACCCCTGTGAATGCAGTATAGGCTGCATATGTCTTTGGATTTTTATGAAACTTGGTCAGAATGGCTATCTTGGTGTATTCTAGATAGAGTTTGCATATTGGTCATCTGGGTTCAAAACTTAGGTCACAGGGTCAAATCATAGCAACCACTTGTGAATGCATTGAATCTTCATGAAACTTGGAGATAATGGTTATCTTAATACAATCAAGATCAAGGTTGAATGTGGTTCATCTGGGGTCAGAAACTAGGTCACAGATTAAAAACCATGTGTATGCCATACATATGACATTTACAACCCATCCTCATGTAAATTGGTCAGCAGTAGGGGTGAAACAGAATGTTTGTGTTAATGATATTTAGTTTAGGGCTGAACTTAAGTCAAATATTGTCATAAGTATGTCCCTGGTGAGCGATTAAGGGCCATCATGGCCTATGTTTCATAAGATCTTTATGAAACTTGGTCAGAATGACTGTCTTAAAGAAATTTAGGTTGAGTTTGAATATGGGTCATTTTGGGTTTAAATGTCACAAGGTATGATCAAAGAAAAACCATATTTATCATGCAATAGAGGTAGCATTTTTCATTGGATCTTCATCAACTTTGAGTCGGATGTTTTCCTTGATAAAATCATACTGTAGAATCGAACAGAAGATACATGTATAATTGTGTACTTTAGATAATTGAACGCACACCAAATACAGGTACACTATCGCCAAATATATGTGTTAGGGTCTGTCGGGGCTTGCAAAAAAATTAAGGTTGGTTTACAGCTTTTTATCTCTTAGATACTTGAAAATTGGTATTTTTGGTCTTATTTTGTTCATACACTAGAAGAAATTATTGAATAAGAGGCCTACGGGGTATTCGTTATTTGCACTTTTTGTATAACCTACACTGTTAACTTCTGGAAATAAAGAAATTATTACTGTAACAGCAGTTGTTATTATTATCTTTACAGAAAAAGCAATGTACACTGTAGAAGGAGTAACAACACCTTTGCATTGAATTAACACAGCTGTGCAGACCCTATATTACCAAGCATGCAATTAAAGACTGTATACAATTTACACAAACTACAGAACTGTCAAATATACTGCAGAAAATACAATGTATACTCTGCAGACTATACCATGCATTCCTCTCGACTATACCATGCATAATCTGCATGCCTGCAGACTATACCATGCATAGTCTGCAGGTCTGCAGACTATACCATGCATACTCTGCAGGTCTGCAGACTATACCATGCATACTCTGCACGTCTCCCTGCTCTCTCTGCAGACATACCATGCATACTCTGCATGTGTGCAGACTATACCATGCATAGTCTGCAGGTCTGCTTGCATCTGCTTTCATCTGTTTCAAGGCAGAGGTGCATTTGTTCATCTTTACCTTGCTTATAATCAGAATGCGTGCAAATCTGTTGAGGTGCTCTTTTAATGGACTGCGTCTTGCCAGACCTTGATTCATTGATTATTTGATATGCAACACTTCAGATTACATACAAACTCAGGGTTGGCGTGAGTTATACAGGCAGAAAGGCTGTCCTACTAATTAACATGCTCATGACCGCTGTCAAACTGCTACTATGCGACTAGTTCAAGCAATCTGGACAATTTTTCTTATTTTCAAGATTTTTCTCGGAAAAAAAAATAGCGTGTTTAATGTGAAATACTTTAGTAATTACTATGCACGGATGTAAGATAGTTCTACTGGCATGGGTGACGGTATTAACTTATATTCTGGCCATATTACCCCTAACTTTGCCTTTGTGTTTAGTTCATTTGGTACTACAGACTGTAACTGCTCAATACATTCTAATTCCCCAATTTGCCTATACCATCTAGATCTGTCCTTGATATTTACTAGGATACTAACACCGATATCTTACACACAGTGAGCATCTTGGTAGAAATGTTCTGCTACCGGTTCGTTACGATGAAGGTATGCATCTGCTTCAAAAAAGAGATATATCAAATAAAAACGTGCACACTTTCTTTTGCAACTAAGTATATATTTATACGCTCATTTTGAGTCATTGAATCGCCGCTGTTTCTGAGTTTGTGTCATGGCTACCTCTGACTAACGAATCACAGATAATACATCTCCGTTGACATCTCTGTCGTGTCATAGATCTAAGTGTTGAAATAATTACTCTGTTAGTCTTACCATAAACCAGTATGTCACCGAAAGTTCTTGCTTTTCTGTGAGCAACAATAGGCAACTCGCTGAAAACCGCCTCCTTGCGTTGTAATTTATGGATGGTGTCGATGTTTTCCTTGATAATCTCGTGTACATTAGGGAGTTTGTTTTTTGTTGTACCGGACTGCTATCGGTACACAGTCTAGGTTTGTTTGTGGCTTCGTTTTAAGCAGGTTGTCACGTTGTAGTTCGTTTACTCTTTTCAGCTAACTCTCTATAAAATAACCACTATAAACTCTTCGTCTCAACTGGTCTTTCAGGTTATTCCAGTGCATTAAATAGTTAGAGGCTTCTATGACTCCAGTATTCCATCTAAGTTCCACTTTAGTGTTAGAATGTATCTCATTGGCATATCCCTGAAACTTTAAAAAAAATGACAGACTGGCGGAAGGGAGACGGACGAAGACAAATCCTATAGTTCTTGCACCGTCCTCCCGCCCACGCCTCATGGTGGGGAATAGGATGAAGAGTTTCATTATCAGTGCACGTTATTCTTAAACACACATGAAAAGCTTTTTTCAATGCGAAAATATTGAAAACTATAATGTTTTTAGAAATTAATCATAGACAAAACAAATTTGGACCATCTCTTTTATCCTACGTCGAGTATATTCATAATCAATTTTCACATGTTGTTTCAGGCAAGAGACAGCGATACCAAGCTCTTGACAGTTGTTTGCCAGATATGCGATGTAGTTATGTATAACATCAAAGGAGTATATGATCACGAGATGATGGAGAAATTGATGTATCCTTCAAATGATAATTCAATTACAGCTTTATTATTGCAAAATTGTTGAACCTCTAAAACGCTTGAATAGTCTGACGACAGAAATCTTTATGAGTATTTGAATAAAAGGGGTTAGTTTTTGTGAAACGGTCTATGCTAGGAGGCATGTATAAGATTCGCGCAGTCACAAAATAATATCATAGTACAACTGTATGTAGATATATTTGAAAAAAATATAAGCAAAACATAACTTTTCGTACAAACATCAGAAGCTCGCAAATATTACCAACATTTTTTTAATTGCTTCCAAGAACTATGTACCACGTACATCTACAAATTGAAGTTCTAGTATGTGCACACGTGATGAAATTGAAACACTTACAATATACTTATTTTCATGTTTTATTTGTACAATGAGAATATTTCTGCCTTAGGGTCTATCTTTTTCAGTATTTTGTAGATTTTAAATTTAAGAAAGAACTTTTTTTTTGTTTAAGATAATATATATGAGCCTGTAGATCCGAACAACTTTATTGATGATGATACCGGAAACATTTTGTTATATTTAGTTTCATTCTTTACTCACTTTACTGATAAAGTATTCATGCATTCACATTTTGATAACCATTTACATATAAATATATCACTATTTGATGATGATTATTCCTATACTTGAAAGGTTTATTTGTACCTTGTTCAACAGATATAGAAAACAAAACCAGGTTTTGTCAAAACCAATACTTGTCTCGGTACTAAGAGATTTCCATCTAGATCTCCCAAAGTCTCCTGACGCAGAACTAAAGGATCTCTTTGATGATTATCCAGGAGGAAAATGTGCGCTTGGTGTCTTTCGAGAAATAAAGGCTGTTCTACTTGTGAAACCAGTAGAAGGAAAGGTGAAGGATTTGCATAAAATACCTGACACAGAATTGCAGGAGGAGTTTGTAACTGCACGTAATGAACTAGACAAGTATTTAAGAGAAAAGGCAGAACCGCTACGCGGAAATTCGAACATAAATATTTCAGGAAAAGGTATGTGCTTAATTCTTTTTATTTTTAAATATTGTTTAACTTATCAAAATGCATTTGCTTAGCCTTTTGTCGCGAATTATATACGTCCAATAAGACAAGAAATAAAACTTGAGCTTAATAAGGCCAAGGAAGCATTTCCAAATACTAATGCGATGGCTTTTATCGAAAATGCATAGTGTAAAGAAACGCTTTATCTAATGTTTCTGCTATTTGCTGGTAAGAAAGGGGATAGGCAAAGACTTTTACCGTTTGTCTGAAGATAAGCGACATTTATCTATTTGGTGAAAAAGATTATATGAATAACTTTCAAACTTGCATATTCTATCTAATTATGTTATGTAAATGATGCCTTAGACAACAATGATGTCCGAACTCATGACCTTTGGTCAGAATAAATAACGACACGTTATTTGAATATTGGCGCCTTTAGACAATGCATCAGAAATAAACGAAAGACGATATTCAGATAAATGTTGTCAACAATATTCTGAGGATCCAAATTTTCTCTATTTTCTAGGTGTAGTGCTGAGCATTAATACAATTACAAAAGTGCATAGGGTTTAAACAACAAGGTTCGAAAATCTATAGTTTACATATACGCTTATTTTGGTATCAAAATAAATATTAATGTGTGGTCCATATGATGGCATCAAGGATATTTGGTGTTTTGCAAACAAATTGAATTTTATCAATAATTTATAAGGTAGGAATCAATTTTGAAACTCGCAGATCTGAAAGAAAGTAAACAGAAAACTGTAGGATAGGTTTGACACATCGCTTATCTCCTTAAACTAGCTTATATCTAGTGTGACCACCTCTTCGCCGACTAACCGCCAATAAACTAGATCTCATTGACCTGACGTTAAATCTGATTACGTCATGCAAATCATTTCCTAATCAAACATTTAAAAAAGTCTACCTGACATAGGCCTCTCAGAAATGTCTCAAGGTTGTCGAAATTGAACATTGAGACGTGAAATTGTTCAAGACGACAGCATTACTACCGCCCCGAGTCTCCCTTGTTTGCTAAGGCGTGGCATCGCTATTCGTAACTATAACTATCACTGAAGGAGATGAATACCCCCCGAATACCCAACTGACACAGTATATAAAATGAAGTATAATCAAATTCTGACTAGGGGTTTTGCAGATTAAAAGAGCACAAGAGTTTACTATCTAAAGCCCCTGTGACCTTTGTCCTAGTGACCCTAAACATATTCCATACACAACTAGGCATTGTACTTATCACTACTGTGAAGTATCATTTGATTCTGACCAGGTGTTTTGGAGATTTAGCGTCAACAAAATTTTACTATCCCGAGCCCCTGTGACCTTGACCTTTGATCTAGTGACCCTAAACATAGACCATGCACAACTTAGCATTGTACTTACCACTTCTGTGAAGTATCATAAAAGTCTGACCAGGGATTTTGGAGATTTAGCGTGACATTGACCTTTAACCTAGATACCCGAAACATAGACCATGCACAACTAGGCATTGTACTTATCACTTCTGTGGAGTATCATTAAATTCTAACCAGGTGTTTTGGAGATTAAGTGTCCACAAGATTCCGTCTACAGACATACGGACAGACAAGCTGAATCCAGTATATCCCCATACTCTTTGTGTTCTGGGGTAATAATAAAATTTGCAACATTATGTGTTTTCTTGTTCCCACGAACGGTCTAGATATTGATTCGACATTGAAATCGCACAAAAAGAGAGAAGCATGGTGTTCACACACAAAATATTGCATCAGAGCTCACGTCAAATTATAAGACAACTAAATGGTATTAGTGTACTGATTTTGTGCTGGAATTTTTACAAAAATTGGTCTACTGGTTACAAAGTTACAGGAGAAAGAGTCATGTATACTTTCTGTTTTGACTGAGTATTTATACAAAACAGTCGCACGTCCATACATGCGTCTGTCCGGATACCATGTCCGGGCTGTAAATTTCCTCATGCATTGAAGGATTTCAAATTGACTTGTCATTACAATTTCTCAATACTTGGACAGCGAGTCTTGCGTAAGACCCATGTCTGTCGATGTCACAATTAGAGATTAGGGGCGGAAGATGGACACGTACGAGATTGTCCGGTTTATGAATTCCTTGAGCTTTGCATGATTTTAAATTGACTTGGCACAAGAGTGGCATAGCGCTCAAATGTCGAAGTCACTCTTAGAAGTTGAAAGCAAAATATAGAGAGAGACTTACAAAGTACTGTAACTTTCTCATACATCTAAAGATTTTCGGTTTCGCGCAATTTGATCGGAGACTGCGATACCACAGTAGTTGCCGGTGCTGGTCGTAGTAGGTTCTGCCGATGTAGTCACTCTATCATGCCTTTCTGACATCTTGATGTTACTTATGGTCGGGATTTTCTTGGTTCGTCCGCAAAGTTTCCTGTGAGTTGAAATAATTTTGCAAATTTGATGATTGTTTTGACGGCCCAAATATTAGTGCAACCTTAAGAGCCTAGATCATCGGTATGTTTTGAAAGAAATATCAGAAAAGCATTTAATAACGACATGACGCATAAATTAGCCGCTCTCAGCCAGTGTCATGCACCTCAAAATACTTGCAGTGCAATTTGTTTACCTGGACCCAATGAAAATATTTCTCGAAATTGTAAACCTAAAATATAATACTATTAACGTTCTCTTTACCTAAATAAAATACATATGATACCTAACTGGACGTAAAATCGTTCTACTTATACAATAGTAGAATTCGCATGTGGACTAGCTGGTGATTATATAAAAAGCATCCATGAAATGGGGGACTTTAGTGAGCTACACATTATTTCCCCTATAAGCTAAAGGCAAAAATTACGAAATTGCAAGCAGATCCTGTCACCTGGAAACCTCTGTCGTTATTGGTGTTTCTTATCGAGGTATAATTAATTCAAGTTATAGTCTAGGGGCTGGTAGGGTGTTATTGCAACGAAAAGCGCCAAATAAACTAATACTTGTTCATGGTAGGACATTGTATGAGGATTATGAAAAATGATTTCTTAAGGGTAGTGACCAAAATTGTCTAAAATAACATTGAACAATGCTTCCATGGCAACAGCTGCAGTATTTAAAAACAAGGAGGTCATGCGAAATAAATGTATATAAAACAAGTTTTAATCACTGTAAACATGTAAGACTTATTTATTTGTAACACTAAATAATAAGTTTCAATTTAGTTATAAATATTTGCAAATGGGCTAAGGCCCCAGTCTGACCCAGAGGTCAAAGGTCATGAGAACACACAATTGCAGTGTACTTTTCACAGTTCCAACGATATTTTTCAGTTTAATTACATTACAATAAGGAGACACATGTACCAAAATGTTCATTGTTTATATGTTTTCATATCTTAAAAGAAGTCAGCTAGTATCATAATAATCAGATATCGCGTTGCCCTAGCAACCATAGTTAATGTATTTAAAAACTGTGTCATTTAATGTAATCTCAGCGACAATGCAAGAAAGATAACTTTGATTGACACAAGTTTTTATCGAAGATTGAAAATGCTTTTCAAAATAATCCTTTAAAATCAAATATGTTGCCATACCAACTATAGTAGGTAACATAGCAACCATCATGAAATTCTAGTTTTTGGGACATATTGTAGCGTTTTGTGTAACTTTTTATGCAGCATATTAAGCACAACATACCCTATCAGGTATTACACATTTAGTTTGACACTAAATGGATTTAACCACAATAAAAATTCCATGATGTTCTAATTAAATGCTCAGCATGTTAAAGATTTGTGAAAATGTGTTGATAATAGCGCAAAATACATACGTATTCGTTCTTGTACACATTCAGGCCTTTCATATATTCATTCTGTTTTTCTCAAAGAAAGATGTGTAGTTATTAACTTCAAATTGTTTTACCATGGTAACCAAGATTGCTCATCATTTATATTTTTGAAATTTCGATAAGCAAAATGTTTTTCTTAATCAAAAAGGCAAAGGGACACTATAATGATATACACTGATGTATACCATGTCAGGTAATTAATAAACTAGAGAATAAAATACGACAAGTAAGGTTTTGATCCTGAAACATTTATGACGATGCGAGGACATAAGTTTTCGTGTCAAATGCAGAGCAGACCGGGCACACAGGGATCACTTTGTCGTCGTCGTTTCAAGAATGCAAGTATGCAAGGAAAATATGTATGTAAACGATTTCTTCAATAGTACCTGGGTATTTCAGCTTCCGTTTAAAGTGGTAAAATACAACTGACGGGTTACCATAATTTCGGGTAACTGATAAGGAGAGTCCGTAGGGATTTGTATTGTTTGTTTCATGTGAAATTCATGGTTTATGCCGTCACGGTTGATTGAATGCTTTTGAATAGAATTCTAAACACCCTGTAATGTTGCAAGTAGTCACAAAATATAAATGTACAACTGAAATTTAATTAAACAATTTTGAACCGTACAGAACTTTGTCCTTAAGTATAGATAAGACTTTGAATGCCCATCAAGTATGGTTATATCTTCAAATCTTGCAAGTGTGTAAATTCTGATTTTCAAATGTTCTACAAGTTTGTCGAGTAAGCCTCCATATCGTAACGCTCGTATTGTTGACATTTTTATGCCCCAAAAGGTGAGTATATTAAAATCGCACCGTTCGCCCGTGTGTCAGCTTACTTTAAGATATTGATGCTAGATAGCTAGCTATAATGTCTTGCTTTATGAAGACACTGGGTAGAT
Organism: Saxidomus purpurata; assembly: GCA_022818135.1. Taxonomy (NCBI): domain Eukaryota; kingdom Metazoa; phylum Mollusca; class Bivalvia; order Venerida; family Veneridae; genus Saxidomus; species Saxidomus purpurata. The sequence continues at coordinate 16,994,556 of JAFMSR010000015.1, forward strand.
ACTTCCGTTATATGAATTTCAAAATGATCGTGTGGTACAAATCATATGGCATAAAATTTGAATTTAACGATTAAACCTCCATAGACTTAACATTGGTTGTTGCCTTGATGCTTTTTGGTTTGGAAATCCAATCTTAAACTTCTCTTCCATACGAAATTTGTACCACTTCATCATTTTGACATTAATGTAACGGAAGTACCTACCCAATGTCTTCATAAATGCAGGACATCATAGCTTTCATGAATCGATGATTAAAAATAAGCTGGAGGGTTGATGATTAAATAAAGAAGAAAAAAGCCAGGTGTTTTGTAAAAAGTTTTGCTTAGTATATGAAGCTGTGATTGGGATATTTTCTAAACGGTTCTTTATTCAACGAAATAAGGAATAACATTTCAATAGTAGAAAAAGCCTTTTTGGGATATATGATAATTATGCTTTCAAAAGATTAATATAGAACTGAACTAGTGCCTGTGATCTGGCGGTCAGGTTTTAAAGCTGCTCGCTCTCAGTTGCCGTTGAAAAAAAAAAGAATTAAAAAAAATCACATATTTGTACATAAATATAAAACTAAAGGCTAGAATCAACAATTGAAGTAGAAATCTAGGTAGGAATTTTCAAAAATCGATTGAAAATGCTGGTTTTACGGCACCGCTACACTTTATTTCAAAAGCGTTTTATTATTTGATAGCGTATTATTTCAAATCTACATATAAACTTTATAGGCATTTATACTCGAACTTTTATATATGACTATATGTTGTAAAATATGTTATTTAAATACAGTTTGAAGAGCTTTATTTTTTTTACCAAAATCTGAGAGCGAACAGCTTTTAACTAGGTCAGACGTTCAAAGATAAGAATTGACCTAGTTTGGAGCATTGGTTTTCCAAAATTGCCAGACTTCTCTCGGTTTTGTAGTATTAAAAGGAATCTTTTGTAACAATAATGTTAAGAGCAGTGATTAATCCATAACAAGAGACCATATCTATGACTTACAGTACAGCACAGGCGTATTCCGTTTTTGCCGCGCTATGGCGCGGAAGGTTTTACAACGCAGGAGCAATAAATCCATGCCGCATAACGCGGCATATGATTGTAGATGCGGCATCTATATGCCGCGTGTCATTTGCGAGATGCCGCGTGACGCGGCGTAAAGGATCAATTTTTCGTTTAAATATTAATGCCTTTTGTACAATGTACAAAATGTACATGTAATTTTATAAAAGGTTTTATAAGATATAATTCTATAGGATTTTTGCATGAGTTACTGCAGTTTACTATTCTCCGAGTATGTTTTATAATTTAATTATTGTATATAATTAAAAGTTGTAACATTTTAATGACTTTGTTCTTTAATTATATACTTTTTATTACAGATATCGTTGTTTGTCGCAAGAATTATAATATTATTGCTTGTCAATGACTTATCCTCGTTTTGATGTATTTATTCAAGCAAAATTAATTCCGACGCTTGTCTTGAATTTGACGATAATTAGTCTCACATCTTTATTGAGTAGACACCTACTGTTAATGTGAACAAAGGGTGATGATTGCCATTGTCTACAGTACAGTCATGTACACTCAACAGGTTTAGAAACGCAAAAGTGGCAAAATATTTATTTTATCATTGTTACCGTGTTTCAAATTTATTAAAATTTCATACACATCAAAAACAATATAAAATCGAATTATTGTAAAAGTTTCAATAATTCATCGCAAAAAATGACTTAAATAGAAATAAAAACAATACCGTCATTCAAATACAAAATGTTCAACAGGGGAAATTTTTGCGTTTCTAAACCTGTTAAGTGTATTTCATTCTTATGAACCATAAAGTCACATAATCGGCTAAAACACATATCATTGGCGGCAATTTACTCTCCAAGTAGTTAAGACAAGATTATTTAAGTCTCAAGTATTTAAAACTATTTAATTTTGTGGAACTTTGCGTACTTGTATTCATATACTATTAAGTGTATTTTTGTGTGTGTATGTGATGGCTTCACGTCAAGCTTCTAAACAGGGCATGTACTTTCTGGTACGCTATGACGTTGATCAGTAGCTTCAAGTCAGAAGCAGGTATTTTTTAAGACGGAAGATTTGGTAAGAAATCGCATGGTTTTTTTCGTCTAAATCACTACTTTTAGCATATCTTTTTGTTAAATGTGCGCGCCAGTTTATGATTTGTTTTATCCACTCAACTGTTGGATAAAGCTTCCGTCTGTATAATGTCAATGTCAATCAAAACTCATACAGAAATAATTAGATAACGAATAAAAGAAATATGTAAAAACATATCTTGATGCTTTTCAAAAAGATTTTTCTAGACGGTTATGTAGCATACTTTATTCACTTTATTTCTGCGCTATGATTTCCTTTTACTACTGTTGAAATGTTTGTTCTGAATAAATTATTCGTTCTTTGACTCTTTGATTTGAGCTACAAAGACACAATAATCTTAAATAAATACTGAAACAGATGATAACCGCAAACTGTCGATTTACTGCATTTGAATTAACTATTACAATGTATACGCATGCTCCTTCTTTTCGTCATACGTTGCGACAAAAACATTGCGTTTGTTATACAAATAAGTACTGACAATTATTTGCCGTCTGAATGTATACAAATATTGAAATCGGCATCAACTCTTTTAAATGTACTTTTTCGTCTCACATTTCTAAAACACATTTCTACATACATGTTTTTATGGTTACTAAAACTTACTGGTATAATTACTAAATACATTTAAGACTGAAAATTTATTGGTTACAATATGGAATACTTTGAACATCATTATTGCAAAACACAGTTTTATACATGTATACAATACAATGTAGTACATTGTTTTTATTCCATCGCTCTTACCAGTATAGAAAATTACATGCCGCATAACGCCGCGACACGCGGCATCACGCGGCGGAACTCGTTGTCGCGCTTGATTGTGCTTGATTGCTATTTTGTCTTTCAGAGGCGGCAATTGAATGCCGCATACAATTTGCGATGCCGCCTCACGCGTTTGATTTCCCACAGCATCTCAATGCTTACACACTCTTATTTACATGCCGCATGGACGCATATACGCGGGGTTTCGCCTGTGCTGTACTGTATTATGTCACTTGAGTATAACTGCACTTTTCGATATAGAAGTGAAAGCCATGGAATGTATGCATGATAACTTGATAAAAAATTGAATTTCTATGTCAATGTCAGCCTAGATAAGCGTTATAGGGTGTTTGCAAAACTTAACCCATGATCCAATTTTATCACTGTAGCTTCCAAACAAGAAAGTAGGTCAAAAGGGCGGGCCACTTTTGACCCCTCGGGAATATTTGAACAGTCGGGGAGAAGGCCATTAAAGAATGATGGAAATTTTAATTATGGAGAGGGAGATTTTATAGATACTTAATAGATAAGTCTATGTAAAAAACTGACCTCCTTTTACGTCAGAGACATACTTTGATAGAGGTGAACTTCGTAAAACTGCATTATAAATATCTAAGTTCTTCGCCTTACAGTTTTGGGCAAGATGATTTTCTAAGGCATTTCATTAAATAAGTCTTTATAGTTTGTACGAATTCATTTTAGTTCGATTATGATGAAAGCTCCGTAGTTCATTGAATCGCTGTCGAACACTCTTTCCAGATGTCATCACGCTCGCAAGAGAGAGATTTACGTTTATATTAAACATGTGACCTTTGCGATTGGGCCATTTTTTATCTCAGAGGTATAATTTTAAAACTCTTGGTATGGAACCGCTAGGCAATGCTACATACCAATCTAATCTCAATGGCTGTGAACAAGAAGATTTTAAAAGTACTTCATAACGTAAGTCTTCCTAAAACAAGTGACCCCTAGGGTTCGGCCTATTTTAAACCCAGGGCTATAATTTGAACAATCTAGGTAGAGAACCACCAGAAATGCTACATACTAAATATCTTAGCTCAATCATGTCTACTAGACAATAACAAATGTTTAAATACCTAAGCTCTATGCCATACGGTTTTGGATAACAGTAGTTCCTAATTTTAGTCCCGATAGAGCAAAAGACCTCGTGGATGGGGCTAAGGTCAACCCCAGGCGTATCATTTAACAATATTGGTACATGTCAATACCAAATAGCTAGGATCTGGGCCTTGCTGATTTGTTTCCGTTTCGGTTGCCGTGGCAACCAAAATCCTTCATGAAATGCAATGTTTTGAAGAACATAGGTAAAGCTTCATGCAAGGAACACCCCCTTCAAGTTTCATAACAATGGCCAAGTGGTTTTACAGAAGATGTCGTTTGAAAACAATGATGGATGTCGGACGGTGAGCGATTACAATAGCTCACTCTGGCACCCTGTGCCAGGTGAGACAAAAAAACACGTATATTGGGCACAACTTGTTTCTATTTTCTTGGCAGAGCACTCCAGGTATCGCAGTTTGTTCCCAGTCATGTTGAATAGTCCGACTATTTTTGTAACGAGTTCTAGAATTCCTGGGTCGCAATCTTGTGTACACTCGAGGCAACACGATGCAGATGTTCTCTGTTGACTCAGGTGATCATTGTAGCACTATCATTATTCTTCTATAAAGTAAGTACATATCACATTTACTACAAAAACATTTTGAAGGATGCATTGAAGATACATCTATGGCTTCATATTAATTTCATATTATACAGTTCAGTTATGCAGTAAAAATAACGTACCACAAGAATATATATCTGACCTCTCTTATTAGAATAAATTAAAACAAAATTCTCTTAGCGCATGTGTGGTAGAATTAGTCACTTACCATTCAACTTAAATTTTATGATAAAACTGTCCAAACTGTGGTCTTTGCCACCCCTCGCCCTTCAAACACAAAAAGGCATCCAGGGATTGTCCTGCGTGAAAATTTACCAGTGAAACAATTTACTTTTTTGAAAAGCTCTGCGATCCAGTTTCTGTGTGCTTAAAAGAACATCTAAGTTTAAATATATACAGTAAATAGTAATCTGGTAAGCCTTGTTCCAAATAAAACACTTCTTCTTACTGCACTTCAGATAAGTACTATTGGATATTTTAACAAACACTTATCCGTCATAAATTGTTCTTTGCAAAAAAATATTTATAAGTCAAAAACGATATCTACAGCTTGACTTAACGGTGATAAACTTTCGAATTATAAATTACATTAAGAAAACATATAAATAAAACTTGTGAACTGAATTTGAACCAATAACTTGTGATGACCATGCAAAACCACCAATGCAATATGAAACAAGTTGAATAGATTAAGAAAAAAGATCACCATAAGTATATAAGAATAAAAATTTACTTGTTGTATTGTCTAGTTAGTAAATCACATGCCCTGTAATAATCGTTTTCTAAAACACACCTTAGTACAGAAACATTTTAAAAAGGTATTTAGAATACATTGGCTATAGTCAAGATTATAAGTGCTATATAAGTATAAAATAACTTAAGTTTTGACTTGAAAGAATAAATACAAATACGTAATTCAAATTCATACTTAAAGTCTATATTTGTACCGATCATGAAATCGTTAGATGTTCATTTTTAAAATATAACCTGTCCATGTGAACATTTATTTCTTATATTGATTTAGCAAAAAGTTATTGAATGTGTGTACTCGTTGAGTTCAAAATGATCATTATAACGTCCTTTTGGCTTTTTTATTTACGAAATGCACTCTTAAACTGGTTATCGAAATGTCAAAATTACAAAGGATGAGCATATTAAGTTTTTATAACTGTTTAATGATAGTAACTATGGTAACAAAATTTGAAGATAATTACTAAACATTGTTCCTTGAAAAAAGATAAAGTACTGTAAAGGTAGTAAAAATCTCAATGTGTACAGTGTTTATATAAGTTAATAATTTGTGTATATTATCAAAACATTTTCACAAGAATTGAGATGTATCTGTAACATGTTGAGCATGGAATTAAAACATTCAGATAATTTAACAATGGTGACACACATTAAGTATCAGACTACAGTTATTACTGATAGGGTATATTGTGCTGAATACACAGCATAACAGATTTTTCTTGGTATTTAGATGCATAAAACGCTGTAACGTGTTACACAAACGAGAATGTAATGATGGTTGCTATGTCACCTATGACATGGGAACATACTTAATCAAATAAATATTAATAAAATCCTGAAAAGTTTTTAATCGTTGATCGATTAGAATTTGTTGTCAAACAAAAATACGTTTTGTGCACTGTCGCTTAAATCACACTGTTCTGAAATGCGTAGAAATTAGAATGTCAATCATTAACTATGGTTGCTAGGGCGTGATATCTTATTGTTGTGATACTCTCTGACTTTTTTAAGATATGAAAATATATAAACAATGAGCATTTTGGTACATGTTTCAATGTAATTAAAGAGAAAATATCGTTGAAACTGTGAAAAATACACTGCAATTTGCTGTTCTCGTGACCTTTGACCTCTGGGTCTGACTGGGGCCTTGGCCCATTTGCAAATATTTATAAGTAAATTGAAACTTATTATTTAGTGTCACAAATAAATAAGTCTTACATGTTTACATTGTTTAAAACTTGTTTTATATACATTTATTTCACATGACCTCCTTGTTTTCAAATACTGCAACTGTTACCATGGAAGCATTGTTCAATGCTACTTTTAGACAATTTACTCAGGCTAAGACCCTAATAATTGCTGTGATCATTGAGACAATATGTTGTATATTTTCAGTATGGTCTGGTGGTGGCTGCAGAAAAGTCGGTAGAATAGCCATCAGCCTTCCCTTCAAACATCTCTCGTCCACTGTATACTTAAAAAATCCTAAAAAGAAAAAAATGTCATATTGACCCCCCCCCCCCCACACACACTTAATAAATCATTTATTTCTAAGAACAATTTTAGAATAATAAAACAAGATTTTTAGTAACAGTAACCTTGACCCTAGTGAGAGAAAGAAGTCATATTGAAGCCCCCATTAAAACAAATAGAAATGATATCCTTCAAACAATTTAAAAATAGTAGCAGTGACCATGACTTTGACCTTAGTGACCCGAAATGCAATTCAAAGCTTCCTCTCTATGCAAGCTGCCTACATACCAAGTTACATTGCAATTGGTCATCCCTAGTGCGCAAATGGGGATATTCAGTCTTGTTACGAGCATCAGTCATTTTTGTACTTGAACAAACCCTAATATACTAGTACCAGTGCTTACTACAGCCCTGTACATTTTACGATAGCACGCAATCACTGAAGCGTATTTGTTACTCGTTGGATATATATTGTAATGGATGTCGGTAAGATGTTTTTCTATAATTAATAAAGAACACATTATCATTTTTCTTTTTGAATTAAATATTTAGTGACAATTAAATAGAAACCAAATATAACTTACCCTTTCCACATATTATATGATGTGCCTATATCATTCTTTCAGCAATATTACTTCAACGACGACGGCGATCAGTTAGATTGACCAAAACAGAAATTCTTCTTATGCTTAGAGCTTACCAGTAGCAACCAACGGGTAGATAAAAGAGAACATCAACAAGCTTTCACCCCAGACAGTGGACCTGTACAATACAGCTTGTGCAAAGCTGTTAAAGAACAGGCTGTCTACGAAGTTGGCGAAAGTGATAGCCAGCAGATAGATATAGGATGCAGATGTAAGGTAATTTATACTGGCATGTTGAAATGATATTGTTTTGCAATGTTTTTTAAGTTTGTGACTAGTGGTCTTGTCCCTGTAGTTTTCGTTTCATTATTGTACATTTTTAATATTAAATTCTTTGTCAACTAAAATTCGATCATTGAAATAGACTTACTACACATGAAATAATTAAAGCTTGAAAACAATTAAACATTGTTTACATACATTTAGAAACGAAGTAGAAAACATCAAGCTGATAGAAATACAGCTTGTGCAAATGAGGCCCAACAACGAGCCCCAACCACCTCAACAGGACGAGGGTCAGCAAGTCAATGACGTTGATGGCCAGGCTAAAGGAGAGGTAGCTGACCAACGTGGTGCTAATCGCGGCAATGATGTTGTTCAGGATCAACATGCTAACGGAGAGGAGGCTGACCGACGTGGCGCTAATCGCGACAATGTTAGTGTTCAGGATTGCCGTGACGCTATTTCGGAAGCATTGTCGGACAATGAATCCAGTAATGACGACGTGCAACCGCAACGTAGGCGTAGACGTCGCCTAACAGATCTGATTCGTGAAAACTACGAACTGTATTTTGACTTTATTGAACATAAACTACCCAGAATAATGAGAGATTGTGGGATAAACTCAGATGACAATTAAATTGTTTCAGTTTTTGTAATATTCTATAAAGTACAGTCATATAATTATCGCTATAAACTTTTTATGTTACCGAGGATATCTTATATTATAAAGATTGACGTCAATAGGTCACGAATTTTTTTTATTGTCCCGTCTTTAAGTTAGTCCGAAAACCACATACATTGATAGTATGTCTTTATTGATAAAATATGGTTGAGACGACCACTTTGTAACACTGTCTCTTTCTCGGATTTCGAATTCATTATCGGATTAAATTATAAATGTCTAATATCCGGCCGTCGTTCATTCGCAGAGTAACTATTTGCGGGAAAAAGTATCCTACGGACAAATCACATCATGTCACGAATACACGCCATATATTCAAATGATTTTTAGGCATCATTGAATCATCGCATTTTGGATTATGAGCTTTGCTTTCAGTGCAGTACACAATATATCGTTTAATCATTCATTTTATTAGCGTCCATAATTGACAATGACCAATCTTTGTTTTCAATTAGTTCCACTTTTTTAAGTCGCTATAAAGCTGTTATTATAGAACGTTGTGTTCAAAATATTTCAAAACCTTTTTTTCTTTGTAGTACTGGCAGAGGCCTTACGAAAAACAGTCAAAGCTGTAAATGATGAGGATTTAAGAGGTATTTCTAGGACTTTGCCCGAAATATTTGTCGAGCAAAATGAGAAAACCAGAAAGTCAGCTTGTACAAAATATATAGAGATGATGGCAAAGGAATGGCCCACAACAAAAGCACCAGAAGCAGTCTCGGATTTACACGAAAAAGGCATACGTGATGCGGTGGAAGAAGTGAAACAAAAATGCTTCACCGTGGATGGTAGTGTAGAATTAAAACTAGATCAGTTAAAGGTAAATGCCTAGGTCATGTAAATAGTTGCTTCGCTACACAAACTATAACAGCGAGTTTAAATACAGTCTTAGTAATAATTAGAAATAGAAATTATTGAAAAATACATTTTGTTTCTCTGCCACTGAAGTAAAAGAAAGAAGAATACTTTCTTATAAATATTTCAACATCCCCTTGTTATTCAAATATTTGATATTATTTCGTAGATAGATATCACTGCATTTGGATAAGTGCTTAAAAACATTATTAGAGGTGTACCTGATGACTGACCGTCACCTGACACCAACTGTTACAATGATGACTATTGTATTATTTCTAGCCTTTTTTTAACTGCATGATTTAAGGTTGATTCTATCAGTCTAAATGATGTTTATGCTATGGTAATAGTTTGTTTTTCACAAAGTGCTCTAGGTGAGCTATTGTAACGTCTGATGTCCGTTGTCTGTCGAGTTTCCACATTTATTTTTTTAACACTACACGTTTCATAAGCAATCATCATAAAAGACAATAAGACCTTTGCAAGGATGAACTCTACATCCAGTTCAAAACTAAATCACACGTGGTTATTACCTTGGTCAGAATGTCAAATCATAGAAACACCTTGTTAACACTCTAGAGGTCACATCTAATTTTCAATATCTACGAAAACAGGCACAGTTTGAAATATTGTCACGGTAGGATCGATACTTGGTAACCAGGTCAAATCATAATCGCATTCTACACTGAAGGTAGCATTGTTTTCCTATTTGTTACGAAACCCGTAAATAAAGGGCCATCTTTGCTTTGCCCTCTTGTTGGAAGAAATTTATAAATGACAGATTAATTATGAACCGCTTTGTGAATGACAAAAGAAGTGTGTTATTTGATCCACAATTTAAACAAAGCTCTGATTAGATTACAAGATGTTTAAAATTAAATTTTCCTTTTCCAAAGTGCAATCTGAATTCGAAGACTTAGGCGAAAGCAATAACAAGATATGTAGAAAACAAGGGTAACAAGTAATTTTAATGCTCAATTTTAATCAAGATATAATAAAGATAACATACATGTATCTCACAATCACGTAATTTGTTTCTGTAATAGTACTCATAAACCTGTTTATTTTGAAATTGTCTTGAGATCAAGATTCTTTAAATAATATCTTGTCATACACTACGTACAATAGCTATGTATAATAGTAGCATACTCAACGTCGAAAGTTTATAAGCACATCCAAAGCGTACACACAGACTCTTTATTTCTTAAGAAACACTAGTATTGTTTGATGTTTGTGATAGTGGTAATATCTTATTTGCGTTTGAAACGTTAAGTACAAGTATCAGCTTAAATACTCATTTATATATAAATAATCTACAGCCTGAATGGCTATAGAATTTATAAACAATGATGTCATATACCTTTCTTCCATATTCTATTCCTATGTTTTGCAATAACAATAAAAACAAGACACATGACCGTAGAAGCCAATGTGTTGATGATATTTGGTGCTAAAGAATTGACAACAAGACTTACGGCAATCACACCTATTTACTTTAATCAACTTACTGTAGACATATAGAGCTTTAAAAGCTATTCATTATCTGTTTGTTAGATAATATAATTGAAAAAGAATCATGATCTATTGCAGTTAAGTACATTCGCGACAGATAGTATGTACAGTTTAACCATAGTTACTGTAAGGCTCATGGCCGAACTCGACCGTGGTTGCAGTTGTGTGCAACCCGTGATGAATCTATTGAATTCGTCATGAATGTTTAATAAGTCTGCAGATTTGTTTGACTGAAATGAAAGATATTTGCAATAGTGGCTATATAATGATAAATTTGTCCAAAATAATAAGCTTTTCGTTTCATCTATAGGAGACTTTCGGACTTTACTATGTCGAATCCATTTTTTTCACCATTCAATCAAAGTGTACAATTCCTGATAAATGACCTTCACTCCATATTATTATATAAATAGAAAGTCTAGCATGGAACCAAGCGCGATCGAAAAAGTAGTACATGTTGCAGATACCAGATTAAGTATGATACAGTAAAAATACTGCGCAATATGTAAGAATGTACTTTCGGTTTAAAAAGTAACGTTGGGAATGCTTTTCGTACAAACAAAGGTCAAATGTGCCGGTAAGACGTCTTTCTTGGAAGGGCTGTTTTGATTTATTCCCTTGAACGTTTTCAGCGGGATATGCCAATTGCTTGTTTGTCATAGCTTTCTTATGTTATAAGTAGTACGTCATAAAATATGTTATATGTTGTTGTGTCGCCCTTGGAGAAAAGGTGATACATATTGATCGCTTTGTCCGTCGGTCCGTCCCTTACATAAACTTAACGTTGGCCATAACTTTGCCATTTCTCAAGATTTCTTTATCAATCTTTACAATTGTATTTCTAATGACAAAAGGGTCGTGTAGCCGCCAAACATTGTAAGTCAAGGTCATAGTTGACAGAGTTATGCCCCTTTTTGTACTTAAATTTTGGCTTTAACTTTGCCATTTCTTCATCAAATTTTCGAATTGCATTGCTTGCGATAAAAGGGTCGTGATGCCGCCAAATTTTGTAGTTCAAGGTCATATTTGACAGAGTAATGCCCCTTTTTGTACTTAGATTTTGTCACAAATTTATTGGTTATTCTATAACAAAGCGGAAAAGGGCGACACAAGTGATCCATCTAGTCTTGTATCGTAAAAACACTCTTCAGACTTGCTAAGAAATGGAATTGCTCTGCTAAAGCATTCAAATAATAATTGCTTAGTATAATAATTGATTTCTTTTGTCGAGATTATACAATGTAAACACTTTAACCTGAATTTACTGTTACATGTAAGTGCATACTTTTTGACAGAACGAATTAAACAAACAGTATGAAAAGCTTTCAAAGGAAAAGTCCGAATATGCTGCAGAAGATATTCTGAAGAATATTGAAAGGCAAAATGATTCTGACTTCTACAATACAATCGATGGTTACAACAACTACTGCAGAGACTTCGAACAAGCAGAAAACAAGTACAGAGGTTTGAAAAACCTAGGACCACAGGTAAGAAAATGTCAAACGAAATATGCACTGTAACAGATAAGCCTGCCAGAAGCAGAAATTCCCTCAAACCTGATGAGAGCAATAAAATAAATTGGAAAGTTAACACCTCAGCATTGTTTTCGGACAAATGGTTCTAAACAGGCAATGATTTTTTACTGCTGGTCCCATTGGTCATAGGATTTTTTTGTTCTTTCTCATGTATTTCCTAAGCGAAAATTAAGTGACAGTTATTTCAATGGCAAATACATTACTAAATAATGAAGATTGTCAGGTTAAAATTTACAGAAAGTGTTTGGAACACGACGAAAAGTATGTATATTATGTTGAAAAATCTCAGTGATTTGACAAAATGACTACCCAGGTCTTTTTAACTTTCTTCATAATGCATAGAAAAATAAGTGTATATGTACTGTGGTTTATTGAGAATTTCTACATACCAACTTTCATTTTTTAGCAAAAATAACTGATTTCTGTGTTTTTTAAAGTATATTTGAATTTTCGCTGGACCTTTAAGCATATCTGTATTAAATATAAATAAAGAGCATTAAATACTTATTTTCTATTCAAAACATATAATAATTTTGTGCCTAGTATTAACTATGTTGTGGCTTATTTTGCACCTTATCGTCTGTGCCTGCTAACACAAATTACAAAAGAATGAAAGACAAAATGCACTCATTAAAAAAAACACATGAACCTTAAAAGCTGTTTGTGTATGCTTTGTTTTTAAGCAGGTTTTCTGAAAAAACCTACTTATTAGAATGGAGGTATGTCGGGCGGACGGGAGGGCGGGTGGGCGGACGGGAGGGCGGGCGGGCGTCAAACATTGGTTTCCGTTGGATAACTTTAGTTAGGAGTGACCAATTGCAATGAAACTTGGTGTGTAGGTAGCTTGCGTAGAGACGCCGCTTGGGATTGCATTTGGGGTCACTAGGGTCAAGGTCAAGGTCACTGTTACTAAAAATAGAAAAACAGTTTCCGCTCAATAACTCAAGCTAGGAGTGACCAATTACAATGAAACTTGGTCTGTAGGTAGCTTGCGTTGAGACGTTGCTTGAAATTGCATTTGGGGTCACTAGGGTCAAGGTCAAGGTAACAGTTACTAAAAATAGAAAAATGGTTTCCGCTCAATAACTCAAGTTAGGAGTGACCAATTACAATGAAACTTGGTGTGTAGGTAGCTTGCGTGGAGACACCGCTTGGGATTGCATTTGGGGTCACTAGGGTCAAGGTCTAGGTCACTGTTACTAAAAATAGAAAAATGGTTTCTGCTCAATAACTCAAGTTAGGAGTGACTAATTGCAATCAAACTCAGTGTCTAGGTAGCTTGTGTAGAGAGGAAGCTTGAGATTGCATTAGGGGTCAATAGGTTCAAGGTCAAGGGCACTGTTACTAAAAACAGAAAAATGGTTTCTGCTCAATAACTTGAGTTAGGAGTGACCAATTGTAATGAAACTTGGTATGTAGGTAGCTTGCATGGAGAGGACGCTTTGGGTCACTAGGGTCAAGGTCACTTGGGTCAAGGTCAAGGTCACTGTTACTAAAAATAGATTTTTATTTAATTTTAGTTTTTAGATTGTTTTAAGCAAAAAAAAAAAATTTCTGGGGTAAAGGTCACTAGGGTCAAGTTCAAGGTCAGTGTTACTAAAAATAGATTTTTATTTATTTTTAGCTTTGAGTCTTTTAAGGAAAAAAAATTTTTTTCGGGGTCAAGTTCACTAGGATCAAGGTCACTGTTGCTAAAAATAGATTTTTATTTATTTTTAGTTTTTACATTGTTTAAAGCAAAAAACAATTTTGGGGTCAAGGTCACTAGGGTCAAGGTCAAGGTCAGTGAATCTAAAAATAGATTTTTATTCATTTTTAGTTTTACATTGTTTTAAGCAAAAAAAAATTTTTTTGGGGTCAAGGTCACTAGGGTCAAGGTCAAGGTCACTGTTGCTAAAAATAGATTTTTATTTAATTTTAGTTTTTAGATTGTTTTAAGCAAAAAAAAAAATTTTTGGGTCAAGGTCAAGGTCACTGTAACTAAAAATAGATTTTTATTTAATTTTAGTTTTTAGATTGTTTTAAGCAAAACAATTTTTTTCCGGGATCAAGGTCACTAGAGTCAAGGTCAGTGTTACTAAAAATAGATTTTTATTTATTTTTAGTTTTTAGATTGTTTTAAGCAAAACAAAATATTGGGGGCGGGGGTCAAGGTCACTAGGGTCAAGGTCAAGGTCACTGTTACTAAAATGTATTTTTTTTAGTTTTTAAATTGTAGCAAAAAAAAATTTGGGGGTCACGGTCACAAGGGTCAAGGTCAAGGGCACTGTTACTAAAATAGGGGGGAGTTAAGATGACTGTTTTTTTTAATTCTACAATTTCTGCAGGCGCCGTTTAAACCTGCTTTGGAGGCATTGCCGCGTCTTCTTGTTATCTATTTTGTTAATCAAATTTAACATATTGTGTACGTAATGACATAAGAAATACAGTAATGAAAAGTAGAGTATCAATAAATTTGTGTACAGCGATATGAAATTTTTTTGTGTGGTAAATAGCACAGATGCTATAAATTACTACTGTCATTTAATCTTTGATAAATTGGTCAAGGGGTCACTAATATTAGGATACCTGATGAGATATAACTGTGCGATGATTTTTCCCTCTTGCACAGATCCGTGCAAGTATCCAGGCTTATCTGTTAGAGTGTATGTGGCCCTTTGATAGAAGTTGAAGTTCAAGTATTATGAAAACTCACTTTGGGCCATTTCCGCCTCGCATTTTCTAAACGTACGGGAAAAGGGCTTAAGAAAAAGACGTAAGTTTTACCAACAGTAGGAACGCTTGAACTGAAGGAAAATGTGGCATATTCAACCTAAAGAACAACATAAAGTAAAGACGTATATCAGTATCATACATTCATCAAAATATATCAATAGTATTCAGACATGATAAGTATGTAATAAGAAGACCATTTAGACATGATGAGTATTATATAAATTATCTTGCAAAGTAACCGAAAGTAACAGTGTTAGTGTCTTTCATAATTGCGTGAACTGCTGTTAAATAATTTTTTTTCCAGCTTATACATAATATAAATAAGCACAACCTGTACACCATAACATGTATACAGAATATCCGTTCCAAACAAACAAGCTTACATAAACCAATTTGAAAGTTTAATATAAACCTTTTTGTCATAACTGGCTTTATTTCACACCACACATGTATACAATATAACTAAAAAGCCTTATAGCATGTGTACTACGTGACGGTTTAATAACTTTCTATATTGGACTATGCGGACGAAATATAGCCTTGTTTCATTCACTAAAATCTATTAAAAATTCATATTGGGACTTCACGACAGGCATATTTTGACTCCACACACGTCCAGATATGACTGACTGATGATACATTCTTTTGTCGCTATAAATACGACAATGTTAGATAAATGTATTCATTCTATTGGCTCTTTTGCAAAGTTAGATCTTTTTATATGAATGACATAAAGGGGCACTCCCTACATCTAGCTGATTATACTCTCGAAACATAGAGTATGTGTTCAATGAACGTAAAATGATAAATAAATACAATTTCAAAGAAGAACCTATGGCCTCCTTTTACCACAATTAATCAATATAGAGGCTTTCTGTAATAAATCGCATCCACCCATTAATTGTACAACAACAACTCTATATAGATTATTGAATGGTTTACGGTACTGCAGTATATTTTAAACCGCTGATTTTATCAATAATGACTGGGAATGCATAGCTGAAAGTTTGAGGTTAAGTTATAATACTTTTAAAGATCCTATTATTTATGTTTTGGACGTTATTTAGTTCGACATCAGTTATAGGGTATGTCCTTTAATAGATGAAATTATTATTTACTAAAAGATTAGCAAACAAGAGCTGTTTTTAAAACATGTATGCCCCCTTTTAAGCAATCAGTAATGTGGAAAAAGAAATACATGTGCCCTGACCCCCCCCCCCCCCAAAAAAAAAACAACATAATTTGGCTATAAAAAGAACAACAATGTTTGGCCTTACAAAGAAGTTGTCCCAAAAATAATTCATGTGGCCAAATAAAAAGTAAGTCCCGGTGGCCTTGACCTTTGATCTACTAACTTAAAGATCAATATTGCTAGTCATCTGCTAGTCACGACTAACCTTCAAATAAAGTTTCAAGCTTGGCCCAAGCGTTCTCGAATTATCGTCCGGAAACCGTTTTACTATTCCCAATCACTGTGACCTTGACCTTTGACCTCAAAATCAATAGGGGTCATTTGCTGGTCATTACCAACCTCCACATCAATTACCAAGATGCTAGACTCAATCGTTTTTGAGTTGTCTTCCGGAAACTGTTTTACAATTCCGAATCACTGTGAATTTCACCTTTGACCTCCTGATCCTTAATTCATTATTGGTCATCTGCTAGTCATGAGAAGCATCAAGTTTGAGGATTGTAGGCCAAAGCGTTTTTAAGTCATCGTCCCGAAACCATTCTCTACCGACGGACAGACCGACCGACCAACCGACCGACGATTGCCAAGAAATATACCCCCGCTTCTTCGAAGGGGAGCAAAATAACAAGTCATTGGAAACGGACAAAACATGGATATAATTCAACACAAATGAGTGCAGAGTATTAAATGTTGACATAAACATAATGAAATGAGTATTTATTTTCAGTTTTTAAGTTAGAACATTTTCTATCCATCTTCTTGTATATTCATTTAAAAGCAAGTTATGAGAAAAGTTTGATTATGATTTGTTTGTGACATATCCTTTCCGTTTCATTTTTGTATGGGGTTTCTTATGTAACTAGAATATTCTGTCAGTTTTGTTTAGATTAGTGAATCTCCGATAAAAGATTTATAATTGCAATGCTAACAAAGGTATTGTTTAAATGCGTTTTATCTGCGTTTCCTCTTGTTCAACGGGAATTGTTAAAGTCCTTTCTTTATTCTAATTTAAAAAATACGAGGCGAGTAATTTCACATTTCAGCAAGGTAATGTATGGAAAATACGTAAAACATCACACACAAAAACGAAACGTCTTATTCAAGACATATCTTCAGTCTTAGAACGTGAGCACAAAACAGAACAGACTTTAAAAGAAAACGATACTAAGCAAAAGGAATTGAAAGAGGAAAATCAACGTCTTGTCACAACAAATAACGAGTTGAAAAAGGGGACCACGCTCCGCAATTTAGGTAAGCCTGTGATATTGATGAAAGTGAACGTAGAGGAATATGAATATGTAGTGCCTTTAAAATTGGTAGAGCAAACCGTAGTCACATTTAACGTTTAAAAACGCACGCACCAGTACTTTGTGTTCAATATCAGCTATTGTGATCGCGTAATGTCCGTCGTACAATAGTTCGTCCGTGTGTAAACATCTTCTCCAAACGACACCTCCAAAGCCGATTGAAAGCAATTAATGAAACATGGCAGTTATGTTCCATGGACGGCCCTCTACTACATACTATTTTTTGATTGCTTATAAGTCCCGGCCGACCCTGAGACTTCTTCCTGGGTGAACGTGCCAGTACCTTTGACAGGCGCAGGTTGAAGAGAGACAGGTGCATAAACAAGGGAATCCGGGTACCAGACTCTAGCTCTTTTATGAATAGAGCTCCTTAGTTCTTTTACATACCTGGTGTATAGCACCGATACACGTGAGTTTCTTACCAGTTCATCTCTAGATGAGTGGAAAACACTGAAAAGCGTTTCTGAAATTTCCAGTGTCCCGACCGGGATTCGAACATTGACCTCCGGACTGATAGTCCAAAGCGTTAACCACTAGACCACCGCACCACCCCTCTACCACAGTTGTTCATTCTATTCCATTCATTCCATTCTTAAAGCCTTTGGCCTACCGGATTTTAAGAAGAAACTTTTTACACGTTTTCCTTCTTGTTGCCCCAAGCAAAGAGTTATGATTGGACCACAGTTGTTTATTCCATTCCAATCACAACTCACTTTGCCAGGGCAACAGAACGAATAACGTATCAAACGGTTCTTCTTAAAACCCGGTAGGCCAAAAGCTTTAAGACTATATCTGGCATGTAGCATTGTCTAGTGGAACACTAACAAGACAGTTCAAATCATGACCCCGGGTCAAAACTGATATCCTGCTGGGGTCACTTGATTTTTTCATATCCTTGCGATGGGAAAATTAAAAAAATCTTCTTGTCTAAATCAAGAAGGTCCGGAGCTTAGATCTTTTGAATGTAGCATTGTGTAGTTTTCAAATCATAAATCACGGTCAAATTCGATCCCGCCTAAGGGTTAACTCGATTTTATTTTGACATAATCATATAGGTAAGTCTTTTAAAAGCGTCTTGTTTCAGAACAAGTGCTAAGAGTTCAGATCTTACGCATGTAGCATTGTCTAGTGGTCCTGTATCAGGATTGTTTAAATCATACCCTTTAGGCCCCGCGTTTAAATATGTCTACGTCAAAATTGTGTACCTTGTATACAGTTTTGCATGTACATGTACATTCCAACTTCAACGATAGTTTACAAATGTATCTTGACCTAATGACCTCTTTTCAAGCTTGTGAAGCTAAATCAATGAAATTAGAACCATATGTACAATTTTAAATGCAGATTGCAACTTTGACCTTGATTAACCTTGACCTTTGACCTATATTTTGGACTATTTGTGCAATTTAGCAAACTAATATTTTTGACATTTTGACCTGTTTTCTTGTTTTAAAATGCAATGATAGTCATGTGAGCGATATATGGCCGTCATGACCCTCTTCTTAATAAACTGTTGTAGCTAAAGTTTACTTACCTTTCATTGATCACTCATGTAAGAAACAATAAAAAGTCAAGGTGTGTAAAATCTGTATTTGCCTATGATCGTTTTCTTATCGCATTTTCCTGTGTACCTAAGTTATACTGTAAAAAATATACAAGCACGTGAACAGTATATTAACTGTAAGCTATGCCATAATCAGATATATTTGTATTTATAAGTAAGTTTGTTGCACAAAATATTAGATCATTGAAGAGAGTGTTCGCAATGTTTTTCACAATAACAAAGACGAACATTATATTTCAAATGTTGATGAGTTTAAGATTTTGACAAGAAAGCATAATTCCATGAAAACAACCAACGATAAATGCAAGCAAGTCTTTCTCCGATGAAATGAGTTTGTCAATGAGCTTTTTTTCGTAACTTTTGTTAAACTATTTTCAGTCTCTGCAATGTTACTTTTGGTTAAATAACGACTAAGTTAAGAAATATTGCAACAATTAATAATTTCATAGCGTTTCGTGAGTATTAAGATTTATTGTATAAACGCTTGATTGTTTTATTACAAAAACTAAATCAATTGAATTAATATACTATAAGCAGCACTTGGGTTTAGATTCATTTCAGTTTTGTACCATTCAAAAAACGTTTGCATATCAGCGTCGGAATTGTTCAAAACACAATGTATGCTCCATTTAAAAACTCATGACCATATGTCTCTGTTTAGCTAGAGGTTTCTGCGATTATTAAAGAGTTTAAGAACTTTTGTTTAAACTAATTTATTTACTCTTGCTTGCGAAACAAGTTCTTACAACTTAGAGAATTTGCTTTCGAGACTCACGCCAGATGGAATCATCCTCAAGGAGAGCAACGCCAAATGTGGAAATATTTGTGTGTTGCCTAAGGAAACCGCCGCCGTTTCACTAGTGGGGGTCAAACCTTGGACTCTCCGATCCTATATTAGATAAAAGTACCTATATTTTTTTACAATCGTAGAAACATCAATAAAATTCTGGCCTAGGTCTTCAGCGTTGCTAGTGCTTTGTTGCTATAACTTTTCGTGTATTGTGAGTGTGCTTAGTTAGCCCTTGTTTCAGCAGTATTCCGTTTTGTATAGGTGGGGAATTGACTTTGTACATATATTCCCGGCTATCACAGTAGATGCAAAAGGAATGATGGTTAGTGGCAGTATTTGTCATCACCACAAAGCGAAAATCCGATGTTATGCGTAAAACAAGAAGTTAGTTATTGTGTTAATGACCAGTTGTTTTCTTAGTTTTATTGGTTCTGACAAATAGTTTCTGTCAGGAGCACGTGGTTCAGGTCGAAATATTTCCATCTGAACCAAATGTGTCATGATATAATTTTTTTCTTGCACTTTGAAATTATTTTTGTAGTGCAAACTTATAGCAATAATGCATTATGATTTAAAAACGATATTCAGACGCTTGGTTTAGGGAAGTGACGTCACAATATTTACAAAGTTACGTCTCAAGTTACTCACGTGAGTCATATTACATTTGGGTGTAAGATGAGATTTTCCAGCAAAATCACAAAAACATATGTCTCCCCATGACAGTTTGTCAATGATAGTAATACTGAAACAGGATATAATAAAAAAAAACAATTCAAAAACTAAAACAAAAATATTTTTTTAAATCTATATAGGGAAACAATGACCTTGACCACCCCGAAAAAAAATTTCGTTGCTTAAAACATTTCAAAAACTAAAAAAAATATTTTTTGTAACAGTGACCTTGACATTGACTCACCCCTCTCCCACCCCCTCCATTTTTTTTGCTTAAAACAATTAACCAAAATGAATCTATTTTTAGTAACAATGACCTTCACCCTAGTGACCCACAAAGCATTCCAAACGTCCTCTTCACGCAAGCTACCCACACGCTAAAGTTTCATTGCAATTGATCACTACTAACTCGAGTTATTGAGCGGAAACCATTTGCTTTTCTTTTTTTAGTAACAGTGAACTTAACCTCGACCCTAGGTGGTTGTAACATGCGCTCTGCCTTTCGTCTCAATATGGTAAGAAATTGTAGTGATATATTCTAAAATTCTTCAAGGGGTTCAAGAGATATGGAGCGGACACGAAATATAGTCATATGACCTTTGATCTCTAGTTGTGACCTTGACCTTAAACCTAGGTGGTTGTAACATGCATTCTGCACATAGTCTCAATATGGTGAACATTTGTGGTGAGTTATTCAAAAATCCTTCAAGGAGATCAAGAGATATGAAGCGGCCACGATTTGTGACGGACAGACAGAGAGATAGACGGAAATAGGGACGTACGATCGGACAGACAGACAGACAGACAGCCAGACAAATCGGCCAAAAACACTATGTCTCTCCCCCATTATATTGGGGCAGACATAAAACATATCGTATCAGGGTTGCCTTGTTAACCTAAGATAGCGATATGCTCTTTCATTCTCTAATACATGTTAGAAATGCTGAAAGGGCATTACAAGAGAACCTTTATAAGTGTTTTATAGTGTGCAATTGTGTGAAGTGAGTATTTTGACAAAACTTAAACTATATTACCTTCATCTGTACCACCCTCCTTCAAAGAACGAGGTGAATAATTCGTCTTGTATTGAAAAGCCCAACTAGGTAAGTCAACAATTTGACATTCAAGGGACTTCCCCCAAAGTCAGCACGATACGATACATTTTTATGTAAATGCTGCAAGATAAATACAAACTGATATGATCTCTTTGTAATTTTCTATATCCCCTTTTAAAACATATTTATTAGAATAAAACTCAGTATTTCTTATGGTGGACCTTCAAGCTTGAAAGCGTTTTATATTCTACTTTTTATTGACATGTTTTAATTCTTTCAGTAACAATTTTGGAATGTGGTTCAAAGGATTTGCAGTTTATGAAAAACTTAAAGGATTTTGCTGTTAACCCCAAAGGTAAGAAAAGTTCATTTTGTTATATAAAATGATGATGATGAATTGGAATGTTTATAGTCCTGGCTGAACCACGGAATCCACCGTATAACTGCCAAAACTCCAAGATGTGTTGAGATTTGCACTTTCGTTACCTCTTGCTTCATCGTCCTGAAACAGGGGCACTAATTTTGTTTTTGTTTCCTTGCAAACAATATCACGAGCTTTTCGCCCCAAGGCCATAGTTAGCATGCTACATTTTAAACATCGTAGATAATTTAACAGTAAAATGTGCTTATAACAGCTGTAAAACTTCGCTATGGGAAAGTAGTGCAAGATAGACCAGATCAAGCTGCTGTTTGAAAGAAACATAAGGCAATATTGCTAGAAACAGTGCAGACAGCTTCAAACGATTGTAAATAGTTAATAGCTTACAGGCTCCAATACACAATTTTTTTTAAACACCATTGTTTTAGAAACTGCTGCGCTATTGCTGACTACAGAAGATAATCATACACCAATCAAGGAAAAGTACGGACATGTACGGAACGTACGGAGCGCGATAAAACTCTTTGCAGTTTGATTCTCAAATTTATGGTGTTATGTCACTGATAACCTTCTTATATACGCACGGTTATTATTTTAAAACGATAGAATTTACGTACATTCGAGACAGAGACGTCATGAAATAAAATAAAAACATTGAAAAACAAAAATTCACTCAGTTATTTTCATTCAAGAAATTATGCGGATTTAGATATTTACAGTGCAAGTCAGAAGCGTAAGGATATATTGTTCTTTTTAAAGAAAAACAACCTATTATATTTTATCTAATCATGCAAAACATGCAACCAACCTCTGATTAGAGTTAGGTCCTACATTGTAACCACATTTAAAGCGATAAATTGAGAATAAATGGTGTTGTTTTGACTTTTGACCGCTAGTCATACGTGTACTTAGGTCGTCAACCTTTTATGACGTTTCATTACAAAGAACTGAAAAGGTTACACTTTTGTTTAACATGACCTTTGATTTTCAGACCAGAATTATGAAAGCTTGTATTTAGACAAAGTAGCAACAATATGTTTTTCAATTATGCAAAAAATGAGTTGCTTAAAGACAACTGAAAAGGTATGTGCGGTATGTAGCAAGAGGTAACAGAAAGACTTGTGTATTCACAGTAAGGGTCAGCAACTGCATAGCTACGGTTACAGTAGATAAATGATGATATCCATATATTGTTATTAAAATAATTAAAACAGTGTTAACTCAATACCATAAAGATATGATTTATGTAAATAAACTACTCAAATGTTTACTCTTGCTACAATCTGAGAAAATTGTAAAATAGTTCTCTACAACTGACCAATTTTTTATTTTAGGGATAGACGCATACTTTACAACAAGTTTTATGGATTAATTGTTTGGTCAGGATAAAAAAAACGTTATAGAAAATCTTTGTAATATTTTTTATCTTTCTTATACAAAAAATTTAATTTAAATATACCCTTTTAACTCTAACATGACTTGACATTAAGTTTTCTGCAAAAACAAATGGTTCTAATGCTGCTAAATATGCCTTAGAAATCACGCGTAAAATATTGAAATAAATGCTTCTTATGTTGTAAAGAGATTCGTCATAGTTGGATAACAAGAGCTGTTTGTAAAACACGAATGCCTCCCTTGATGCAATTAATAATGTGAAAAAAGTAGAACTATGCAAGGAACTATTTTTATAGTAAAAGTCACCGTAAAATTGGCGTAAAGCCTAAAAACCTAAACATAAATAGGGGTCATCCACTGGTAATGACAAGTCAAGTTTGAAAATTGTATGACGACTGGTTTATGAGAAAAGACAGAAAAGACTCATGAACCATTGCAATATAAAAGGTCCCAGTGACCTTGACATTTGACCTACTGATCGCAAAATCGATAGGGGTCATTGCTGGTCATGACCTATCTCCACATCGGGTTTCAAGATGCTAGACCAAATCGTTCTGGAGTTATCGTCCGGAAATCGTTCTACTATGCCGGGAAAGTGACCTTGACCTTTGTCCTACTGACCTCAAAATCAATATGGGTCATCTGCTGGTCATGACACACCACCACATTAACTTTCAAGATGCTAGGCCCAAACATTCTTGAGTTACTTCCGGAAGCCGTGTTACTATTCCGGGTCACTGTGACTTTGACGTTTGACCTTCTGACCACAAAATCAAAACGGGTCATTCGCTGGTCATCACCAATTTTCACATCATGTTTCAAGGTGCTAGGCCCAAGCGTTCTTGACTTATCGTCCAGAAACGGTTTTACTTTTCCGGGTCACTGTGACCATAACCTTTAATCTACTGACCTCAAAATCAACAACAACAATAGGGGTCATTTTCCAGTCATGACCTTCACATCAAGTTTCAAGGTCCTAGGCCAAAGCGTTCAAGAGTTATCATCCTGAAACCACTTGATAGACGGACCGAACGACATCTGCAAACCAATATCTTAAAAATAAACAACAAGAATTAAGAAAACAAACCAATTATCTCTACACCAATTCCTTAAAAATAAACAACAAGAACTACAATGTAAAAAAAAAAACAATTATCTCTACACATCACAGGTGTTTGCTTCATGCAAAAATACGTAACAAGGTCTATTTACTATATAAAACACGAGACATCAATGTATATTACATTTCACACTATTTACTGCATTTTAAAACACACTGAATTCGGTAGATATAAAAAAAGTTATGTTTTATCTAACACATCGGGAGATACATGAGCTACGAATCATAAAAATAGCAAAAGGGAATAAGTTGAAGACAGTTTTTACTTGATCGTTGTACTTGTTATTTGAAATACAACGGTATGAATTTTAATGAGATAAGACTTACAATAATTAAGTGCTGATATGGTATGTTTTGCAAAACTTTCATGTTTAGTAAGAACATGTTTTTAATTTGGTAATATACACTTAAATGCATGAACTGTGTAAGCATAATTGGTGTTTGGTGAAACAAACACATGTCTTGATTACCTGCAATGGCCAAGTTCCGCAGGTAATCTAGGCATGAGTTTGTTTGATTAAACGCAAAAAATGCTTACAGCTCATTTATCTACTATAACATCTATTTGAAAATATTACTGCAATTAAACTGGTGCAAAATATTTATTAAAATGTAGAGATTTAGTAGAGCGTATTCAGATAATATATATAACGCATGCACCGAAGCCACTTCTTTCAAATTTGACAGTGCTGCCAAATTGTTCATGACAATTTTACTGTAAGACTTGTCGTACCCCTGTGGTTTTGTGCAAAGCAAAAAATTCCGTGCACATCAAGCATAAAATATCACAGAGTGTTACAGTACTGAACCAAGTTAACCACATTTACATGTACATTGTATGATTGTAAAGAAGCGATAGGTACATTTTATTTCAAGTTAAGTGTAAAATCTAAGGGCGTTTTCGGATAAGCTAATCGGGTTACCTTAGTAAACAGAGTTAAAACGAACTTTTCGAGTAAGACCAGTGTGTACATATATACTCTCATATATACTAATCGACTCTTGTAACCCCATGTTTCTCACGGGTTAGCCAGGGTTGGCGCAAAAATACTATGTACTGACTTTATTGAGTTGCGTTCCTGCTAGGAGAGATCGTGATGCAATCGCACTAAACATGAAATCCAAGAAAAGCGTTTGTGCTGAAAATATACAAAAAACACATACAATGTACCTAACCAAAACTTTATAGTTTTAAAGTTATAAGTATCGTATATTAGGACTTTATCGTTGGTACTGGTTTCCCATATGACCAACGCCCCCAGAAGAGGTTAGTTATTTTAGGTTTCAGAGGATAGTGCAAGATACAAAAAGCGTCTCGATTCAAGAGACACGCCTGCTTCTTATTCATGCCAGGTATATAGCACCCATACATGGGACCATGGTTTTAGTCTCATCCAAAAGACTGTTAGTAATTTTAGTTGATCAGCCCCGGGAATTGAACCCGCTACCCCGAGATTACAAGTTTTGGGTTAACCGGGCTGACTAAGTTATATGTTAACTGAAATGACTTTAAATACTGTATAGCGCTTTAAATCTGCGGTGCAATATAGTTTCACATGTTTTGAATTTACCGAAATCGCAATAACTGCAAAAATATAATGTTACTTTAAAGGCATACTTATATTTAAGAAAAATAGCATAAAGGTTGCATTTGATCCAGATACTTGTTGTTAATTGATTTAACACCGAACACTGTTTTTAAATATTTCTGAAACATCTATGAAGTAATTAAGAAGGCAAATGTCCGCAGGTATCAAAATATCAAACCGACTACCAGTTTTCTTGTGTCAAGCCATCACTGTTACAGTATGATGACAAATGACAAAAAGTTTATTTGATATTGGCCGCCGGCCCATTACAAAATATATGTTACAATTTTGTATCAATTTCTTAGACGGGTAGCTGTTATTGACAACAATGTGTAAATAATTATACTGGTTAAATACCAACAATATGTAACTAATACTGGCTAAAGTACATAGATCTTACTTATAATATTATATCAATATGGTTCACATGGCAATATTACAGTTCATACATCTATTATATATTCTGTTGTATATCTAGCATTGCTTTGCGTTTTTGAAATGCATAGCACGTATACATTGCTAGACCTATAATGACCTTTTCAGAATTACAGCTCATGAGAATTCTAAAGTTATGTACGTTAGTATTTTCAAAATATTTTCGAGGAATATATTTTTCTCTAATATACGAAAGAGCTGGACAGACTAAAACAAAATGGTATTCTGTCTCTATTGCATAGTTACATAGTTTACAAATTCTATTTTCTTTTGGTGTGTTATTATACCTTCCTCTCTCTATTTCAAGAGTATGCGATGAAGACCTTAGTGTTGCTAGAGCATACCTAGATTTACGTAATTTTACACAATTTAAATATGCTTCGTGTTTGAATTGGAGCTTATAATAAATATAAGAACTTAGTTTAGAGCTATCACTTATTGTCCCGACCCACTCTTGAATAAATTGATCTCTTAGACGTTGTACAAATTTGAATAAAAATGACTTTTCCTGTTTTAAACATTGATCAAACCAAAGATACCCGAAACCATTTTTACATAACAGATTTCGTATACTCGTAACCCAGTTGCTTTGTCCTAAATCATCTAGATATTTCATCATCAAATAACTTTTCTTAACATATCTGTCATCTCTCATTTTCAATATTTTACACCAATATTTCATACTTCTCTTGGCTGCGTTTATAAACATTGGGTACCTCCCACAGTCGCCTAACATCGCAGCGTTAATAGTTTTTTGACTTACACACATATATCTTTTACAGGCATAAGAATGTACAATTTCTGTAGAATTTTGCCTTTGTATACCCCAAATTTCTGACCCGTATAGTAGAATAGGACTGATTTTTGTATCAAATATATTAAAAAATACATTTCTTGGTATCTGTCCATAATCGTATAATTTTCCCAGTACTGAGATTAGTACTCTTTTAGCCTTCAATGCTTGTTCCCTTGCCATACTAATATAAGATAGCTGCTGTAACATAACAAAAACTCTTAACTGTTTCAATCGCTTCACCATTATAAGTCCATTTCTCATGTTTAGATAGTATCCCACCTTTTTTAAATACCATAATTTTCGATTTATGTGTATTAATCTTTACCCCCTTTTCACTACAAAAGTTATGCAATGAATTTAAAAGTTTTGGAGACCTATAACTGTATCTGCAGTAAGTGCCAGATCGTCTGCAAACAAAAGTGACAGTATTTCGATTAAGTCAGGAATAGCTGTATCCCTCTTACACCACTTTCTTTAATATATTTAACTAGTTCATCAATGACTACTAAAAATAATATCGGTGATGCCAAACAACCCTGTTTTAAACCAACCGGACAAATAAAATGTTCTGTAAGACCCACATTTGTTTTGACACAAGCCTCTACTCTACTGTACATACCAAGTATTGCTCTATACAATTTCCCTTTAATGCCATTTTGTCTTAAAACATTCCATAATTTGTTTCTTTTTATCACATCAAAACATTTCATAAAATCTATAAAAGCTACATATATCTTACCACCTGGTTTTGATAATTGTTTATTTATAATTGCTTGCAAAATGGATACATTGTCAGTGGTTGAATATCCCTCACGGAAGCCCGCTTGAGATTCATGTAGTTTATCAAATATATTAACAAAAAAAGTCAATCTTCTTGTCAGAATACTGGTGTATAATTTGCCACATATATCTAAGAATGATATACCTGTATAATTTCCAGATACATTTATATCACCTTTTTATGTAATGGTAATATAACTGTTTTACTCTAAGATTCGGGGAAAGTTCCAGTATCATATAATCGATTAAAAAGCTTTCCTATTAACGGTAACATGAGGTCGATCCCATGAATAAAAAATTCTGGTATGATATTATCTTCACCACTGCTAGTGCCAGCCTTAAGACCTTTAACTGCTTTTAGTATCTCGTC
Source organism: Saxidomus purpurata (assembly GCA_022818135.1). NCBI lineage: Eukaryota > Metazoa > Mollusca > Bivalvia > Venerida > Veneridae > Saxidomus > Saxidomus purpurata. The sequence continues at coordinate 17,022,958 of JAFMSR010000015.1, forward strand.
ATCTGTAATTTCAGAATTAAAAATGGAATCTTCAATCTCATTTTCAGAATTGTTCACGATTATATCTGATTCAACAATATTCTCCTCTTCATCTAAGTTAAAAAGGTTCTCAAAATAGGTTTTCCATTCCTCTGGTGAAATAGAATTCGAACTAACGCTTGGTCTAGAACACATAAATTTAAGTTTCCTCCAAAACGACTTAGGGCTTTTCGCATAATGTATCAGTTCATTTAATTGGGAACTATAATATTCTTTACGTTTTAAGTCACAATAATGTTTGAACTCATTTCGCGCCGAAATATATGCATTTAAATTTGTCTCGCTTCTGAGACGTCTAAACACGCGAAGTGTTTTGTTTTTTAAGTATTTAAGTTTTCTGCATTCGCTATTAAACCATTTTGCTTGATAAATGATTTCTCAAATTTTCACGATATTTCGAAGTGTTAATTTCGTCAAATATATATTTACCTCTGATTTCCCGTATATCTTCTGTGATGTTCTGATTTTGAACATTATTATATGTCACTTTTAGGTTAAATATAAGAGGCAAATGTGATGATTCAGTTCTATTGTCTATACCAAAATCTGTTATGGACGCTTTTATACCGTCTGAATATAACATGTAATCAATCACACTACAACCGAGCTGACTTATGTACGTAAAATCGCCTCTAGCTTTATCACAATAAAATCTGCCATTTGCTATGCAGATATTATATGACTTACAAAATTCTAATAAATCAAGGCCAAATGAGTTTTTATCACAAGACATCCTGGGAGGAATTAAATCATCCATAAAAATATCCTGGTACGCGTCAAGATTATCAGAAATATTTCCTACATTAATACAATCGCTTTTATCAGCAGTACGAGCATTTAAGTCGCCGCTTAATATAAAATCTGTCTCTCTATAAGTATTCAAATTTAAAAATGTTTCTTCTAACATTTTAATACCTTTTAAAGTTCTAGTGTTATAAAAAAGCGATGACAATAGCTGATAAATGCTGTTCGAACCAGAAATTATTTAAGCGTCCTTTGAGATGGCCGGATTACGTTTACACAGTGTTAAAATTACGCTGCATTCTAGTATGAAATACAAGTCAAATGTTTGAACGCCGCCAAATGGAGTGAGGGTTGCGATAATTAGTAATGTTGGATTTAATGTATGTTGATTAACCAAACCAAATCTTTTTGCACTCTATTTTTGTATATAGCTGACCATTTGTTAATGTTTAATGCTAAAAAAGATGATTCTACGTCAAGTCTATAGGCATTGTTTACTCTGTATGGAAACTGGCTGCTGTCACATTATGCTTTTTTGATTAAGGGAGTGGAATTTGATACCGATAAATTTAAAATCTGAACGAACAACATTCTCCATATCGAGGGAAGTAATCGAAAAAGTTCCAAGTCCAAGACAGAGAAGCAGATAGAGCTTTGTTGCTCCTCGATATAAACATCACTTTATATATTCTTATGCCTTATTGAAGTAACATAGAAGGCTTTCCATAAAGCAAACTTCAACGTACAGTTCACGTACGGAAAAAATTATTTCGGAAACAAAAAACAAATAATTCGAACCCACGCTTGAAACTACATGTTTGATTGGCCAATTACACTGTCGTTACAGAGTTGTTACTAAAATAGCTTAATAGTAAAATCATTGAAATTAAAAAATTTTGTTTTATTTTCCTAAGTCTAGAATTCTAACATATAAATTTGCTTCAATTTGTATTATTCTTGTACGAAAATAAAACATTATTTCGAAAAAAAAAACTTTATTTGAACCAGCGCTTGAAACTACCGTCCTTACTAAAAATAATTTCGTAGCCATTCGTTTTAATTCGGCTATTTCCGTAAATTTTAGACTGGTTCGCGATCGCAAATCAAAAGACCGCTTGTTACAAAAGAACACACTGTGAAATCAGTCTACAGTCTAAAAGTAGTTACGTCACCCCATGGAGATTTTACTTACTGCATTCCAATATACACGCCGCCTCCAGGGCGCCGTGTAATGAGTGTACATGTATTTTCGGTCAGATTTCAAAATATAATAATGATGAACAGTTTTCTGCTGTTTTCTTCTGATGACTCAGTTTGTTTTCAGTAATACATGTAAAAGAAATAAATAATGATATGTGAATCACATTCCTTAATTTTCGTTCCCACAATCCAGTAACCATAATAACACGATGCAGCCATTGTCTCCTCGTTGGCTTCCTTGGGGTAACATGTTGGCAGTGATTTATATTTGCGGTTTTTCATTAGGCTCAATTAATGGCGACCTTCAATATAGCCAAAATTAACGCCCTCAAACACAGAACTGAATTAGTAATACAGTTAACCAATGCTGTTGTACTTCAAATATTGGTACTTATGTTGTTTGAGAAATCCCCCAATTTATTTCCGAAGTACGTATTAAATGCTTTCTAGAGAGATATTTGGCTCCTTTAACAGTCTCATAGAAAGCAATGCCAGGTAACTGTCCTGATTTTCTTATACGGTTGTTTCAAATCAGGCTAAAATTAACATTTGTAATACATGTACTTGAATAAAATGAGTTTAGATATTGGTTTATAACGTTTGCAATTGTACATGTACGTTTCGCTTCATTGTGGCTTACGACCAACACAATTCGAAACCATTAAGCTACCAGATATAATGTTACAGACGAGAAACTAAGGAAGATAATTACCAGACAATAGTCAGGATATTTCTATGGTTTCAATTGTTTCAGTTACAACGGCACATAACGCGTTATACTGCATACAATTGTAACATGCTTTAGACAGCTGCTCAAATATATGACGTCATGTATAAAGTTTCGATCACTTCCTTTAATACGGACTTTAATGACTTTAATAATCCTATGCTTAAACTCACACATGAATTCAGACCTTTTTCTTAATTTTTGAGAATAAATATCAGTAATTATCATTGTTACCAAAGAGTCACAAATTAGAATAAATCGTTTAAAATGTTGCCTGACTTTGCAATTAATACGATGATAGCTTTCGATGATATAGATATCTATTCAAATATTTTTGCCTGCAAATCTGTTTCAAATAAAATTTCTGAAATTATTTCTTGATTGTTTATCCCTGTTCAATCCTACAGTTCTTATAAGATCCACAAACTTTATCTCTGTGAATATTATTAACACACGCATCAGTCATAATTACTAAATGATTGTTCATTAAATAAGGTCTAAAAAGCTGCAAATAAAAGAAGTTGTCTGGAGTTTTATGTATTCAGATACATCTCTTCGAGAGTAAACTGTACAGGGAATATAGATTTGGTGATTGACATCTTGAGTCAAAAGCCCTTGCCTATGTTCAAGCTAAGTTGTTTGTGACATACACTATGAATAAGTTAAATAACTAATTTACTTGTGCGCAATAAATAAATAGTATAGTATAGTGTATTTGTGATATGTAGGCCACCGGCTCATACACAACTTATGTACATAGTAGTAACATACATTGAAATATGTGAATACAAACAAAACATCTTTACATATTATCATAGTATGCGACTGTGTCATAATAAAGAACGCCCATAGTGATCCCTGCATTTGTACAAATTGTCTTTATATAAAGGACAATAATTTCGAACTACATACAAAATACATAATAAGCCCGAATATCTACTTAACTATATTTTTTCTATATACTAGTTAATAATTCTGTTCTACGTTTAAAAGAGTAGTAAAGATACATGGCTAAACTTCTAATTGTTGTAACATTTGTACATGACATTAAATTACAAAATTTGATACGAGAAGGGTTTGTAATATAGTAACCCGTTATATATTTCTCCCGAAGGTCATTGTATAGAGGGCATATCAAGACAAAATGGAACTCATCCTCTAAAACACTCACAGTAACAACAATAACGATATTCAGAAGGGATGTTTTAGTATCGTCCTTGCTCTATCATGACATTATGAGATGAAAATCTAAAAGGTGCCATACATTTTCAAAATTTACCAATGTCAATGCAAGATACGTAGTTCTCTTTTCCATGTAATAATTTAAAATATTCATAATATGACAATTTGACATTACTACAACACTGGTTTCTCCACATTTGTACGTACTGGTATTTAAGTCTTTGAACATGCTTATTTAAAAAATATTGTCGGTTATCAACGTACTGCGCCTCCCTTATATATCCAAACCCATTTTAAAGAGATTTTTCCTAGCAAGTGTAACCCTGTTTTCATGTCCAATTCTGTCAAAGTGCACTAGCATATAATAACATAATTTTGTATATCTGTTGTTACCTAATTCTAATAAATGTAACCAATAGTTAATGCCACGCTTGTATGCATTTATATACATTGGAAAACGTCCAAAGTCACCAAATACGGCATCGTTACATGATCCCGTGTTTACATTCAGATAACGGTTACAACCATAGATATGAACATTTTCCCAACAGCTTGTCTTATTCAATCCCCATATTTCTGAGCCATATAGCATTATAGGTATGACTTTTGTTTCAAATATTTTGAAAAACATTTCATACAGTATTTCTTGAAGATGTGTAAATGAATTCAAAAGTTGATTTAAAGCCTTTTTAGCTTTGACACATGTATACTCAGACATTTTATATGGAGACAATCGATTTGTAAAATGTACACCTACATAGGTAAATGAATTAATAACCTCAATATTGTGTTCACCATATTTCCATTTTTCGCGTCTGGCTACAGCGTCACCGTTTTTGAAAACTACAATTTTAGTCTTTGCTACATTTACCGATAATTTATATGTGCTACAGAAACTATCTAAAACATTAAGTTGCCGTTGTAGTCCAACTACCGTATCAGCTAAAAGTGCTACATCGTCCGCAAACATTAGCAGAAATATTTCAGTAAAATCTGGAAAAAGTTGAATACCTCTTAAACCACTATTGCAAATTAAATCATTCAATTCGTTTATGAAGAGAGAAAATAGTATTGGGCATTTATGATGATTTTTCTGGACTCTTAGAACACATCTCGTATAACACTTTTTAAATCAGTGTATATCACCTTCTTACGTACATATTATACCATGTATATTTGCTTTTTGTCATGCTATATTCACTCGACAGGTGCATTTCAGTTGTTACAAGAGTACCTATTCAAAATAAATTAATCTCTGACTTAACTGTTTACAATATCTGCTTTCTTAACGATTTCTTTCATTAACTTTCAAAAAAGTTTAAATGAAAAGTCTCACAAATTGTCATGATTCAGTCGATGCCGTTTTATGCCCCCTTCGAAGAAGATGGATATATTGATTTGAAGATGTCGGTCGGTCGGTCGGTCGGTCGGTATGTCTGTCCGTCAGTCCGTCTACCAACTGGTTTTCGGATGATAACTCAAGAACGCTTGGGCCTAGGCTCTTGAAACTTGATGGTGAGGTTAGTCATGACCAGCAGAGGACCCCTACTGTTTTTAGGTCAGTATGTCAAAGGTCAAGGTCACAATGACCTCGAATAGTAAAACGGTTTCCGGATGATAACTTAAAAATGTTTGGACCTAGCATCTTCAAACTTAATGTAGAGGTTTGCCATGACCAGCAGATGACCCCTACTGATTTTGAGGTCAGTAGGTCAAACTTCAAGGTCACGGTGACCCGTAACTATAAAAACAGTTTCCGAACGATAACTCGAGAACACTTAGGCCTAACAACTTGAAACTTGATGTGGAGGATGGTCATAACTGGTAGAGGACCCGTAACGGTTTTGAGATTAGAAAGTCAAAGGTCAAGGTCACAGTGACCCGGAATTGTAAAATGGTTTCCGCTCAATAACTTAAGTTAGGACTGACTAATTGCAATGAAATTTGGTTTTTAGGTTGTTTGCGAGAAGAGGAAGCTTGGGTTGCATTTGGGGTCACAAGGACCAAGGTCAAGGTCACTGTTACTAAAAATAGAAAAATGGTTTTCGCTTAATAACATGAGTTAGGAGTGACCAATTGCAATGCAACTTGGTGTGTAGGTAGCTTCCATGGAGAGGAAGATATTTAAATATTTTTTTCTTTTAAATTTTGTTTGAAGCAATAATTTTTTTAATTTTTTTTCGAGGCGGGTGGGGTTTGGCGGGGAAGCAAGGTCATTGTTACTAAAAAAAAAAAATTTCGAATCTTTTTTTTTATTATTATAAAATTGTTTTATGCAAAAAAAAATTAGGTCGAGATCACTACTAAAAATAGGTCTTTTTCAATTTTTTTTAACTTTTAAATTGTTTTCAGCAAAAAAATGTTTAGGGGTCAAGGTCACTGTCCCAAAAATAGATGTTTGTTTACAAATTTTATTTTTTAGTTTTAAATTGTTTTCAGCAAAAAAAAATTTTGAGGGTCAAGGTCAAGGTCACTAATATAGATATTTTTTCGATTTTTTTTTTTTTTTGGGGGGGATTATAAAATTGTTTCACGCAAAAAATATTCTTTTTAGGTAAAGGTCACTTCGTATAAATATTCTTTTTTTAGAATGTTTTATTTTCTTTTTAAATTTTTTATTTATTCTACAGTTTCTACTGATGCCGTTTTCATGAATTTCACATTGACTTTTACTTTAAAAACTGTTCCTTTCATAGTACGACTTTAGCATCAAGGGGGGCATATGTGTTTTACAAACAGCTCTTGTTTAGCTTAAGTTTTTTAAACAGGGGAATGACACGACTTATCTAAGGTCTATTTATGTATTAAGTTGTTGTAAGTCACGAAATGTGAAAAATTGATTATTCTTAGTAGCTGTTTTTCAGACGCCCTAAACAAAACTAACATATTCCTAAAATGAATTGACATTATTTACAGAGGTACATGTTTTGTAAGAATCACGACATTTTAAAATGCTAAGACAGGTTTTTGACCATGTTTGCATTGGTGAATAAGAATACTTTTTATCGGTTTTAGACAAATTAGTAAAATCACACTCAACGCTAATAGCTCCGTTAAACAATGTTTTATCAGAACACAATACATATAGCAATCTAACAAAACAGAACTCTCATTCTCAACACTTACACAGAATGGTCATTTTCGATCATTAACAACTAAGCCTTCATCTTTACCAGTTTCCATTCTCAAAGGAGTTTCAGCAAAATTTACCGGAAGCAGCCCTGTGATGTGACGGCATGATCAGTGTACAATAATTCTCTGTGATATATTCCGTGTATTACTTAATTATAACCTCCGTACGATGGTTCTGTGATATTGTTGATGAATTGATGTCATTCTGTCCAGTACTTTGAATGCAAACACGACCCAATCTAATTAACAATTGTATATTTAAGAATTGTGCCGCTTATATCACAGTACTAACCTAGGTCACTCCAACTGACTTGCATTTAGCACTAACAAGCCGAGATCTCGATTAGCACTTTGGGTCGCCGCTTTTGCAGTAATATTATAATTCATGTTTTTATGAAACACCAAACCTAAATATGTGTATCAGTCAGTTACCTCAAGCTGAAAATGAATTGATGTTCTATGGATTTCTTGAGGGAAATGGGCAAATTGACTTTTACTACAGTAACTGTTAATCGACATACAATTTGTATCGCATCAGTCATTAAGAACATTCAGTATGCATTGCAAAGCCCTTTCCTTTTTGGAAAACCTAAAACTAAATCATTTGCATATAATAACATGCAAACTCTGCTTCTACCAGATGCACACCAACATCTAATGATTTAAGACATATCGCAAGGTAATTCATGAAAAAAGGGAGATAATATACATCCCTGACGTAATCCTGATCTAATATCAAACAATTCAGTACATAATGCATTGACTCCTACACAAGCTGATACATATTTATATCCTTTGAACACCTGTAACGTAATAAAACGTATACGCGGGTTAAGACAGGTTTGGCCTTCCATAGAAGTGACAGTGACCGTATGGAACACGTTTTGTCTGTATGAATTTAAAGGCTATGCCGACAGCTCCTGACTGTTGAAAACTCAGACGTCCGAGGCAAATGCTGACACTTTTAGACGACCTTGAAAATGACCTTGGACACAATTTTACCAGCTTTGAAAATTTTCATTTTACCAACGTTCGCGTACAGGCCCCTGTGGGATAGTGTTTTGAGCGCGTGCAAATATTTTTTCACAGACATAAAGCAGACATGTCGTACTCAAACCTAGGTATATTGACATCTTATGAGAACGCTTGAAATTGACCTCCCGTTAGCGAAAAAAAAAAAAAGAAAAAGAAGTCCATGCGCAGGTTAGCAGACAGGGTGACCCCTGCGCGTGACCTCTGTAGGTGGGCCAATGGAAATTTTACTTTCATGTTACAGCTCAATCTATTTGCTGACGTATACAACACGCGCAGTAAACCGAAAGTAGCCAAAACGTGATGTACAGTGTTTACAAAAACGCATGCATGTCTGTCGAGTGTGTAACAAAATATGCCGGTGTCCAAAGGATATACAAGGGTTGTATGTCTGTTAGTATTTTACATTTTATTCCAACATCGACTGATTTCTTCCAAAGAAGAGTACGATTTGTATAATTAGTCTTTTTAAAGTCAATAAATGCACAAAATGTAGATTGTTTACATTTTTTATTGATTCAATGATATTAGTGAGAGTAGATAAAAGATATATAGTACTTCGATTGCTTCTAAAGCCATTTTGCTCATCAATAATGGTATTATTCAAAACTGCCCACTGACTAAGTCTATTTACAAAATATTATAACAACAAAGTATATAAACAGAAGAGGCGAGTGAGATACCCCGATATGATAATGGGTTTCTAGGATCTTTACACGTAGTTATGTATGTTCATAATTATGATGTAAGTAATTGTAATAAATAGTACCCAGAAAAGTCTTACTATTTTTTGGTTCAGTTGCGGTAATGTCTCCCTTGAAACTACTTAAAGCTTGCCTTATTTATTCATTTGGCGTTTTCGACTAATTTATGCCTGTTGAAACGTTCAAGAGATAAATCTTTAAAGAAATATAACTATTTAAAGGGACAAGTTTAGAAAAGACATTCATTATCCAAGCAATGATTAATTGATTAATTTTTGTATAAAACTAAATAATTATTATTACCGAAGTTACTAAAATATATGAGTTTGCAACACAATGTTATTCCTACTGGATCAAGGGTAAATCAGTCAAAAATTGCTAAACCGCTTACGTTCTAATGCGTGTTTTCAATTTTAGCTCAAGTGGAAGAATTGCTTGAGCTTGTGCTACGGTGATTTGTCCGTCGCCCGTAACTTTCCCTCGATAACTCTTTACAGGTCACAATTTTAATATCACTTTCATAGAACTTGTTTAGAAGGTTGCCAGCAACCTGTAGATGATCCGTATTGAGGTCAAGCTCACAGTGACCCGAAATTATTTCTGCTAAACATCCCGAGATCTGTATCACAGGCATTCTTCAAACTTCATAGGATGATTGGGCAGATGACTCATACGGTTTCTGGGGCCAGTGGATCAAAGGTCAAGGTCACGGTGACCTACGTTAACGTGTCCTTGATATCATTCTACTGGTCACAAAACCCCTTTTCGTCGATGTTGTACATCAGATGAGGCTTAGCAACAATATGATATTTCACTTAGAGGTTGTTCAACGTACCAAAGTAAGTGTCAACTGTTTCACGAGTTGCACATCTGGCCCTGGCTACATCTAGACTCCTAGGTTTCCTCACATTCAACTCAGGCCACCTGTCTAGAAGCCTGTACAGCCAATTCAAAGTTAATGGGTGTTTCTCATCTCTAAGACCCAGATGAATTGCATACTCAGTTGCTAAATTAGCTGTCTCTTGCTGTAGCCATGTCCAATTTCAGCCATAGTTTTAAGATGCCCAACAAGTAGAGCCTCTTGCTCTTGTGAGAACAAAGGAGACTTTTCAGACTTAATAACATCAATATCTATTCTACCACTTAGTCTGTCATTCAAAGTTGTTTTAGGAATACCATAGGTCATTGATGCCTTCCTAATTGTCATTTTACTGTCTTTAACGGCAATGTAAGCCTGGACCAGATTATTGTGGTCATAGTTTCTCAAAAGTCTTCCTTTGATAGCTTCACGGTTTTGAAAAGGGTATTAAAACTCATTAAAATACATTAAAACATTGAATGCATGATAAGGACCCCACTATAATTTTGACACGGATACTGTGAAATCTACTGGAAATATCATATGGTATGGTATAGGTTTTTAGATATGACAAATGTAAGTGGCCGCTGGACATGAAATATTGGGCACAGTTTATTTGGTAAAATCAATCTATTGTTGTTTGGAAAATTTCGAAATAGTGAAAATGGATTAAATTGCACTCTTCGGAATAGAGGTGGGCTGATTCACCCGTATAATTTCCATTTTTTCTTCAACAGCTCGGCGTCTATAATTACAAAATGCACGTGCACAACCGGAAATTACGCAAAAACCCGTGTATAATAATCATTATTCGGAAGCGGTTGAAAAATGAATACGGACTTTTGAATACGCCGGGATATAAAAATTGTAATACATAAATTACAACAATTTACTAATCTATTTTCCGCAGGAGATATAATCAGAGGACATTATTGTATTTATTCATATACATGTACATTTATGTTAAAGCACACATGGAAAGAGAGTTTCTTTCTCCTTTCCAGTTTCTTTATTTAGCCCTGCTTAACTTTTTTATCCCCCCGCCGAAGGCGAAGGGGATATTAGAAATGGTCTTCGTCCGTCCGTCCGTCCGTCCGTGCGTCCGTCCCAATTTTGTCCGAAGCATAACTCCAAAAGTACTTGAGCGATTTTCTTCAAACTTCATAAACTGACAGAGCACATTGAGAGGAAGTGCAGTGTGTAAAGACAATAACTCTACCTTGCCTACTTTTAGAGTTATTCTTCTTTATCAGATTTACTTGAAAAACTTTGTCCGAAGCATAACTCCAAAAGTACTTGAGGCATTTTCTTCAATCTTAATACACTGACATAGCACATTGGTAGAAAGTGCAGTGTGCAAGAACAATAACTCTACCTTGCCTACTTTTAGAGTTATTCCCCTTTATCAGATTTACTTTAAAAGTTTTGTCCAGAGCATAACTCCAAAAGTACTTGAGGGATTTACTTCAAACTTAATACACTGACATAGCACATTAGTAGGAAGTGCAGTGTGCAAGAACAATAACTCTACCTTGCCTACTATTAGAGTTATTCCCCTTTATCAGATTTACTTTAAAAATAATTTCCGGATCATAACTCCAAAAGTACTTGAGCGATTTTCTTCAAACTTAATACACTGACATAGCACATTGGTAGGAAGTGCAGTGTGTAAGAACAATAACTCTACCTTGCCTACTTTTAGAGTTATTCCCCTTTATCAGATTTACTTGAAAAAAAAATTCCGGAGCATAACTCCAAAAGTACTTGAGGCATTTTCTTCAAACTTAATACACTGACATAGCACATTGGTAGGAAGTGCAGTGTGCAAGAACAATAACTCTACCTTGCCTACTTTTAGTCAAATAGAAAAATATCATACCTATACTGATACTGAACATTAATATAATTTTGCAAACCTTCTCTTCATTGCCTTATTCTTTTTCCACTTACTTGAAAACTGTACTCAGCATGACCATAACTATACGGCTTTTTAAGGATTTCCTCTCACCAAGTAAAATGTACGAAAGTACAACCTTCAGGTAACTTCTTCCCGGCGGGGGGATTAACCATGTGTAACATGGCTCTTGTAAACAATATATAAGTGGGTCAATATTGCAATCCTTAGTGTCGAGCTTAAGGTCAAATAGTATATCTGTCCTCCATGAAATTGATTGTTTGGTAAACTCAACGTACTTTAAGTACGTAACAAAAGCATTTATTGTTGATTATACCTTGAACACATCACATGACGATAAAAAGCGATAAAAATATTAGAATACCCCATGTATCTTCTTTATAATGAGAGTGTAATCATTATTTTAGGAGAGTCTTCAGCAAACATGGCAGCGTCAGGTGTACGTTATTTTGTACAAGGTAACATTTTATATTTGAAATCGTTATAGCAAAAGAATGTACTGTTAATACAAATTGCCGACTAATGTTACAAATGTAGTTTTATATAAACATTTTGATAGTAGTCGAGATCATTTTCCATGAAAAAGAACATTTGAAAAGGGATCTAATAATTATGAAACTTTCTTTAAAAATCGGAAAGAATATTTCATTTATCATCCCTTATTTGTTTTAGTTGTTGGACGAGCAACATCATTGACAGAATCTAAAGGTACATCCATTTTCTTACTTTAATGTTTGCCTAAGATATAATTTACTTAGAAATAAAATTAACCAAAACGCTTCTTTGCACAACATATTTCGACTTTATTATACGTCACCTTCAGGTGCAGTAAATTACATTGTTTATAAGAATCAAGTAATGCCATGTCCGCTAAACGTAGAGCGTAACATTATTATACATAAGGATCTTTAGAGTAATCATTTTTACCCATCTGATTTTGCGTCGCTGGACCATTTCAAGCTTGTGAATATTAACCTGGGTGTGTGGCGGCCATACAGATTATGCGCACTGTAACTGTGGTCTGACTTATGTTTTGTATGAGAGTGATTTGATAGTTTCATGTTTTGTTTTGATGTTACGTTTGATAGTGTTCTATTTTCTGGAGATGTGTTTATTCCAGCTGAGATCTTGGCTGATTTCTACACCAAGGTAGTTTGCATCCTTAACTGGCTAGAGTGTTTGACCGTGAAGCTTATAAGGGAACTAAATGGGTTTTCTGCTACGTGTAATATTTAGAACCTGGCATTTACTAGGGTTAAACTCCATGTCCCACAATTTTTTCCAAGTTTTTTGCTTAGAGAGATCATTTTGTAACCTTTGACAATCGGAAAGGGAAGTAACTGCATAGTAGACGGCACTGTCATCAGTAAATAGCTGCACCTGGGAAGTAGCCATGTCAGGAAGATCATTTATGTAGAGTATGAACAGCAAAGGTCCTAGGGCAGAGCTCTTGGGGACCCCAGACGTGACAGGGACTTGACCAGACGTGCAACCGTTAAACAATACTAACTGAGATCTACCTATTAAAAAGGACCGGATCCAGGACACAGTTTGACTGGGGACACCATGTTCTTGGAGTTTAAATAATAATTTGAGGTGGTTGACTTTGTCGAAGGCTTTACTAAAATGGAATAGGACAAGGTCGGTCTGTTTACCTGAGGCGAGGTTTTTGGATATTTTATGAACTAGCTCAATAAGCTTGGTCTCACAGGACCGTCTTTCACGGAACCCATGTTGCAGCTCATGGATTATGTTGTGTTTTGAGAGGTGTGTGGATAGGCTAGATGCAATTATGTATTCTAGGAGTTTTATTTTCTTTCGTATTACTTTTTATTTTTATCAAATCTGTTACTGAAATATGACTTTATGATTATATAGCGAATAGAAATATGATGTTTACGTTACAGATATATTTTGAGCATTATACATACAGATCTACTATATAGTGAAAAGTTCCTGTGTTCGTTGATTACATGTACAAACTGTTAGCTGTTTTAAAAGAGTATTGATGAGACAAATAAAACAATAATCGTGAGCAAAAGCGTTATAAATATTGTAAAACATGAATTATAACAATTTACTGATCTGTTTTTCCACATAAGATTTAGCCAGGGGACATTTGATTTTTTCATTTCCATGTGCATTCATGCTAAAGCACATGAGAAAAGAGAGTTTCTTTCTCCTTTCCAGTTTCTTTATTAAGCTTTGCTTGAAATTTTGAGAATAGATAAGTAGGTCATGACTGTAATCCTCAGTGTCGAGACTTAGGTCAAGTCTTTTATCTGTGTTCTCTCAAAATGATTGTTAGATAAACGTAACGTTCTTTGCGTTAATTGTTTGCGTACGTGACACAAGCATTGTTATTAAGACATAACGATTAAAAATAACAATAACATATTAGAATACCCAACCTTTTATGTTATAATAAAAGTTAAATCATTAGTGTAGGAGCGTCTTCAGCAAACAAGCCAGCGTCAGATGTACATTCCTTTGTAAATGTTTACATTAATATTTGAAATCGTTATGGCAAAACGAATGCACTGCTAATACGAATTTCCAACTAATGTTACAAATGTAGTTTTATATAAACACTTTGAAAGTGTCCGACATCTTTTATCATGAATAAAACTAAGTACATGGATCCAAAAATTATAAAACTTTATTTAATGGTCGGAAGAATAATTATATAATTTTTCAAACCATTTTTATTTTAGATGATAACCCAGTAACAACATCGGCGGAATCTAAAGGTACATCTATATTCTTTCTTTAATGTCTGATAAAGCTTTTATATACATGTATAAGGATAAAGTAAATGTTTTGAAAAGGGATACACAAAGGACGAAACTCACGTGTCACTCTTTCATTTGTATGAATATCAGCCCGATCCTATAAAACCGTTTCTCATGGCCAAGATGAGGGTGCTGCGCCCTCAAGGCTCAGTACAGAATACGCCACTTCCAATGTAATACAATTACAAAGTATTTGCTCATAATTGCCAGAAATGCACACTTTTAAATTAGGTCGGCAAAGGACAAGCAAAGATTCTTTGATTGTTTATAGTCCCGGCCGACCCTGGGATATCTCCCTTGGTAAACTTGCCAAGATGCTTGACAGGCGCAGGTTGAAGAGAAACTAATGCAGGTACAAGAGACCCCTTAGTTTTCTTTACATGTCCGGTGTATAGCACCGATACACGTAAGACAACCTCTGTTTCTAACCAGTGCATCTCAATTATTACAATTTACTTATCTATTTTTCCACATAAGATTTTGCCAGGGTCATTAGATTTATTCATATACATGTACATTCATGTTAAAGCACATGAGGAAAGAAAGTTTCTTTCTCCTTTGCAGATTCTTTAATAAGCTTTGCTTAAGATTTTGAGAATAGATAAGTGGGTCATGACTGTTATCCTCAGTATCGAGCCTTAGGTCAAGTCGTTTATTTGTGTTCCCTCAAAATGAAAGTTAGATAAACGTAACGTTCTTTGCGTTAATTGTTTGCGTACGTGACACAAGCATTGTTATTAAGACATAACGATTAAAAATAACAATAACATATTAGAATACCCAACCTTTCATTTTATAATACATGTAAAAGTTTAATCATTAGTGTAGGAGCGTCTTCAGCAAACAAGCCAGCGTCAGATGTACATTCCTTTGTAAATGTTTACATTTTATAGTTGAAATCGTTATGGCAAAACGAATGCACTGCTAATACGAATTTCCAACTAATGTTACAAATGTAGTTTTATATAAATATTTTGAAAGTGTTCGACATTTTTTCCATGAATAAAACATAAGTACATGGATCCAAAACTTATAAAACTTTATTGAATTATCGGAAGCATATTTAATTTATCAAACCATTTTTATTTTAGATGATAAACCAGTAACAACATCGGCGGAATCTAAAGGTACATCTATATTCTTACTTTAATGTCCGATAAAGATACTATATACATGTACATGTATAAGGATAAAGTAAATGTTTTGAAAAGGGAATACACAAAGGACGAAACTCACGTGTCACTCTTTCATATGTATGAATATCAGCCCGATCCTATAAAACCGTTTCTCCTGGCCAAGATGAGGGTGCTGCGCCCTCAAGGCTCAGTACAGAATACGCCACTTCCAATGCAATACAATTACAAAGTGTTTGCTCATAATTGCCAGAAATGCACACTTTTAAATTAGGTCGGCAAAGGACAAGCAAAGATTCTTTGATTGTTTATAGTCCCGGCCTACCCTGGGATATTTCCCTTGGTAAACTTGCCAAGACGCTTTACAGGTGCAGGTTGAAGAGAGACAGATGCAGGTACAAGGGACCCCTTGGGGTTTTTCCATGCCCGGGGTCACACGTGAGACAACCTCTATGTTTCTAACCAGTTCATCTCAATTATTGTAATTTACTTGTTAAAGCACATGAGGAAAGAGAGTTTCTTTCACCTTTCCAGATTCTTTATCAAGCTTTGCTTAACAGTTTGAGAATAGATAATATATTTCATTTTATGATAAAAGTTTAATCATAAGTGTAGGAGCGTCTTCAGCAAACAAGCCAGCGTCATATGTACATTCCTTTGTAAATGTTTACATTTAATATTCGAAATCGTTATTTGAGGCTAGTGGGTCAAAATACAATGTGAATTTCACACTGAACATTAAATAGCTTGCGATCCATTACTCTATAACGATTTGGCTTAGGATTTTCAAACTTGCAATGGAGATCGGTACCGTTTTAGTTGGTGGGTACTGGACATATTATGTCTATCGATTTTGGTATCCGTGTTTCTTATACGCTTATTCATCGAATCCTCACATTTGCTAGGGACATTATTCCAATATACGTAATGATACATGCATATATACATGTAAGTATTTAAATTCAAATGACTGGTTACTGCGCGTACAATGGAGGTCTTTGCCTTAAACATCCACCGTTGTAGTGCTATTCGTTAGCAATTTTGAAGACAGGACCTAAAGTCTTATAATTAATTGACGTTTAATCCTGAATTGTAGCTATTTTTAGAAGTTTATTAAATCAACACCATAGTTTTTAGATCTTTATTTCTCGCTTTGACAAAACAGTTGATATCTTTAACAAGGTTAGCCTAAATGAACTTTTGTATTTGTTGAAAACGTGCCGTCGTTATATGGGTAGTATCCTAAAAGCTAGGAATGACATTTTGTGAAAGCCTAAGACCAAAACACATTTTCTTTTTAATTTATAAATTGTGTTTGAATTATTGTGGATAGAATTGTACTTGAATGTTTTCGGGCATTTAGTGTGATTTATACTAGTTTGTTTACTGTCGATTGCGAAACAAGTTGTTACTTCTTATATTAATCGCTCTCGCCGAGACTCACTCCAGATACAACCAAAGTCGAAGAGAAAGTGAGACAATGTTGAATTATCTGTGTATTGTCTAAGGACACTTCCACTACTTGGCACTGGAGGGGATCGAACCTGGGACCCGCCGGTCCTGTGGCGAACACGCAACCATTGCACCAAGGTGATTCCACGTAGGTGATTCATTTAGTGAAGAAAACGTAGACAGTATAATTTAAATACAGGCATATTATTGACATGCATATACGAACTTATATATTTTGAAATAAAATGATGAAAAACATTTCCTTTGACACTTTTTGTTTCAGAGACAGAACTCTAAAGTTACTTTGAACTGGTTTTCAATGGCTAATGATAGAATAAACTTCCTTATTCCAAATAGATGATCGGAACTTTGAACAGTTTCCTAATGTAAGAAGCCACCAACGAGATATTCTGTAAAAGATGATTCAAAACAGAAGATCTTAGAGAGAACTATTATTCTCGATGTAGTTCTATTCTGAACTAATCGAAAGAGAACAACTGCAACTGATTTTGTATCAAACTTAAGCTCCTTTTATTCAAAATACTATTTGGTTATTTTATGTTAGTCGTATCATTTAGATGCAACTCGTGTGTCTAAGATTCTTTTTTTTATTAGACAAGTACAAAAACAACAGCCGGACAACATCGTTCGAACATGTGCTTTCTGATATTTAGTGGATAGTGTTATTATGATATAAATTATAACGTAGCATATTCTGGTTTAGTCTTATCATAATCTCATTAAATGCAAAATGTACATTAAGGGTATTGTTTTATGTAATTTTACGCTTATTAATGCTTTCCAGTAGTTAACTGTACTATAAGGATAGATGATTTAATTGAGCCAGTTGGTATTTCAGTCTCCCTTGAAACATAGTGTTAACGGCACGTTGTTTCAAATACTGATTACGTTATAGATATGACGTTAAACACTATTGTATTTGAAAAAGAAATGTTATAACTGTTACATAATAAACGGACTACAGTTAATGTTTTTTGACATTAAAAACAGTCACAATTGTAGTTCTTCTTCAAACATGTTTTCAGGTTGGGGTTATGTCTTGTTGATTCCTATCAAATATCAGATGTTTCTTTATTGTCTCACGCATCTTAGTCATATGAATATTACATGCATAGGGCCAGTTCTACGTTTATCTCCAAAAATCACTTTTCGTACCTTAATATGTTAATATAATCAATGATAAACAAGAACTATCTTTAGAAAAGAAAGTCGGCGCAATTTTTAGTATATGAAAGCGATTGTTAACTAGATTTTTATAGTAAAGATTAATTTTATTCAGTCGGAAGGCACAAAATGTCACATGGTGAGGGAAAAAAGAACCTTGACCGGGATTCGAACCCATGTACCTTTCCTTGCAAAGTTGTTAAACCTAAAGCTCTCCCGACTCAGCTAACAGACCTCTTGTCAAATCTGTTCCCAATAGTAATCACAAACTTAATCCTTGTTTGTTTTATAAATATGCTACTCGAAGTATTGACCGTTTTTCACTGGCCGAGAAAGTATAAATACTCTACACTAAGTCTTACAATTAACATTTATTTTGAGGTAACAACATATTATGTTGATAAATATGAATCATTTGCGGACTTTAAATATTAACCTATTCAAGAAAGACTGAAAACGCAAGAGTATTTTATTGTCTACTTTCATTCTGTATTAACCGGTGCTTAGAATGACCGACAACAACTAAAAAAACCGAATAAGACCGAAAAAGACCGAAAAACAGTTAATGCAGACCGAAAACAATTTGTTTTTCAAAAGATAATATCTAATTTACAGTTTATACAGGCCATATGAAATAAATATACTTAAGGACAAAAGTTCTGTATGGTTCGAAATTGTTAAATTATATTTCAACTCTACCTTACTTTCAATTTTTTATTTGCAAATTTATATTTTGAGACTACTTGCTAAATCACAGGGTGTTTAAAATTCTATACAAAGCATTCAATCAACCGTGACGGCATAAACCATAAATTTCACATTTATCTAAATTCTATGTACATGAAGCTTATAACCACAAAAATTTCGATTGAATTTTATACCAAAGGATAGTCCTATCGGAATTCGTTAACATTTAAACAAATACTCGACGTATGTTGGTATAACGAAGCTTTCAAGATACAAAATTTGCGCGTTTTATGTCGACTGGAGGTCAGTGAGCCTACAACACATGTTGCACGTGTGTTAAACGTCCACGAACATTCTATTCGACGTCATGAACATTGAACATTTGTAAATTGATTCGAAAATGATGAAATTCTTATGATTTTCTAATTATGAACAGAATATCCGATTCAGGTTTTGTGTTAGTTTAATTATACCGTACAGAACTATTGTCCTTCGCAAATACACATATACAAACACTTTCTTTTTCAAACTTGATTTGTCATTACCAGCAGATGACCCATATTCGTTTTAGTTTATTTGGTCTGATGTAATTTTACAGTGACTTTTACTTTAAAAACTGCTCATTGTTCGACTTTTGCATCAAAGAGGGCACACGTGTTTTCCAAACAGCTCTTGATAATTTGTTAGTTTACGAATAATGTACATAAAATGTAATAACTGTTTTGTTTTTCGATAAAACTGTATCAAAATTGTATGTTCTCACTTTTGTGTATTTCAAGAGGCTCGTGTGTGAGCAGATTTATGTATTATCATAATATTGTTTTTTAAAATTCAACCAAAATGTAAGCTGTTCAGCAAACGAAAGACATAGTACTGATACTGTATTCTTTCGAAGTCTCAGAAAAATGCAAACACTGAAGAAGAAAATGTACAAAGTACGAGATGTGTAACTCTTTCTGTATATCGATATATTGATTAAATACTGTATTGTTTTTCTCAAACTTGCTTAAATGTATATTTATCCTAGAAACGAAAAAGGAATACCGGACTACATGAACGGTACGTTTAATTTGATTTATAGTTCTTGTACATGTTTGTATATCATATTTTGAACACTGTTTAATTGCTTGCATGTTTACCGTCTTTTTAATTAAAATCACATTCAGTTTATCTAAGAATATTGAATTCAGAAAACTATATTGACATACACCATTATAGTTCATGACGTGTTTGATTTCTTCGTTTTTTATTAATAATCAGAGGAGACATTTTGGTTAAAATTCAATGTATGAAAAGATAATACAGGGAATATATTGCAAATTACTGTTGTCATTAATTTTATTAGATCTAAAAGTCAGGACCTAGTGCTAATCATTTTAACGAGTATTTGTTATTAAGATAGAGATAAGGGCAATCTGGAAATAGCTGTGTCTTGCTGATGGACACAACCGCCCTGGCACTTGTGGGGATCGAACTAGGGACCCTCCGATCCAGAGGCGAACGCGCTACTTCTCTCAGTTGATTGAGTCCCGGCAACTTCAGGAACCTCTTCGGTAGTATGCCACTGCACTGCTGTTGAAGCAAAATTATGTCGGTACTCACCAAAAATTCATGATTCTAGTAGCATCTTAATTTAGATTTTATTTTTTTCTTTGAAAATAAAAATTTCCTTAAGGAGATTACTTCAAAAGAAGAATGTGCATTTCAGTGTATAGAAAATTTATCAAATTTTCGATGAATATGATTTATAATCATGTTATTTTACATAAACATTGACTTTTGAGAGAAATAAAATAGTTTAAAAATAACATATATTTTTAAGAATAAACTTATACGTATTTACAATTATAACATTTATTGCCAATTTTTACTTTTCCTTGTCAGGAGCATAACTTGAAAACTTCTAATTGGAATTCAATACAAATTACTTTAATGGTCTGGCACAATGAGAGGAAGTGCAGTGTACAAGAACCATAACTATATCTTGTCTTATTACAGAGTCATTAACAAGAACCATTACTCTATTTTATTTTATTTACAAAGGATACTTCTTCAGTTGACAGATCAGTCTTGCTGGGGTATTAATCACATTTAGTGATAGTTGTAGTTGTATGTGGGCCCTTAATTGTAGGTTTATTTACACAATCAGATGGTATCAAACATGGGTTTGCACAAATGTGTCAGACATATCACCTTAACAAACTCTCATTGCTTGAGGGTGAACTAACAAATCCGGTCTCGCTGGTAGGAATGAATGTACTAGACAATATTTTTTGACATAAAGTTTGTAGAGATTACGTTTTGATTTTTCCTAACGTTTGCTGGTGGTGTATTGAAATATAGCGTTATGTGTTATAGTGTAATGGTATTTGTCCACAAGCAGAGAAGTGTGAGAGAAAAATATTTAAAATTGAATGAAGTATGACACTTCTCCTGCAAACAATCATGTTAAAAAGGTTGATGACATAAACATTATCGCGTGTATCGTAGAATATTCCCCATTTTGTATAGTGGTTTCTGTTTATATGCACGGGTCTTCATACTATTATGACTGTAAATGATGAAAATGCTAATCGGATTGAAATAAATGGAGAGATTTTGACCACATTTTGACGTTGTTGGATTTGCTGGAATAGAGCAGGATGCGCAGATACTTGCCGATTTGCGTAGCGCTTGGTTTGCGCACTCATTCTGACTATATATCCGTCCATGTATATTCCATTTTATTATACCTCACGTGATTTTCCCAGGCAAAATTAAAATATACACGCTATTAGCAAATCCGTAATGTTACCCTGTGATATAACGAGCTTTCCCTGTGATATAATGATTTTATCCTCGGTTGACATTAACCTCCATGGGATCTGATATTTATATAATGTCAGTTTAATATACTTAGTCTATTAGATCTATCGTCTTTGTCTTAAGAATTATACATTTAAAAAAATCATTACACATGCCCGTATTTACATAAATTAATTTTCGGACAAGCAGCAAAACTCTGTTAAAAGAAACACATGTCCAGTCAAAAAGAGCTTGCACAAAGTGAAAACTCGGCAGGTCGCACGATTTGAAGTCTTAACATTTAAATTTTCTTTGGGAGGACACAATTCCTCCATCCAGGAAACCACTATCATTATTAGTAGAGGATCTCCGGGACTTTGCTACACACCACTTTTTAATAGTCTTTGATACAGGCCTATTATAATATAACCGTCTCTCTTGGACTACTGGTTCAGGCATCCACCTTGGGAGCAGGTCAACGTTTCGAAGCCTAGCAGGAGTCCATTATGATATGGCCGGATGGTGAGTCGCCTGATAGGATAGTTCACTTATGAAAAAGGTTGATGACATAAACATTATCGCGTGTATCGTAGAAAATTTCCCATTTTGTATAGTGGTTTCTGTTTGTATGCCTACATCCCTGATACACAGGATATTCTTCGGTAGGGAATGTGCTCAGAAAAAAAGTTGTCTCCTTAGTCTTTCAAGCAGCAGTTACTCTATAGAAAAAAAACATTTACACCTTTTATATACTCAGTACATTTCAAAACACAACACTTACATTTTGTGTTGAAGGAGTTTAATGCCCATTACAACCGTGTGTTGGTCATTTTAACAAGCGGGCTGTGTACCCTAACAATCGTTTCTAGGAAACCGGTACTAGACTTTCCTTTCTGAAAGTTAAACTGTTACGTATTTACATTAACTGAAAATTGATTTTCAGACGTATACAGTGTGGCTTGCATTTTGTTAGCAAAATGGACTGTTTCCATATAAGAAAATAGAGGTTGCATCGTGAGTATTGTTAATTGCAAAGTATTGCTTTTGTCTGAAATAACATAGGTTTTGCTATAGATTTTGCACAAATGATAAATGTTTTTTTGGGGTTAATGTTTTAATGCAAAAATTTGCCATATTCACGAAATATCGCTTACATCATTCAAAATTTGTCAGAAAAATGGGTCCATTTCACAAGTTTGATGCTTAAAATAATGGTTTCATTACCAAATAAAAAGGTTTTAGACAAGTTTTAACAAAATTACAAAATTAATTTTCATTAACACTGTTACGGTGACCGAAATTCTTAACATATTGCTTTGTTAACTTTTCCGAAAAAAAAACACAGAATCAATTCAAAAATATTGATTTTTATGATTTTTGAACTTTATTTTTTCTTGTCGTGTTTAAGAAAACTACATCACAAGACCATAGTCAATGAAAAGGACAATTAAAATATATGCAACTGTTTTCCCAATAAAATTGTTTAATTAAAATATTTGACTTCAGAAATGTTGCGTTTTTAAATGTTACAGAATTAAGCATATATCCATTTGATTGTTGGGCATCTGACGTAAATTGAAAAGGGAGATAATAGAAAATTTACAGTTTTGTTTAACCTATTAAATATGCTTTAAGAAAACATTATTATGATTACATTCCTTATTTAATATATAGAAGACAATTGTTGGTTTTGGTGTAATATCATGTTATAATTTTATCGAGTGGGCACCGTGAGTGATAATTTCACAAGTGGCGCAGCCACGAGTAAGCATAACTTCTTTTGGTGTTCATGAGGGAAATTAACGCGATATTACATCGATACCATCAATTTTTCTATTAATTTTATACTTTTGTTGAGTTTGTTTCTGTAAAATATCGAAAATCGCGGGAAACGTCATCAGAAAACTAAGTAAAAGACGTCATTTTGACGACATCATCGTCAGTTTTATTTCACTGAGAAAACTCTATAATTCACTTTCAAACATAAAATATCGATTAAAAACCACTATTAAAGTAGATATTTTTATATTTTTCATTAGCCAGCACTTTAGTAAAATTCATGTTCTTATAAATGTGCAATTTCTTTTCCAGTAGTCAATATATACGTACTTCATAATCTGAAATTCGCTGAATATTATATCTCATGAATGCTGCTGCCGATGTACACACGATATACGCACGTTACACGCACGATGCACGTACGGTAAATACAAGATAAGCGATTCAGAACGATACGCGATAATCCCGATATACGAAGTTATACAATGTACTACATACGAAATATACGTTATACGATTACTTTTACAAATATTTTAATAAGACAGAAAGAATCAGATCATTTAGAGGCGTCGCACCTTTACAATAGAAAGAAAGACTTCGATAAATTTTAAGAATCCGAAGTTTTCATTGTATTGTACATGTAAGCGTCAGATTTGAATATGTGTGAGTAACATTAGCATGAAATTGATCCCGAAGTGCGAGAAAGCGGGCGTAATTAAAGTTAACAGCCGTCAACACGCTTCGTTAAATCAACTCTACAGGAAAGACACTCACCTTTTTTTGTGACAGCGAACGGAAATATCATTCAAATCATTCAGTTACATTGATTTTATAGTTTTAATTTAGTAAGGAATTTTAAAAGGATTACCCTATACAAAAAGGTAACAATTACAATTATTATTTATTTTTATTGGATTTTAACCGATTTAGTTAAACTTTCGTTGATTCGTCCTATCATTTTCACTTAGCTAATTAAAACTTGGTACATGTAATACCTCCCCTTCCCTGATACAGTGTTTCAGTGCAGGCATACTTTGTATACTGTAGCTTAGAGAATGCCGTAACAACAGCAGTTTCGATATTGATGAAAAGTTACAATCTTTCCGCCAATTAAATATAATTTAATTTCGGATATCAGGTCTTCGGCATGTCCCTATAGTTAATCTCGCCCGTAGCTACACTTTCAAAAGAAATGATACAATGTATATTGTGAAGTCAGCACTTTTTGGCGGAGATGTACACGCTTAGTGATACGTTTCACAGTTAAATACAAGAATACCATTGATGCAAAGCATCAAAGGGCGCCGAAAATAGTTTTGTACATGTGTGGCGTTAAATAGCTAAAATTAGCTTTTTGATAAGCAATCATTATTAGTTTGATTTGATATTTTTGATATTTTTGATTTTTTTCTGTTTGATATTATTTTTGTTTGAATGAAAAATTTTATGAATATTTCCAGAAAACATTTAAAATCATGGTGGTTTTAAAGCTGAAAAAAAACGGAAGAAAAATTATTTTAAAAAATTGGGTTTGACCGGGATTCGAACTCCACTCGTAAAATTAGGCGTCATCAGCTTACCCACTACACCACAGAGACTTTAAAGCACGTGGTAAAAATAAGCTGATATTATAATTTTGCAAAACCGATAAGGGAGAAGTTGTTTTACGTTTTCGTATTTTTTCTAAAAGATATGAAAAGGAACATTACAATTAAACAATTTACTAGTAGTTAAAGCAGAGTATGCAATCAGGTAAATCTCTCCTCTTTTCGGCTTCAAAATTCTACTTTTCTAGGCATGATGGGAGACATGCCGGGGTCTCATCCAAAACATAAGCTAAAAATTTAGTTTTTGGACGGACCTTGATAAAGTCTCTTTCAAATCAAATCAAGCAGAGTATGGCTAATACAGATCTTAAACAACAGAAAAGAGTTCTGTTTTGCATAAAATAAATTATTGATGTTTTATTAAACTGTTCTGTTAAAGCGTAGTGTAATAACGAGAATATGTAAGAAAAATTCTAACATGACTGAAGACTTTGTCACTATATACAAAGAGTAGAAAAATTATTTTATATTAAACCATAAATAATGGGGGAATAGGAATGTAGGACATAATCCCCTAGAACATTATTATTATCGCGTATCAGTATATCAAATCAATGTTTATTAAAAGATAAATACTGCTGCAATGAATGTTATTTCATAAATAATACCTAGACCAGTATTTGTTGTATATGCAGTCAGATCTACAGTGGAGTATTATGTATTAGCCACTCTACTCTAAGACTTGAATTGAAAACATTATACTGTAATAGGGCATGTTACAGGACCAATGAAGGATTTCAGTTACACTTTAGACCCTTCTTGATTTGCAAAGGCAGACAATAGCCCCTTCACTCTTCAGAAGTGAAAAATCAGATAGATGTAATCATTTAAAGCTGCTCACTCTCAGATTTTGGTAAAAAAAATTAAGTTCTTCAAATTTATTGAAAATAACATATTTTAGAACATAAAGTCATATAAAAAGGTTCTAGTATAAAGTCCTGTCACATATATCTTTAGATTTGAAATAATACGCTACCAAATAATAAAGCGTTGCAAATGTAATTATATATACCGAAATTCCAATTTAAACATCAAGTGTAGAGGTGCGGAAAAACCAGCATTTTCAAGCGATTTTTGCAAATTCCTACCTAGACTTTTATTTCTATTGTTGATTCTAACCTTTGGTTTTATATTTATGTATTAGTATGTCATTTTTGAATTTTTTTTTTTCAACAGCAACTGAGAGTGAGAAATTTTTAAATTGAATATTTCACATGAAACACATTATGTTAGATTTGCCTGATTATTATAATTCTATATGGGAGACGCTCAAATTCCCTTGGTCCAAAAATGGCACAGTTGTCACATGTAAAATCCATTTAGGGGACTACTCTGCCATTTTTGGACCAAGGGGATTATGACCAAAGGGATTTTGAAGTACACTCTTACGTATACCGCTGGAATCAGAAAGATAATTTCATGAAGTGGCTTATGTCCACCTTTGCAAAATGATTTAATGGAATGGCTAATTGCCACTTATACAATAGGTGCTAATGTATATTTTCAATAATTATTGATAGTATGCAATGCTATCATTTTCAGCTTATATATGAATGACAATTAAGTGTATGGCGTTTGTTACTTTAGTTTGTTTAAATTTCAAGTTTTACATATCCCTTTTCAGACCTCCTTGATTACTGGTGAATGTCAAGTCATTTCTGTGGAAAACCCTCGGCATAGTATCTGCCACGACAAAGTATGTAAAGATATTAATGAATTTTTCTCTGTAGATGTTTAAAAATTTCAAACAAAAGTATAAGGTGGTTTCTGACTGGACAGAATGATCATGATCTGCGCTGGTAACAAAAGAAACGCTTGCTACCAGAGGGGTAGCCGTTAAATGATGTTTCTTATGCACATAATGCAATGATAAATGTAAATTCTGAAAGTTTGGATGTTTCAGTTTATCTAAATTATTACTATGATAACAAAACAGTTAATAAAATAAAAAATTAGTATTAATATGTGCATTTTAATTGTATGAGAAAACTAGATCAATTATTATTAGTGTGAAACATTGTGAAATGTAGCTAATAATTCAAGTTAGCTCATTTTCAGGAGAAATAAAATTTAGATGTTTCTTTTAACCATGTTTCCATTATGCATTTATGAATTTTGATTTGAATTTTTTTCTCTATCACAAAAATCCCCTATTTTCACTATAACTGTTTTATTTTTATAATTTGAATTTAGGGGTTTTTTTAGCTTTTATTTCAAATTGTAAAGTACCTCACAGTTGTAAGCCAACAAAATATTAATCTGTTGCTGACTTGCAGTTTCTAAATGTACATTTACCAGAATTCACAAGTAAAATTAATTAGAAAATAAGATAATGCTACAGTGTTTGGTATGTTACTGTAGCAACTTGTCCCCTTGATCATAGTGACAGACTGTATGATAATTCGCTGAGGGGCATTTTGGCCACCTACTGATAAATGACCAGTATTGTCACAATACATTGTGCAGTATTGTGCAGTACATGTACCATTTCTTTGTGTTGTTTTTTAAGACAGGGCCTTAAATTAATTCAATGGTAGGTGTAATATATAATGTTCCCAATATTTTTTTAGATATATTTATTTCGACTTTTCAAGTTGGCCATAATACATGAATGTCGAGAAAGATGCTTTCTTTTTGAGCTTGTGAGAAATATTTCTTAAATATCAGAAATAAGAATATAAATTAAAATCTGTACTAAATGTATTTTTTGATATTATGATATTATTCTTTTGCTACATTTGTGGATCATGCATTATTGTGTGCGTTTAATTTACATGACAGCATTTTTAATATTAAATCATAAAGTTACAAAAAGTAATGTCCTTCACTTGTCTATTAATTTACAAATTTTACACAACCTCTAGAATTAGCGGCAGGCAACCTCTACATCACTGCTCCCTTTTACCAAACTAAATTATTTGCTGTCTTGATTGAAACCATCAGTTACAGCAGTCATGACATAGAGTTAATGGACTAGGTATTTTGAGACAGTCTTTTTAGATTTTTTTTGACAATTAATTATAAATGGGGTCCATTCATGACTGATAATTCTTTTAAATCTTAAAACAGATTTTTCAATTTTAAAATACATTAAAATTGTGTGCCAGTGAATAAGTTGCAGTGTAGACTATGATCAAATTGAAAGAAGGGATGACAGATAATTTTATGTTTAAAGGACAGTATATTAGAAAGTTGTCTCAAATAAAAAGACAGTTTATAAGAATGTTATCTCAAATTATATTCTATTCATAGAAAGTTTCAGGAAAAGCAATAAAAATAATACTATGTATCTATGTATTGTGCTCATTAATAGAGTTAAGTCAGTTTTGAAATCTACTTAATACCTGATTACTTTGGTTTATGTTAGATCTGACTTCTATTTAGCATATGAAATGGTCCTATTAAAGAATAGTCCAAACTAGTTCTCAGTCTTCTCTAATTTTATCTTGAAAACATAATCATTATAATGCATTTTTATTTTGTTTCTTTGTTTAATAAAGGTCCTTCTCTTGTTGAAAGATGAGACCCCTAAATTTTTACTGTTGTAGTTTAAAAAAAATTGATTGCCCCAGGCAGTATTCAGGTATTGAAAGCCTTCTTATCAGTATGTTGTGTAAGATTACATAACATAATAAACCACATGATCACAAGGCAGGGTAGTGTACACCCAGATGATTTTGTCATATAGCACTGACACAAAACATAGTTGAACAATGTAATTAAGAAATTAAATCCAAGGAAATTAAAGCACTAGAAGAAGGGATTAGGTCAGTGATTTTTTTGCTGATATTAACATAAATATGAGAAAAGAGTGGAAATTGTTCTTAGCTTACTTGGCTTTGTAACCTGAGGCACTGTGTCTTTAAGATACACAGTTTTATCCTGATGAATGTTGGCATAGTTTTGAATCTGTACTCTGCTGGTAGCAAATTATTCTGCTTTTGTGAATAGTGCAGTTCAAGATCAGTCAGCACATCCATCCAGTCTGATCATAATTTGCACTGTTCACTATTCAATTGTATTGAATACATTTTCAGTGAACCTTAATTGAACCATAATTCTTCTATGCAAATTAAATGATTTTTAAAATATAGACATGCTGATATTCTTCATATTTTTTTGTGTAGATATCATGCCTATGAGCATGATGAGAATAAGTGTCACATGCAGTGATGAGGGAAGTTCAAAAACACCAACAAATGAAAGCTGCAGAAAACCATAAATCCTTGCAGTGTGAAAAATGATGTATTTTGTGAAGATCCTTCAACCTGTAAAGAGTTTAGAAGATGGAAGTTCTGAATTGAAGATTTTGTTGGATTTCAAACTTAAGGAGGGATTTTGTTAATATACCCCAGAAACGAAGTTTGGTGGGGGGGTATATAGGAGTCACCCGGTGGTCGGTCGGTCGGTCGGTCAGGTGGGGGGGGGGCGGTCGGTCAGGTGGTCTGTTGCATTTTCCTTGTCCGGAGCATAACTTGAAAACTACTAGTTGGAATTCAATACAACTTCATACAATGGTCAAGTACATTGAGAGGAAGTGCAGTGCACAAGAACTATAACTCTATCTTGACTCATTACAGAGTTATTGCCCTTTGTTACTTTTCCTTGTTGCAGAGCATAACTTTAAAATTACTGGCTGGAATGCAATACAACTTCATACAATGGTTCAGCACAATGAGAGGAAGTGCAGTGTGCAAGAACAATAATTCTATCTTGAGTAATTACCAAGTTATTGCCAAGACCAATATCTCTATTTTAGTTTTCTTTTGCAAGGTATTCTGTTACTACGAACTTCCTCAGTTTATAAAGCAGTCTTTCGGGGGTATTGATCACATTTAGTGATAGCTCTAGTTTTAGTAGCAATTGTTTGTGTAGAGAGAGTCAAGAAGACATAAATAACGCAAAACACCTAAGATAGAACAAACAAAAATGTTGGATTAGAAATGAATGATGAAGGTAAAGATGAGGAGATGTAGTGTACCTACATGTACAAAGAGCACTTAGTGTCAGTTTTGTGTTCATGAATATACAACACAAGGTGTTGTGTTGATTCAGTGATTCAATTAAGGATAAATGCTGGTGTTACATGTATAACTTTGAGTAGTCCGATCAGTTTATATTGTTTAATTAGAAAATTAATTAGATAGATTTAAAGAAGACAACAGAAAAAGTGTAAAATTTAAGGCAGTTGAATATAAAGATTTCATTTTTAGCTTATCTGACACAAAGTGCCAGAGTGAGTTATTTTTATCGCATTCTGTCCGCAGTCTGTCCGTCCGTCCACCATTTCCTTCAAACGACATCTCCTCTATAACCACAGGACCAATGTTGATGAAACTTTGTGGGATGTTCCTTGCATGAAGCTCTATCAAAATTGTTCAAAGAATTCCATTCCATGCAGAACTCTGGTTGCTATGGTAACAAATAGGTAAAACTTAAAAAATCTTCTTCTCTAATACCTAGAGATTAGATATTTGGCATGTAGAAATGCCTAGTGGACCTCTACTAAGATTGTTCAAATTATGACCCCCGGGTTAAAGTTGATTCCTCCAGGGGGTCACTTGATTTTACATAAGCTTATACAGGTAAAACTTTAAAATCTTCTCTGAAACCACAGGGAGCTAGATAGAGCTTAGATATTTAGCATGTAGCATTGCCTAGTAAACTTTTCGAAGAAAAGGTGAGCTTTCCTACTCGCCTCATTTCATCATGTTAATTGTTTGCTATTTTCCCCACTAAAGATGTGTCAAACTGCTTTGACTTCACTTCCTTTGTCAGCGGAAACGTTAATGATCGTATAAATCATAAAGAAAATATGACTGTGTTGTTGTTGAAGTTTCCCTTATATCTCTTATTTTACTTAAATTCCTAGTTCAAGTCTTGTGCTGACTACCAATCCGGAGGTCCCTGGTACGAATCCTATCCAGGGCCCTGGACATTTCCCACCATCATTATGAGGCAGTAATAGCACGTTTGCATCAATATATAGAAGGGTCCTAGGTTTGATCACTTCAGTGCCAAATTAAGGAAGAAGTGTCAAAGGAGATATAGCCGTGACATCACTCGTCCAGATTGAAAAGATTGCTGGTAGTCTATAACAGTTAAGGAGCGGACAGTGGTCTAGTGGTTATCGCACGTTCGATCCCCCGTTCCCCCCACTAACATAACTAATGGTCTTTCGGATGAGGCCTAAACAGAGGTAGGCTGTCGTAACCTTCTTGGCACGTTGGTCATATGGATTATTCGGTAACTATTAAAACTCTTAAATGCATATAACAATTTAAAAAAAATTCTTTCGTATGGTAAAATAGTTTTTGGATCAATTGATTTTTAATCGGTCCAATGTTAACAGAGTGTTGATTCCTTACGGCTGAACGCACAATATACAAACAAGTAGTTCCATATATTCAGTTGTTACAAATTATACTGTCTTCTGTTTTAGAAATTATATAGTAACATATCTAAATAATATCAAAACATTTCAGAATAGCATAATTTCATATTGTTTTTTTTTTCTTATAATTTGTTACTAAACAATCAATGAGACATCTGTATAGAACTATTTTCCTACGCAGCATTTGATTTGATTTTGATTCGATTACAACTAGTCAGACTAAAAGATAACTAGTTCGGCCGAATATTTTAGGCCGGTCTTTTATCCGATATTGTTTTTGTGACAAACAATAAGCCATGCATAGCTAATGTTTATTGTACTGATATACCGACATGAAATAAAATTTGATTTGATTTGATTTGTTAAGGAACCACTATGTACCCTTGAATTTTAAACGAAAAAACTCGGAATTCAACGTAAAAACAGTGATTTTTTGTAACTTACCAACGCCTCTATCATCCAAAGTGTTTGGCATGACTAGTTGTCATTTAGTGTCTTTAAAGATATGCCGAAACGCTAGTCTAAAATACGCGTTTAAGTATAAAACTGAAACTTATCAGCAAAATAACTTTACAGAATCACTTGTAGATGTCTTTTTGAAATATGACAACATATTTTTATTCTTTAAACACGTTGTACTTGTTGTATTTTATGTAAATGCGTGGTATGAAAATGGTATGAAAATGTCCGCATTTTGCCGAAGTCGGTTCGTACCTGGGTACGAATAACTGTAAGAAATCACATAGATCTACATGTCTTAGATACGATTTTTAAATGTAGACAGAAATGCAATTATCTAAAGGGAAAATCAAATTCATTTCTCTGGCTCATGCTGTCATTTATAAAGAACATATATTAACTCGATATAAAAGCAAATAGGATTTATTGTATTGTATTGTATTGTAACTAAAACTTTCGAACTTTACCATGATTCTTTTGCTACACTAAATTTTGGTGGGTACATTCATACATACATTAATTATATTGTATCATTATTATTATTATTATCATCATCATCATCTTTGTCGTCATCATCATCGTTGTCGTCATCACCATAATAATAATAATCATCATCATCATCATTATTATTATTATTACTTGTTACGAAATTTTCTAGAGTCTAATATAAAAGGTAAAGTGTTTATTTATTATAGTGTCACCCCTATTTTAAAGGGCCAGCCATTTCTGACTTATGAGACACCTTCTTTTTGAGCACATGTACCTCCCGAATCTTACCCTTTTAATGCCAGGCACCAGGCAGGTAGGCATACGGTAACCATTATTTAACTAGCTGGCGACTAACCATCCGGCCATATCAGAACGGACCCCTGCTGGGATTCGAACCTTTGACCTCCCGCCTCCCAAGGCGGATGCCTAAACCACTAGACCAAGGGAGACGGTGAATGTTGTATATGTTAAATATGAAAGTTAATAGCCTGTTTGTAATATATGTTAAATATGAAAGTTAATAGCCTGCTATTAAAACATTCAGTTGTTGTTACAGACGAGTTATGAAAATTTAAAACAGCATGGTAGAGAGGCTGATAATAACTGTGGGTCACAATAGACCCGGTATATTGCAATTCACAGTATTTTGGAAGCACTCACCGGGATAGTTAATGTAAGCTGCAAGTACTTGTTCTACAGTAGGTATATTCTGAATCAATTTGTAACAAAAGATTGATTTATCCATTTAAGCTTTTCTATGAAAAACAGAAAAGCCATTGTCATAACCTCCTTGACGTCAGTCGGCACTGTCGTCTTAAATCGGGTACAGCTTTCTAAAAAAATTCACTTTCTTGGTAACCATTAAAGCCTTGAAACTTCTGATAATTGATTGGCATCACACAATGGCATATGTGGCCGAGTGGTTAAGGTCACTGACTGATGATCACTTGTCCCTCACCGCTGTAGGTTCGTGCCCTACTTGGGTCGAATTCTTTTATGTCCGGAAGCTATCTAGGTTCTACCCAGGTGCCCGCTTGTGACTGAAATAATGCCTGAATTGGCACCCAGGGTCTTCCTCCTCCATGAAAGCTGGACGTTGCATTATGACCTTAGCTGTTAAGTACGACGTTAAATCTTAATCAGTCAATTGGCACAATACAATCAACCTTATGGGCATATCCCATAACTTTTGAATGACATTAAAAGTTGTTCAAACTATGAATTTTCAGTTCAGATTTGTCAAAATCCACTTCTCAGTTACCATTCACAGCTATCATACTTCATAGGGTAGTTGAGCATAGTCACTGAATGTAAAAGGTAAGTACATGGGTTCCTATCTCAAAAGTAAAGTTTACACAAATTGTTAAAGGTCAAACTTTGTGGATAGTTGTGTCTCCAGTTTATAACTTTACTCGTGAAAGGGTTGTCCTGATATTTACACATGTATGTGTTGTTCAGAGACAATCGATCATCCAGTACTTCCAGTCCTTTGATTAAGCTTTGTTTTATAATTTCTTTGCTATCCAAAGGATTTTTAAAATTCAAAAAGTTCTACAATACTCATTTTTCATATTAAACTATCTTTTTAAAAAGAACACGTTTTTGTTACCGCAATAACCTTTGCTAAAACAGTGTAAGTTACAGCTCGCGATTTTGAAAAAAGTAAAACGAAATTGAAAATAATGAATAAATTGTGCGTTTTATTAGCTTTCCAATGATATAAAACTTGTTTAAATATCTTGTTTTAAGAAAGTTACGGCCGTTAAGAAAACACCACTAACAATACAAAAATATGGATTACCGACCGCTGCCCAACGGAGTTTTGTCTACTTCGTAATACGGTATTTTGTTTTCAAAAAAGGTCATTACTTTATGACAAGTGGGCAAAACTTTTTGAATACCGTCACATGCAACATCGCCCGTCTCTCTTCGAGATTGATTCCATCTGTAATGAGTCTCGAGAGCGATTAAGTTGTAAATTTAGCACATGAATAGATTTGCTAAGGTAAAAAAAAACAGTGACACAAACTATCCGTATTGTGTGTGTTCAGCTAAAATCGTTACCACAGAGTCAAAGGTCACCAGTACTGGGCTGGTCTTACTGTATAATCAAATTAAAAATTTGCAGTAAATGTCAATGATTCATAGTAAATTTCACAAAAAGTCGCCATGTAATGTAAATTTTACAAAAAAAAGTCAGTTCCATATCAAATGTAGGATCAGCACACTTAAAATCAATTTAAAATAAATCGGAATGAATAACACAAAATTATTTTCATTTAGAATTAATCCAATTGGATTCTTTCTAATTAGTTCCAATTGGAATACCGGTAATCCAATTGGAAAAATTCATTCCAATTGGACTGAATCCAATTGGAACTTCCAATTGGAAGTCTGAATTCCAATTGGCGAGTCCAATTGGAAATATATTCCAATTGGAAAATTCCAATTGGAATGAGAATTTTATTGCTATTTTTAGAATCCAATTGGAATATTTATTTTCCAATATCTTTTAGAATTTGATTTTTGTGTTTGTCTTTATAAGTTATTGAACGAAAGGTAGAAATTATTTATTCCAATGTAAAATACGATAAATCAACATACTTATATTACGAATAATTATTATAGTTTTCAATGTAGTTTTTGGAAAATTTTGGAATTCCAAAAATTCGCTGGAACGTGTTAATTACGTTTTAATGAAGGAAATGTGTGTAATCAATATTTTTATGTCTATTTCGTATTATTTTAGCATACAGT
Organism: Saxidomus purpurata; assembly: GCA_022818135.1. NCBI lineage: Eukaryota > Metazoa > Mollusca > Bivalvia > Venerida > Veneridae > Saxidomus > Saxidomus purpurata. The sequence continues at coordinate 17,058,010 of JAFMSR010000015.1, forward strand.
TAAAACTATTTTTCTTCGCATTCTAATAACCGCTCCTAGCATGTACTTCCGGAAAAACTATTCCATAATAGGCCGCCGCCGTCATCGGCGCCGCCAACAACATCAAATCGTACCGTATAGGCCTATCGTGCATCGGGAATCTTATATCGTGTATAGTATATAATGCACGTTGTACGATGAGTGAGACGATATGATACACGTATACAATTGACAATTTTAGAAATTAATGAGCTGTTAGCCGATTACGGAAGATAATCATATGCATATCACGGAAAAGTACGGATATTTACGGAAATTTACGGAAACGTACGGAGCCCGATATAAGAGTTTGTAGTTTGATTTTAAAATTTCCGATGTTATTTCATTGACAACCTTGTTATTTACAAACGATTACATATATATTTACCTAAAAAATAAATTTCTCTAAAAAATGATTTAATTTGCGTACATTCCCGAGAAGGAACTCACGTGATCAAAATCACCCGCCATTTATCGAGGACGCTGCATAGGCCCAGTGAACGGTTTCACCGATTACAACTACAAGGTAACCAAGAATCATTTTTGGTTTTCTCAGTTATACACATTGTACAGTACTGTATTTATATTTCATTGCTGGTATTGCTTTGTTTATTTCTGTTTCGGTACACAATGATTTTCGATCCACATCATCACATCATATCGCTTGAAGTTGTACAAAGCGCAGATCGAATTATTTTTATTGGCTTAAACAATTTATAATGTTGACTATGTGATTATTTTTCATTTAACGTACGTTTTATAATAAAACAAACTTCCCTGCCACCAATATATTTGTGAATCATTCATTCTTTGTCATATATTGAATTTCGTCCTTTGCACATTTCGACCGCGCTTTAGGTAAGGTTCAGCGCAAAACACGTAGTTCAAAAGTTGTTTTTCGGGGAGTTAAACTATAGCCCCCAGGCCTTCAGCGCTCACAGAGCTTTGATTTAGTCTAAGCTTTCCTGTGTTACATTATATGATGGAGTTTAACACAGATTTTGTCTAACGTTGACTTTAAATTTACTTTTTAAATTACCTAGTAATTATACCGTTATGCTTTTTGGCATAAAATTGTTACATTCATTCATATTTTCTAATGGTAATAGCTTTTCATAGGCAAGGACACTAGTGATTCAATCAATTATTCATTAACATTGGTTAAATAATAAATCAGTTAAATTACAACTCATAGTGTTATTACATGCACTAACGTGAATTATTCATATTGTAAGCCCGACTTTTAACATCAAATGTCAGCACAAAAGTTTTATGTTAATGAACGTTGAGTGCAAGTGGACTTGCCACAATAAGGCATTTCGTAATTATATTCAAATACCATGGGCAATGTATATTATGTGATTACATGTATGTTGTAATAGTCTCTTTTTCATTCGAATCCCTATTAGAGAGAATAGGGAGAGAAAAAGAGAAATAGATTTTTCCCCCAATAAACACTCTAGTCTTTTTGTTAGTTGAAACGACTATTCTGAATTCAGACTGAAAACATCTATGATGATCGTGATATGGTCATTTTCAATTTTTACCCTTTTCCAAACTTAGGCAGATAATATAGATGCATTTAAAATGATATTTTTCTATGGCGAATTCTTTTAAATGAGCCTACAATGATTTCCCTAGACATTGAAATTGTAAGTACTTTGAATTGTTGATACGACATAAGCATAAGTACCGCATATAAGCACTTTGATCGCACTTTTTTCTTGCATATCAGATCGGCATTTCCGATGATGATACCCACGCCGGAAAAATCGGTCTGGAATCCCTCCTATGCCAAACGGCTCTGAGGCTGAGACTAGTGAATTACTTATAACGTAACCTTACAAACATTGTGACGTCATTTTCCAAAACAAGAATATCATTTGTTTCTTTGTGATATGTAAGATACTTGTTGGTTTCGTTGTAGTATATTGCTGTTATTTCATCGAGTGGGCATCAAAAGTGATATTTTCACGAGTGGCACAGCAACACGTGACAATAACCACTTTTGGTGTTCACAAGTGAAATAACAAATGCATCGTGTTATGATCTCGGTACCAACAAACTTTCTGTATATTTTATATCTCAAACTCTACGTTTGTTAAGATTATTTTTTAAAAATGTAGAAAATTGCGGAAAACGTTATCAGAAAGCATAGTCACCTGACGTCATCGTCGTATGGTTTCCAGCATTCATTACACTTGGTATACTTTATGACGTTAATCAGGGTAACATATTTTGATAATTTTCTCTGACAGTGAGTGGACATTGATTTTATTTTTATATAACCCACAGTTATACTTCTATGAACCACCGAACAATATAAAATAAAATGCATTATTTTGATAAGTAAGCATTTAGAAATCTACCTTATAGTGCAAGACAGCATGCAAGAAAATTTTTATATCATGCGATATCTGGTTGAGATGGAAATATCCGTTACCTCTTTTAACTGTTTTGAAATAAAGGAATCCAAAGTGTACACTTCCAGGTTAATCGGTTTTCCTTTTGAAAAGTAGAGAAATGTGCATGACTGTGCCTGAGTTACACACAAGACTTTAACTAGGAATTTCTACAGATAAGTGTCGTGTAACTCTGTGAAAATGTTCCTTAAGTACTCCAACTTTAAAAGTAACATATCAAATGGTTAAGTCAACAATGGACAAGAATGAAAATTTTAACTGAATTTCTAAGTGGAAAGGGGCCATAATTCAATTAAAATCCTTGACAGAGTTACCTTCTCCTGCCTATGTTTGGGGATGAAGTTTGTAAACAAGTATTCCAACTTTCAAAGTAATATCTCATACAGTTCAGTCAAAAAGTGGACTGGTACAAAATGCTTTACTGAGATTCTAAGTCGATAAAGGGCCTTAATTTTTTTTTAAATCCTCGACAGAGTTACCTTCTCTTTCCTACAGACGGGGGTAATGATACAAACAAATAAATTCCAACTTGCAAAGCAATATCTGAAAGGGTTGAGTCAATAGTGGAGTTTACCCCTATTCAATGTTTTTTCTGAGTTATGTACTCTTGTCTGTTAATGGAGGATTGTAATGGTAAACACGTGTGATAAGTTTCAAAGCAATACTTCTAATGGTTTTGAAATAAAGTGGGGTGGTACGACAAACTTCACCAAGGTGTGACATCAACGTGGACGCCGACCCCGAGGTGAGGAATAGCTCCCCTTTTTTTCGAAAAGTCGAGCTAAAAATTTATATTGTCAACGCCTGCTCGTATCACACTACTTAGATACTTTTATTAAGACACACCGATGATGCTTGATCTGTTCAAGCCATCAAATAGGGCAATATTTGTTGAATGCTTCCTTAGCATTAATGCATTTCCGCTTGTTAAACCAACACTGAGAAAGAACCTGCATTTTCTGAGCCCAATATTTGATGAACAGTTAGATCCAGAGTATGTTATTGAATACGAAACGAGTAGCATCTTATTTAAGAACTCTAGAAATGATTTTTCTATATAATCTTAGATTGCCTTACTTTGAAATGTCGATTTTCACAAATCTAATTTAGAATAATTTAGAATACATAATGTCTGTATTGCACATGGTTTTCAAGTTTTCCAGCTTAGGTCACTTTACATTCATGTTCTAGTTCGATAATTCAACTTAGATGACTAATTAATCGATTTTATCAAATAAACAATACAAACAAAACTTAATATATCATAACCTGTTTAGTGTGTTAACCCAAACAATACTAGTTACAGATTACAAAAGTGGCCCTTAATAAATTTTGAGTAGTATAATATGCAGTAGTAAAATGTAGTACACAGTACATCGTGTTCTTTTTTTTTTTAGTCGGTTACGTCACATTTCATCTTAAAATCTTAAATATTCATATAACAACTTATCGGTTTTGTGCATAGAAATTTGTTTTGCCCACATATTTAATTTAGACGACCCTAAATTGACTTATAATATCCCACTGTTGACGTCTTTCATACATATTAGGGACCAACTATGATACACTGACTTATATCGATAACATTATTTTATTCAGTAGAATTTCTATCGTAGAGAATTTTATTTTCCGAAACATTTGATCAGTTAAATGAAAATTGAAGTAATAATAAATATGTTAGAAACACGATTGTCACATGCATTTAACTAATAATTCTAACATGACTCATGATTTTGCCTCTATATACAAAGACTAGAACAATCATATTTTATTATGCCATAAGCAACGCAGGAAACGATTTGCCGTCAATATAACGTCATACTGTGACACATGACGTTGAATAAGATATCCGCGTAGAAAAATTGATGTTATGCGTTTATTCATTTTTTGTAATCTCCTGTAATGTTAGAATCGAAAAAAATAAATCGGCGTTGTTATCGTCTAACTAAACAACTTTTTTGCCGTCTCGATGCACAGTTATAAACCACTAAGGACTCCGATTAGACTAGAAACCCGCGGGAACGGATGTTATGTCATTAATATAAAAGCCTCTAGATCTGAAGATGCTACCATGCATTTATCTGGACACAAGAGTGTACACAAATGTCACATAAAAAGACTGACATTAAAACAATTATAAGAAGTCACATCCCTTTCCAATATGACTAGGATTTCTTATTAGGCAGTCTACACTGTCAGTATCTTTTTCGCACAAACTTTTAAAGTAAGCGGCCTTTCTGTAATGAATTTGGCTGAATTAAAGATCCACTGGTCCCGATTTACATAAAAAATTAATATTAAATAAAAGTGCATTAACAAACAGTGCCAACAAGTGTAATTAATATCATATACACTTATAAACATCATGAAAGTTGAAATGACGTCATACCATATAAAGACCAAAATGTCACGTGTGTCACAAGAATGGAAAGCAATGCTTCATAATTTCATAATTGGTGACCAGTTTGCTAAAATCACCGAATTTGCAAACTAAGTACATGTATACACATGAACTAAATGTATGAATGTATATACTTGGTAGACCAACATGAGGCGTATTCTACTCTGGATCTACTGGCATTTGCACTGCGATTTACCGTAGTATTCTAATGAGTACATTCCGATATACGACGATATACAGTTCCATTGTAGGGGACATCAATAGCTCCTCCGGTAAGGTAACTGATTACATGTAATCGTTAACATGTTCGATAACATGTTATCACTGGTCACTGGTGTAAGGTGGTTCGAAAGCTTACTTTGAAAAAGTTACTAAGCAGGTATTCTGTGTATGGTGTGTGGTGCTACACAGATGCCTGTTCGGTTTTGTTGAAAATATAGACAGTAAGAATCCAAGTGATACAAAGGTTCTCATTGTAGCGAGTCATAAATGACAAAACTGATATTCTGCCCTCCTTGGTTCGAATAACAGTAACATTAATATATAATGTAAACTGTTGCAAATTATAGTTCAGGTATAACTTTATCAAGTGATACAATGTACTTGTATATGAAATGTAGTACAAGGATTGTAAGCAATTTGATAAAATAAGTCTTAGATAATGTTGTCCTTATACGAAAACAAATGTAATTTTACCGTGAATTTCTGTTTGTTGACTCTAATGAAATACTTCGTTGTTCCGAAACAATGCAATAGGGTATATCCAAATGAAGACGACCTCGTCCACTCCTCTCATCACATTATTTTGTCGTGGTCTAGTTATTGAATGGAAGTGAAATATGCCCAAGAAGAAAGTTTTAACTTACAAAGTGACTTTGTTATCCTTATTGTTTGACCCAATGGAAGAAAAATAGACAAGAGTGTAGATCCATTTTAGAAAACCAAACACGATTCGTGTATTTCCTAGTAGATTTACTGTAATTTAACAAATTTGTAAGTAGGTTGAATGAACCTTTTTGTTCAATTATTTGGTTTTTAAAGGTATTTGTTATGGATCTTTTTTAGTTTAGTTATATCCCCCGCCCCCATAATGTAGGAGGCATATAGTGTTGCTGTTGTATATACGTACGTAAAAATAACCGTAACATTAAAAATGAGTCCCAGCAGATTTTCTCATGATACAAGTAAATTATTGTTTGGCTTGAAGTATATACATGATACAGTGCACAATAATGTAGCCCGATATTACTTGCAAATTCTAACGAAACGAGTTCTAACGACTAACAACCTATTTACGTCGCAACCGGACATCAAAAGCTGCTTTGTCTTATTTGTTGGTTATAACTGAAAGGTAACTTACATATATTTTTCAGTAGTATAACTACACTACAGAGTATCATAGGCACTGGCTCAGTTCTATATATAGGTCAACAACGCAAGCGTAACGCTATGACAGCTAACTCGTCATAACTGTGGAACATTTGAAAATCATATTTCATGCATTTCCCAAATTTGTAGACAGATAATTATGTTTGATTGTCATTTAAAGCTTTATATATTTACTTGACAGACACCATAAATATCGATGAAACAAACATAACTTATCCCTGCGGACGTTTTCTTTTCAGTTGCATGTGCATATCCTTAATTATGGTTATTTATCAATTTAACCGGAAGCTGAAATCGTCAGGTACAATGTTAGAAATCGTCTATATACAAACTTTTCTTGCATATTTATTTGTTATATATGGGGTCAGTTAAGATAAGACTTTAAATGCCCGTCATATATGATTATGTGTTTAAAGCCTGCAAGTTATTCTACAAGTATCGTAGCGTTTCGCTCGTGTTGTTGATCTTCGTATTATATATGATCATGTTATGGGTTATTATCTGAATGGTTCTTCTTTCAATAGAATAACGTAAAATAGTAGAAAATACTTGTTTTCGATTTAATATGCTTATAAAAGATTATTACAGAACTGATCCAATGCCTGTTGAAGCTTTGGACTTCATAGGTTCGAATCTGATTTCAGATGAAATTTGAATTTGGTTTCCACAACTCCAGTCTTTTATCCTAGCACTTGTTCTTCTATCTAAGCAGTATGCATTTTTTAAAAGTATAATGGAAAAAACTTAAATCTAGATTTTATTTATAAAAAGACAACTTTTATTTAGCTTTGTGAGCTATGCCAGTGTCAGCCTCTCATGAATGAAGAACAATTCTCTACACATGTCAGAGACAAAACAATTAATTGGAGTATATATGGTGCATCTACATGTATTCAATTCATGTCATATATTAACGACCTGAGACGGTGATCGATATGGAAGAACATACCATCCGAAAAGCTAAATAATATTGCGAAGTATCACTGACATTACAGCAAGTTTTAATGAAATACGGGTTGAAATTGTAGACCAAAGTTCTTTAATGCCTAGGCTTGTGAGTATAATATGCATGTTCATGTATTTAAGTTTATTATGTACAAAGACGCTGGCTGTCTAAGTAATATTTGAATACAATTTCAAGTGGTTTTTGGCTGGGTACTGAAAGTCCCCTAGGCCTAAGTTAGCATACCACATTTCAAACACTGCAGACAATTTAACTGTGCTATGTGCGAATAACAACTGTAAACATGCGCTTTGGGAAAGTAGTGCAAGACAGACCAGATCAATCTTTTGTTTGAATGTCGCATACGATAAGAACATATTACAAATAAAAACAGTAAATACAACTTCAAACGATTACAGAAAGGTCTATAGCTTACGGGCTGCATTGCACAATTTGTTCTGTTTTAGAAATTACTGCTCTTTTAGCCGATTACGGAAGATAATCATATGCATATCACGGAAAAGTACGGATATTTACGGAAATTTACGGAAACGTACGGATATAAGAGTTTGTAGTTTGATTTTCAAATTTCTGATGTTATTTCATTGACAACTTTCTTATTTACGAACGATAACATATATATTTACCTAAAAATAAATTTCTTTAATAAAAAAGATACAATTTACGTACATTCCCGAGAAGGTACTCACGTGATCAAAATCACCCGCAATTTATCGAGGACGCTGCATGTCAAGGCCCAGGATTACAACTACAAGGTAACCAAGAATCATTTTTGGTTTTCCCTGTTATACACATTGTACAGTACTGTATTTATTTTTCATTGTTGGTATTGCTTTGTTTATTTCTGTTTCAAGGTACACAATAATTTTCGATCCACATCATCAGATATCGCTTGAAGTTGAACAAAGCGCAGATTGAATTATTTTTATTGTTCTCTCAAACAATTGATATTGTTGACCATGTGATTATTTTTCATTTAACGTACGTTTTATAATAAAACAAACTTCCTTGCCACCCATATATTTGTGAATCATTCATTCTGTGTCATATACTAAATTTCGCCCTATGCACATTTCGACCCCGCGCTTTAGGTAAGGTTCAGCGTAAATCACGAAGGTCAAAAAGTGTTTTTAGGGGAGTTAATCTATAGCCCCTAGGCCTTCAGCGCTCACAGCGCTTTGATTTAAGTATTGCATGCGGCCAGCAACCTTTAAATGTAGTGTTCTGCTACGTCAACATAAAAGTGAATTTCACCCTCTCAGGTCGAATATAGAAGTTTAAGGTAGTTCTTTCTTCTTCGTACATGTAGCATATTGCTATTCATGCCAAATAAAACGCTACTCTACTCTGAAAATGGGTTGGATGATCGGCAAATAATTCAAGAATGAAAATATATAGTATGTTGGGTGGGAACATTGTTTAACTTACACACTCATAGAACTATCTCCATTAAGGTAGACAAAATGCTGGTTATTTAAAAACCTCGAATAAGTCACTGAAAACCGACATGTGTCCTGGACCTCATCTACTGATAATTCAAAACTAAATAATAATGTAAAAAAATGTTTTATACAAATCTATCCGGGTCAATGATGTCATCATGTCTGCGCAATATTCAGGCGATAAAGGATTATTAAAATTGGACACGTAGTGTGTTGTATATCTCGCTGTTGTTAAATTTGTCGATGGTAAGTAGTTACAAAATCAAATAGTTACAAAAGTAATTTTCTTTTGTTTTGCGTCAGTCTGGGTCGAGAATCATGAAGCGGTAAGAAATTGTGTGCTGAATCGGACGTAATCTAACTGCGGTCACACCGTTAACTCAACTTTCAAGTTTATAGGCATTTAGCGATAGCAATGTTTGGACCAAATATATGCTAAGTAGTATTGAATAATTATTTCTACGTTGGACAAGACCAAATTAAGAAATTCAAACGGAACTTATGAGCGTACGACTTTTTTTAACAAGGCATTCCCAAGAGTAAAAAAGTATATATTCCGAACCAAACAGTGCTATACCTTTACACTGATATATGTATATATTGAACAAAAAATTATTAAATTTTATTATTTTGTTGTAATATATCAGTATATGCCCCACGCCAGGTAACTGTGCAATATGTTAGTAATCACGACAAGAAGTCATGCATTCTCATTCAATAAACATTTGAAGTAAAATGTCATATGACCAAAACCTGATTGACCACTTTTAAAATGATAAAATCATATTCGACTTACCTTGAATTTTCTCAAACATCTGTTACCTTCGTTTTCATACACCGGCTTTTCTTGCTATCCTATAATCTGCTTTCGTAAGCCGCGTATTCGTCTTGCATTATGTTCTATTGTCAGAGTGTTCCTTGCTACGAAACTAAATAGCTACAAGTCCACAAATACATGTACCAGCGCACTTAGGGTTGATCACAGTTGCACGAAGAATAATGTTATATCGTCCGAAAATGCAGCACAGACAAAAATAATAGGCAGACTAAACATTTGATACATATTGCAGCACTAATATGTGTATGTCACACATGCATTTACTGTCATACATAGCACATCAGAATCTATGATTTGCTCGGATTGATTTGCTATCACAGAACTCTATCTTTAAAAGATTACACACTTTACCGTTTTTAGCATATAACATTATTCCAAAAGTAACACTATTTTTAATTAGTATACAGTACTGTATATTGTATCATGTTCAAAATTTGAAGCGTGTAGTTTCGGCTGAAATTTTTCCTTCACTTTTTCGTGAAACACGGGATTTTCAAGTTACGTTAAAACATGAGATTTTCGAGCGCTTTCATAAGATACATGTAGTCCTTGCATGCTTGACTTTGCTCCTCATATGCTATTATTGTTGACATAAATGAAGTTAAACAAAACATACCTTAAGGTAACTTGTCCAAAGCAAAATGGCCACCGGTGAAAAAATGATGCTATTACTAAAATGTAGTCTAGTGGTCTTTTGACATAATACACAATCAAATTACTGTTATATAAGCTTTTAGAACCTGTTTTAGTGTGTTTTGTTGCAAAATTTGTTAAAGCATGTCAATACAGTTCTTAGTTTACTTACATGAAAAATATCCAATTTTTATGCAAGTTTCCTGACAAAGTCAAATGATGAAATTATTCAAACTGGCACTTATTTACTAGTTCACTGTCTTATCCAGATGCTCGACCATAGAAATAGTTGAACAGTTCTTTCAATCTTACACATCAACAGTTTATAACACATCACTAAATTAAGAAGTCCACGTGCTTCAGTTATGGTTTAAGGTAGAGCACTATTGTCTTAAGTGGGTGGGGTGCATGTTTTTTTTTCAACTTTTATTTTTTACTTTTCTGTAAACTGTGTTTCTTTTGGTTTTGGATCTCATAATATTGTAGTATGCTGACACTAATAATTCATGTAAAGACAACTATAAATCAGTGAATTATTATAGGGAACGGATACATTTTTAAACATATTCTTGCTAGTCAAGGTCTTTCAAATAGTACTATTTGAAAGACCTTGTGCTAGTTGACAAAACAAGACTCAGAGTGACAGATTCAGCGGTATAAAGAAACTAAAACATAGTTTATACCATTATCAACATACCCTTGTTGTAAATAATTTTGTTTACCAAGCCATATAAAACAATGCAAGATGCTCTTGCTTTTTTTTACAGATATGTTTCAAATTATGCATTTGATACAAAATTATGTTGATAATGGTGTTAACTATGTTTTAGTTTCTTTGTTTCCACTTAATCTGCCACTCTGAGTCTTTGTTTGTCAACTAGCAAGAATATGTTTCAAAATGTATCCGTTCTTTATAATAATTCACTAATTTACAGTTCTCTTTACATGAATTATAAGTGTCAGTATACTACAATATTATGACATTTCGACCAAAAGAAACACATTTACATGAAAGGAAAAATAAATGAAAAAACGCATGCATCCCAACCACTAAAGACAATAGTGCTCTACCTTAAACCATATCTCAAGCATGCGGACTTCACAATTTAGTGATGTGTTATAAACTGTTGATGTGTAAGATTGAAAGAACTGTTCAACTATTTCTATGGTCGAGCATCTGGATGAGACATTGAACTAGTATATAAGTGCCAGTTTGAATAATTTCATCATTTGACTTTGTCAGGAAACTTGCACAAAAATTGGATATTTTTCATGTCACAGGTGGCCGGCGCGGGGTTTGGACCCCCATCCCCCCAGAAGCCCCTCTACAACCCTGGTACCCCATATACTGATATATCAAAACAAAATAATAAAACAATTTTTTTTTCACTATATACATATAGTAGTAAAGGTATAGCACTATCGGGTCCGGAAATCACGAAAATATACACTGACCTTATTCAGCAAGGCCGTGTGTTCATAATTTCAGAACGATTTTCAAAAACTTGGTCTTGTTCAACGAAGAAATAAATACTCTGTAACATTTTGCATGTATTTGGTCAATAAATAGCTCTCGCAAAATGCAGCGAGCCAACAAACTTGTAAATTTCAGTTTACACTACAATGTGACCGCTGTTACATTACGTTCGATTCAATACACAATTTCATAACACTCAATGATTCCCAACCCAGACTGACGTAAATCAAAAGAAATCAACTTTAAAACTGCTTACCATCGACGAATTTAACATCACTTAAGTATACAACGTACTAAGTGTCACTTGTTTACAATCCTGATCAAGTTGAATACTACGCGGCCATGATGACAGCGGTGACCCGGAAAGACTTGTATAAACTCCGTACAATTTCGTTTTGCAAAGAAATCTTTTAATAAAACCAAGTAACATGAAATAGATACTAAAATATTATATAAAGTAATTAATTTCTACTTTATAAGAAAGAAAAAAGAGACAAATTTGTAATTATTAAAAGATATGTTTGCAAAACGGGATTGTACGGAGTTTATACAATGCTATCCATGTCAATGATGTCAACATGGTCGCGCAGTATTCAAAGAAACAAGGATTGTAAATAATGGATACGTAGTGTGTTGTAAACATCGCTTTCGTTAAATTCGTCGATGGTAAGTAGTTTCAAAGTTGATTTTCTTTTGATTTACGTCAGTCTGGGTTGGGAATCACGAAGTGTTATGAAATTGTTTACTGAATCGAATGTTACAGCGGTCACATTGTAGTGTAAACTGAAATTTACAAGTTTGTTGGCTCGCTGCATTTTGCGAGAGCTATTTATTGGCCAAATATATGCAAAATGTTACAGAGTATTTATGTCTTCGTTGAACAAGACCAAGTTTTGAAAATCGGTCTGAAATTATGAACACACGGCCTTGTTGAATAAGGTCAGTGTATATTTTCGTGATTTTCGGACCCGATAGTGCTATACCTTTACTACTATTTGTATATAGTGGAAAAAAAATTTTTTTGTTTTATTATTTTGTTGTGATATATCAGTATATGGGGTACCAGGGTTGTAGAGGGGCTTCTGGGGGGATGGGGGTCCAAACCCCGCGCCGGCCACCTGTGTTTCATGTAAGTAACCCGGAACTGAAATGACATGCTTTAACAAATTTTGCAACAAAACACACTAAAACAGGTTCTAAAAGCTTATATAACAGTAATGTGATTGTGTATTATGTCAAAAGACCGCCAGACTACATTTTAGTAATAGCGTCATTTTTTCACCGGTGGCCATTTTGTTTTGGACAAGTTACCTTAAAAAAGATGGTTTGCGCAATTTTTAGTATATGAAAGCGATTGGTAGCTAGATTTTATAGTAAAATTAATCTTATTCAGTGAGAAGACGCCAAATGATACAGGGTGAGAAAAAAAACACCTTGGCCGGGACTCGAACCCATTGCCCTTCGCTTACAGAGATGTTAAACCGTATGCTCTCCCGGCTGAGCTATCCGGCAACTTACCTGTTGTGCCCAATAGTAATTAAATATGTACTGTCACATGTGCGTCAGGAAAACAAACTTGATCCTTGTTTTTCTGATCATATAAGTTACTCAAATTATTGACCGTTATTCACAGGCATAGAAAGTATCAATGCTTTACACTTATAATTAACATTAATTTTGTTTGGCGGTAACAACATACACTGTTGATGGATACGATTAATTTAAGTACTAACATTATAAACCTATTCAAGAAAGACTGAAAAAGCGAGAGTATTTTATAGACTATTCTTATTCGGAAATATAGTTAAAAAGTGCCTTACAGAGTAAATGTCTCATTTAAAAAATTGTTATACATTCTACTTGTCATTTCATTGGCGGTTGTAAAGTTCTAAACTTCAAGTCAAAAGCGAGCTTAATACAGCTGCGCCGAAATAAACCTTATATTTGTTGGATTTTATATAGTGCAACGTTTTATTTTTTTAATTGGGCACCCTAATTACTATCCCTTTACCGAAACATATTTTTAATCGTTTTAGTCAATCATGAATCTTAGTTTGTGATCTGTGTTTAGTAAAAGTACTTAAATTTGGATTCAGAATTGATCAAATGATTTCCAATAAATACAGACCATAACGCCGAAAACTTTCGTGGGTATCGAAAAATACTACCCAACAGATCAATCTTTTATATATAGTATCCTTCGTGACAGAGTGTACATAAAGGTTTACTTAACTGCAGCAGTTTGGATAGCTCTTTAAAACACAGGGTAGGAATATTGTATGCGATGGAAAGCGAAGATATTGCTAATTTCATTTTATTAGGCAAATTAATTAGATACGATTTACTGCAAAAATACTCGAGAAACCTTCTTGTAAGTATTTTAAAATACATGTAGGTATATACTAAAATGGAATATTATAAAACATTCAGAAGATGATCTGCGAGCGTACGGACAAACACATTTCGGGAGCTTGAAAATTGAAATGCATTTCATTTCCAAAGCCCCTAGTTGCACATTTTTATCTCTTAGTTTAAAGCATCATTAATATTTGAAGCGTCACTCGGTGTATTGTAAATCGGGCCTTACGGTTAATGGCCAAAATTATAGGGCTTGAAAATTAAACATATTTTCATCTCCAAAGCCCCTTGTTGGAATTTCATCGAACTCGTATGAAGTTAGTTATGCATATTTTAATTTACGGTTATAGTTAAAGGTCAAGGTCATAGGGGTCTGAAATTTAAAAAATCTTATCTGCGCTTAGTCTCTAATACCCCTTTTTGGATTGTTCGTATTTGCATCAAACTTTGTGTGAAGCAAGTATCAAGTGTAGTTATGCATAGTATAAGTTGGGGTCATATATTCAAAGGTCACGGTCATAGGAACATGAATCTTTCAAATTTCCTCCGCTAACCCATTGCTGGATTTTCATCAAACATGATTCAAATCATCAGTAGGAAGTGAAGAAGTGAATACATTTGTTCTATAATCACGAGATACTAGCCTAGTGCCTTTTGTACTTGCATGAAGGAGACAAGTGTTGTTGATTTTTAGGGAAAAAAAACTCTAGTTAATATCTTCAGCAAGTGTGTTTGGTGTTTGCCAATAGCTAGATGTTGGTGGCATTTTATTGCAGAGCTCTCTGACGCCGGTAAGATTATTTTTTACTATGAATACAGACGTTCGAATATAAATCTCAAATACATCTTACCATCGTGCACTTGATGTTAGATTGTTTTGGTTTCTGAACAACTCTGCATTGTGTGGTTTCCGGTTGTTTTGCGCCATGTGGGGGTTTAGAAGAATCACCTAGTAAGAGATTATCTCGCGATGTCCTTAGTTCGTCCGCGTGTCCGTACAGAGGTATTAACCCAAGTGTCATGTTTGTCTTACGTACAATACAGAGGTAATGTCGTTGTAATTAAAACCTAATGAAGAGTTTAAAAACACTTAATAGGCTGTCCTTAATCATGAAGTTAAAAATGTTTGTGAGAGACCATAGACAGGTTTGCCATTTTCTAAACGCAATTCATTCTTTTCAAGTTACAGCATGAATATACGGCAAAATAATCATTTTGTAGAAAATGCGAAGGCTAAGCTGTAAGTGGTACACATGTTTCGTATATACATCCAGCTCTATTCGGCAAATAAAGTTTCCAGGAGCTGCAGAAACTATAGAACTATTAAGAGTGGTATACTCGAAAGGGGCCATATGCGAGGTGTCTATACTAACTTACTGCTGTGATGGCAATTGTTTTAAAAATGACGCAGCTGGCGTACGGAAATATTTCCCTTAGCCTTCTAAAGATGTATAGGTTTATCTTTCAATTTCGGCCGTACATACCATTAATTGTTCAATGGGGAACCCACTGAAAAGACTGCACGGATTTGCATGATGATCACGACCTTCACTGATCGCGAAGGCAGACCCATTGCCACCAGCATGTAAGGGTTAGGTGAATTCCTGTTCAAACGTCAGTAATAAAAGCAAACACAACTTATTTGGAGCAGAATTCGTTATTCAAATCCATGTTTAATAGTATAATACACATGTAACATTTCTAAAAAGAAAGACGCATGATTTTGCCAGCAGAAAAGTGAATTACTTATACACTGATATTCGATGTGAAACTAAAAACATACATATGCTTCTTTAAAGGAAAAGATTTCAGTTATTTCTTTATAAAGTAGATCAAGTAAATATATAAGACGTCCTCGAGTAGTTACATGTACAATGTAACAATAGTTACGAAGATATATTGGCGTCGATTTTGCCACTTTTAGATAAGGTGAAACTTACGTTAAATTACGAGGCGTTTGAGTTAGTGTCAAATAAGCTTACGGTAGTGTTAATGTGGCATTAAGATGAATTTAAGGCTTACTATGATTACGATGTAGTCATCACTGCTCCCAAGCTTAGAAATGTATGTCAATAAACCAATAAATAGCAAGGGTTATCAAGAATTGCTAGCTGACTTCCAACGCCAACTGAAAGCAAAGACACACAGAGCTTTTTCCTAAATGTGTAGTTGTATAATGTCTTTCTCAATCTTTTTAAAGTAGTTCGTGTCATTTCGAGGTGATCACCAACACTTAATTCTTAACCGCTGCTGCTTATTAAAATGTTGAGTGTTCAAAAGCTTTCAATGAGACAAGTATGTAGTGTTTCTCATCTTGACACTTTTTGGAACTGGTACTGAGCCAGATATGCAACGAAGAAGATCTGCATCCCTTCGTTTAGAGCTCATTCCACAGAGTGGTATTTCTTATCATTTGTGTCATCACTATCAGTCATACGTATAGTCTCTTCCAGCACAAGTCCCTTTGTTTCCCATAGACAGAGTAAAACTATGATCGCTGACATTATCAATATAGCCCCGATGAGAAAATACAGGCTTCCTCGGACCATTTCATCCTAAAATGGAAATAGACACAACATTGGTTACAATTTCACTAATTACATTTCTTTACTAGCAACAAAGAATCAGCAATGCTAACGGCAGATCTTTATAAGCTCAGAGATTTTAGAGGACAGGGTGCTTATGGTAGGCCATTAAGGTTGACCAGTCTTCCATTCGTCTTCCTCACATATAAATGTTACCTAAGGACATACCGCGTGTTCAGGTTGAGGTTCGAACCCGGGACCTATCGATCCGGTAGCGACCGCCCTATTTAGTAACACTATCGAGGTCCAAAGTGAGGGGAATAAAGTAGTATATCACTAATGGTGGACATAACAAGAAGTATGCCATGTGTTAGGATATATACAACCGTGTGTTTTATAATTGCAATATGGTTGTTATATTGTTGTAGCCAGTACATGTTATCACCATTACAGTATATTCAAATAGGTTTCCCTAGCCTTTTAAAAAAACGCCAGAAAATCTCTGAATACTGTGAAATATATGTCTCAGTAATACTACTAGTAGATTCAAACTATTGCGTGTTGAAACAAATATTAATTAAAATATTAATACAGAAAACAATTTGCAATCGGGGACCTCCAGCAACTGAAACTGTATTTTAATTGTATACCATGCGAATAACTAGAGGGACAATTACTGCCGCAACATCTGACGCAAACATATGAAATCCAAGCGCTGTCGTCCTTAAAAAGAAAAAAGAAAGCATGAATTAGTGTCTCTCGCCATACAGACTTATAGTAAGGAATTGTTATTTCATTACTTCTCTATTTTTGTTCGAGTTTACTCCAAGTTCCTCTCTACATTCTATAAAATTAATGCTAGCACTTCACTGACTTTTTTATGTAGGCATATTTACAAAAGTAAGTTGGAGTAAATTTTGATGTTTACATGACGTAATTAAAAGGGTATGACTTTTTCCGAGATGTCATAAAGTTCATATAACTGCAATATAGGTTTATAAAGTATTTCGATACCACTGATTTTCGCGGCGCACTAATTTTCGTGGATTTAGTGGTTCGGTCGATCCACGAAATTCAATTCTGACCAAAAACGCATATATCAAAACCAGTTTTGTTCAAGACAAATGGTATCTACGGATTTAAGTGTCAAAATAATTGCATTTCCAAAGTGTCTGTTAACTTTATGCCAATGAATTTAGATTCATTTACCGTATTTTACATAACTTGCCGGGTCGTTAACTTCTCGTTGGCTTCGTCTATAACTATGTACATTAACTCAATAGTAATTAAGATAGCATTCGTCTTTTGATTAGCAATTTAAAAATATGTGTTTTTCTCTACAAAATTATCAAAGACAAATTCTTTATTTGTGAGCATAAGCACCAACATTGTGTTCCTTTATATAGTTAACGATTGAAAAGTCCTTTCTTAAAATGTTTTCACTAGTTTTTGGAGGTTTTCAGCATTGCTAGTTATTCCGTTTGCTCATAAGCAAAATATCCCAACAACTGGTAAAAGTACAGCACACATAAGGAATATTCACTTTTGACATAACATAAACGAAAACCAGACATGAATCGTTGTAATTACAGGGAAACATCAACAAATTCAAAAATGTTTTCATGCAACTGATTTTTTTTTCCATGTTTATAATTTTCAACTGTACGATGTACACATGATAACGAGTGCATCTTACAGAAATAGACTTGCGGCGTTTTAACCACAGTAAATATTTCAATTTTGCCTTTAGAATATACAAAAAGTAGTGACTACAAAACATTAGAAATTATTCTTACCTGACAACAGTAGGATAGAGTTCTAACGTATACAATAACATTATCTGGCAACAGAGTCCTGTGAATAATTTAGCAACTAGCGCAAGCATGCGTTCCACTTCGTTGTTTACAACGATTTCTTAAAAAAACAAAACCTTTTCACTGTCAATGATATAAATTTCCGTAAATATTAGATATTCTAAGTATTCTAAGTTCAGAATTAGCTCTTCTATTGCCAATTATTAAAGTGTTCGTTGTAAAAGTAAAGAATTTGACAATTAACTGAGAACCTCAATAATTAAGGTGATTTTAGAAATTCAAATTAAATAACCACGATGTGACTGTATAAACCGCTATTTCAAGCAAATCAAAGGTTACAATGTTTAACCAGTTAATTTCTATTTTTATCAAAGCCAATTACACTGAAATCACACGACTTATGTCTGGGCTTCCTAAATAAATGTTAACATATTTATGTTCCGTACATGACCGGGCAAGTGCATTTTTTATCTTTTCAGTCGAGTATTTATTTTAACTCTTATTGTTCTTCTCCAGAAGTACACATTCAGAAAATTGTTAATATCTATATATTAATTAAACGGGTTACCATTTAAAGTGCCTCAAAAGGAAAACAAAGTAACATTACTTCATTATACTAAATGTGCTTACCGGTACACCTTAGAAGTCCAACCATTACTGCACAAAATCCGGATATGCAAAAGGCCACAGCAGATGTTCTTTTCCGTCCAAAACTTTACCAAATAAAGATACAGTTCAATAAACAGTAAATAATAAACAAAACAATATATCACAGGTTTAGTGAAAACGTTTTTAACAAAAGGACCAAGGAGGCCCTATATTACTCACCTGAGACCTACTTATGACCCGATGTGACCACTATTCAGTCAAAATTTTCAACCCAAGATCATTTATATTTGAGGTCGACCTATACTATATCATGAAATGCAGGCAAACATGCAAATATCATAACACATACAAAGTTTTTCTATGATTTGACCGGGTTACCAAGTTTTTTTTACCTCACATGACCTATATTCAAGAGTGACCTAGATGGTGACCAAGACAACCATTCTACCCAAGTTTCAAGAAGATTGCATACACAAGAATTTTCTACGATTTGACCTGATGACCTAGTTTTTAACCCCAAAATGACCAATAACTCGACCTAGATTTAAACAAGGCAGACATTCTAACCAAATTGCACGAACATCCGATAAAAATTGTGACTTCTCTTGCTTTCAAAAGTTTTTTACCTCGTGACCTAGTTTTTGATCACAGATGACTCATATACTTACTCTACCCTAATTTTACCACGGCTTTGATTTGACACAGTACCATGAAGACCCAATGAGACATGCAGCCTCTATTGCATACGTAAGGTTAAATGTGAACCGATAAAATATGACGTAAACTTATTTTACGTTTTTGACCACTTTCACCCTTTACACATTAGTTATTTGAGGTTTTACAAGCAATGTTAATAGCCTTATGCATGTGAAAGAACTTTTACTTAACGGTAACCAAATCTGACAATACATCTGTGTCTGATTTTAAGTTTGTGTTCATATATAAATAAACACTGATAACAATTGTTGCCGTTCGTAATTGCAAATGTTTTTTTTTTAATATTGGGCAATGCAATACAGACGACTATAAAAATAAGTCCAGATTGTATTCAACAAGTGTACGTACCGGTTAACGACCCATGGCGATAAGATGTCTATTGGTAAATCTACGATGTTAAGTAAAAACATGTTCATGTACAAATCTCCAGAAATACTTTTCACTCCAAATGCCATTCCGTAGTACGCAAAATAACTACCAAACCTGTGTATGGAATTCCATATATAAACCAGCGTAAAAAAGTGTGTAATCATATGTATGCATCTGCTTGTGTGTGTTTTTATCAAATTTACAGCAGGTTAAATTTTCATTTCAAAAAATTAAAATATAACAAGATTATTATAAGATTTCTGAATACCATAAAATCCAAACCCCGACAGTGATATTCCGGAGAGATTTTTCCCGAAAAAGATCCAGGATGTTTCTATTGCTGCTCTCCGGTGTGCAAGTGTTTGAGGCAATAAACAGTTTTCTAAGGCAAGGCTTGTCTTTCCTATTAATCAAAGCAATAACAGCTACAGCTCGTTCAGCGTCTTCAGTGTGTTGTTTTGTTGTCATCCAACGAATGCTTTCTTGAAATAGGCTTTAAAAAGAAAAACATTTAAAGAGCAAATTACACTATGTTTTTAAGAATACACTACATAACGTTATCAGTGACTGACAAAATCAATTCTGAGCTTACTCACTCGTGGAATTGGCGTCTACAGTCAAACCACTGATCGGAAAAAATCTATGATGGTCTTTCTTGACAAGGGTTTTTACAAAAGACAAATAATGTTCATGTACGCATTCGCGGGGTTGTATTTATTTTGAGTTGGTCTTTCAACAAATAAGACAAATGGCAATTGACAAATGACAATGTCATTACAGTACCAGTGTCACATATATTTGAGCATGTTTATACTAAACAAACAGTAAATAACTACTATGGAAGGGTATTCAAGTAAATATTCTGTTCATGTAATTGACAACTGTATTGGTCTAAATGACAAGTGCCTATGTGCAATTGATTTGTGCCTACCTATAATTGACTACTGCATCGTGTATGCGTACAACTTTAAGTTGCCTTCCATTCATTGCTTAATGATAAGTGCATACGTTAAACTGATAAGTACATACGTATAAATACTTAGTGTCCATGTGTATACGTTATGTGATTAACTTATTAAGCATTGAATGGAAGGCAACTAAATGTTGTACGCATACACGATGCAATAGTCAATTATAAGTAGGCACAAATCAATTGCACGTAGGCACTTGTCATTTAGACAAATACAGTTGTCAGTTACATGAACAGACTATTTACTTAAATGCCCTTCCATAAAGTACGCACCAATTTCTTCCTTTCCTAATTAAGGCTGAATTGGCTGAAATCCAATCTCCAGAGACACCTAGCGGTAGGTTTTTATCGCGACCAATTTACACAAAGTAGTGCCGGATTGTCTCTCAGCTTTCGTGATGATAAGCACAATCCTCTCTACTATAAATGATTAAATCACGATAATTCAGTTTGTCGTTTCCTGGCAGAAAAAAGTTTTAAAACGGCCATACCTTTCCCTTTCTAAACTGAACATCGCGGAGAGATACGACTTTGTTTAAGCAAAGTAGCTGAAATACGCAAATAGCTATTTTCGCAAAAATAGAATTTCATATACGAAAATACATCTTTCGTGTTAAAATATGTGTTAAATTGGTAAAATCAAGTCAACCCATCATGTAAATGATTGAACTTTTGGCTGGATTGAATAATCTACAGTCTAATTAGACCAAGCGCGAAAAGTAGAATCTTAGGCAAGGAAAATGATACATTATTTTGTAAACAAATGAGCACAATTTTTTGGCAGATTTTGACACCTGAATTATTTTTAAAATTCACAAAGCACGTTGTACATACCACCAAGATGCGAGAATCGGAATTCCAATTACTGCAGATAATATATGCATTTTTCGCCAATCGTGTAACCACCAAGCTGTGAGGGCAAAGAAACTTGCAGAAATACACCATGATGGTATCAAAACAAATACTGCACGCTTCGACTTTGGAACAAATTCAACACCGAGACTTATGCCAACAGTTAAACATGCTTCAGTAACAATACCAATTAGAAACTGCAGCACTGCATACAGCTCCCAGGATGTCGATAAAGCGCTTATGCCATTGCAAAGAACCAGGAGAAGAATGGAAGCACAGTATACAGGTTTTCTTCCGATTCTATCTGCAATCGGACCAGATGCGACTGCTCCTATACATGTCCCAATGAATAGAACCGTGAAAATAAACGTGGGTATCCACTTTCGATCACAAATGAAATCCCACTGAAAAAAGGTAAATTGAGATGGGTGAAAAGTCTGATAATAATCATTATTGATTAGAAACATAAGAGGGCCATAATGGCCCTATATCGTTCACCTGACTACCATTGGCTAAAATAGAAGTCCAACAACAGCGTCGTACATGTAGCACATGTAGCTCTAGAAACTTGAAACAATGTCAAAGGGGATTGGTCAGTTTTGACTCTAGGGACAAAGTTATAAGAATAAAACAGGACCATTATATGCCGTTTATGAAATATCTAAGTTCTAGGCATTGAAATCATGGTGGAAAATCAAAATCTTTTCTATGTAAGTCTAAGAATAATGCTTACTCTCGGATATGCTAAATTTTGATCCTAGGGGCATAATTTGAACAATCTTGGTAAGGGACCACTAGCCAATGCTACAAACAACTTCTGAGCTCAGTGCCACACGGTTTTAACCAAGAAGATTTTTAAAAAGTATTTCAGTATATAAATCTATAACAAAAACACCGGACACAAGGGTTATAATTTGAGCAATATTGGTACTAGACTACTAGTTGATGCCACATACCGAATTTCTAAAGGAGAAGATGTTTATTTATATCCTGATACACGTCTATATAAAACAAGTGACACCAGGAGCGGGGGTAATCACGAACCCAGGACTAGCTCTGAACAAAAGTTATAAAGGTCCCCCACAAAATGCTACACATTCAATATCTAGGCTCTATGCCTTTACAGTTTTCTTTTAAATTTACTATTATATTACAATAATTCTAGTTCTATTTGAAACATGTGACCCTGGGTGGGGTTAATTAAAACAAATAACAGAGATACACTTGACAATGCCACAACTACGTATCTAAGCTCTAGGCTTTGCGATTGTAGACAAGATTTTTGAAGTATTTCCTATAGAAACCTATGTAATATCATAATATGTAATTTGGTACAGTTTCGTGCGAGAAACATACCTACCAAGTTTCATCAACATTGGCTCAGTGGTTTCAGAGGAGTTGTAGTTTGAAGGAAATTGTAGACAGACGGACAACCGAACGGACGGTGAATGATCCTAAAAGCTTATCCCCTGGCAAAAATATTTAATCTAAACAATTTGATACAAGTTAAATCTTTAGTTTCAATTGATTTTCTTGAAACTAAGTACAAACACTTCTATGTACATTTAAAAACATAATTTTCAAGAAGAGAAACACACATCAGCAGTCAGAGCCATCACCTCAACATCTCTTTACGTGAATTAAAGCAGCTCGGACATTAAAAATGCATACATCAAAATTGTCTTGTCATTGTTAATCTTCTTATATGCGATTAATTTGTATATGTTGTCATGAAGTTTGTTTTAGCAGTTATACTTCTTTTTTTTCTATTTCTAAATAAACGTCAGTAACAAATTGTGGCCAATCATTAAAAAACATTGTGGCCAATCGTTAAAAACATGTACATTTTGTATTTTATTCAAGAGGTAAATAACCTCAAAATATGAAAAAACGGATAATTATACACATTACATAATAAATAATTCAGGAATTAAGGCCTGGTATACCATTTAAAGGAAAGTTATAAGTAAATAAATATAAAATAAATAAATAAATAAATAAATATGTAAATAAATGCATTTCTCAAGAAGAAGGTATACTGAAAAATGTTTCTTTTGTGAGCAAACACCAAAATGAATCGTGTTCCATCCAATAATTGTAAAACGACTTTGAATGAAGGTTAAACGCAACTACAGCAAGTCTTGTTTAGCTAATTTAACAAGTATAAATGCTACAAGTGTTGACTGAAACTTTGCTATTTGCTGACGAGTCTTTCAATTCGGGTATTGTTTGTTGTTTTGAAACTATCTAAAATTGCCCCCAGTTTCAAGGAGTGACCATGCTACGGGTTCTCGGGCATAAATCCATACGCCAATTATTTTATCTTACCTCAGACACAATTGTCGACATGTGTTTATCATATGACACTGTCTCACACCATAAACTTGTATTTTTCAAACATATGTCTTCAACTGTTATTTTTGAGACATTTACAGAGGAACTGTCGGTAAAGTTTACTCTTAGACGAGCGCATGTTATTTCAGGTGTTTGTCCGGTAAATGTCAAAAAGTGATAACTCCAAACCGGAACTATCTTCCCGGCATGCACAATTGCTGATGTCATGTACTGGTAAATCCCACATCCTCCAGTTTTGAGAATTATATCTTCAAGAAGTTCACTGTATGACATCTTGATATATTGCTACTTTACAAAAATGCACCCTAATGATTAATTTATATGTAACTTCTTCCAAGTAGAGTCGGCAAAATGTCTAGTACGAAGGTTATCCACAAGTAGCTCTTGGATTTGAATTTATTCAGTACAAGTTACTAAATGCCATTACGAAATCCTTGGCCGGCATCTTCCTACTACATATATGAACATATTTTTAAAAAAATGTTTTTCACCAACAAGAAATTTTAAGCAATAAACTTAAAAATAACTGAGTAATAGAAAATTGCTTTTAAATAAAGATTCTATTTTGATATTCATAAACAAGCACTAGACTAGGACAAAACGGTCCAAAATTATATTTTTGACTAAGCCTATCTACGCTCTTACAGCGTTGCAATATTACTCTACTGTCTAGATTGGATTTTTGTCATATATCTACATGTAAAATGTTTAATTTTAATGAAAATGTGTATAATCATAACATATTCAAATTTAATATTCAAATATTATTATATCATTTTCAGTTTTTTCAATCATGCAGCATACTATACATTTCTTTCTTTCTAGTGTCTGCAGTTGTCAAGTCAAAAACAGGATATATATACTGTAAGCATACTGATAAATTCCATCATAATTGTAAAAATAGCATTGGGTATTGATTTATACTCTTATGGCAATGCGCATTACCATATGTATAGATAAAATAATATGTATCCGTGTAACAGTTCTTTCCCCCACTGAACATTGCAAATAAATCTATACCAAAAATATATGTTTTGACTATCCTATCTTTACGGGTAGTGTAATAGGTATAAGATAACATTTTGATATATACAGTACATCAATCTAATCTAAATGTGTTCAATCATTTCGATAAAGGAATAATACAATTGTTTTAAATATTTTTGTAACTAACTATTTCTGTGAAAATGATATCTGACATTTTATTTGTGCATCTTTTGTTACGAGTTATCATAGACAATTGTTCACTGATTCATGCTTTAAGAAAAACACATTTTAAAAATGTATAAACATGTATAACACACTTTTGATTACATGTATACATTGTATCACATACAGTTGAATACATTTAAAATCTTTTTTTGTCGAGAATTGAGTTTCAATGTTTATTTTTATAACCATCTTATAACAGAAATAACCTTTTGGAAACTGTTTTCTAAGTGTTAATACCATTTATAATATTGCAAAAAATACTTGGGCATGACAGCTTTAAAATATAAGTATGAAATAATACCGTGTCCAGATGTGTTTATTGTGTAATAAACAATGATTTGGAGTCCTGATGCGCAGTAATTAACCACGAAGGTTGGAGGCCTGATTGGTTTTTAATTTTACATCAGAACAAAAGAGTTGTTTATTAGACAATAACAACGCTGAAAATAATGTTATTTCGATTCTAATATGACCAGAGATTATAATCAAAGGACTGAAAGTGCTGGTGGGTCGATTGTCTCTGAACAACACAGACTGTACACATACATATGTAAATATCAGGACAACCCATGCATGAGTAAAGTTATCAACAAACTGGAGACACAAATGTCCACAGAGTTTGACCTTTAACCATATGTGTAAACTTTACTTTTGATAGGAACCCATGTACTTATCTTTTGCATTCAGTGACTACATGTATGTTCAACTACCCTATAAAGTATCATAGCTGTGAATGGTAACTGAGAAGTGGATTTTTACAAACCTGAACTGAAAATTCAAAGTTTGCACAACTTTTAATGTCATTCAAAAGTTATGGGATTTGCCCATAGGGTTGATTGTATTGTGTCAATAATACAAAATAAATTCCTATCCTAAATTGTAGGCAAAAACTGAACAATGAGCAAGATCAAAGAAGACACAGAGTAAATTAATAACTGAACAAGAAAAACAGTGATACAAAGTATCACAGCGGGCCCACAAACAAAACTGACATGTAAATATTCTAGAAATTGGTGATGATTGATGTTGAGGCATGGCCCCAAAAGAACCCAAGGAAACCAATTCTGGTTGTACAAGCAAAACCTGACACGACTACTGACTGAACTTTACTGTTATCGAATAATATGTATACAGTATGTCTTATTAACAGTATCCTTATAAGTTAAACATGAATGGAGTTTTCTATGATTATTTGCTGTAAAACATTTAAAATGGTTTAAAGTCTTAAAATTATAAGTAAAACAGAAGAAAAATGTAAAAAAAATGTATTAGATGGGTTTCGAACTCGCGTCCGCCGTAGTAAGTCAACGCAAATTCAATTCCCTGCATCTCTACCAACTGCTCTACGTCCGCCGACTATGGAGTTATTGGTAAAAATCGAGTTCTTATAAATTTTTATGTCCAAGTCGTTCGTTCGCGCATTAATAGTATTTACGATTAATTACACATTTAAAGAACAATAACGAAATAATATTATTATTAACAACTGTTTATATGGAACTTCTTGTTTGTATGTTGTGCGTTCGGCCGTAAGGCCGATATACTCTGTTAACATTGGCTAAAAGTGAATAACTGCAAAGCGTTATTTTCTACGTGGATATCTATTTAACGTCATGCGGCACAAACATGTCAAAATATAACTTTAAAGTTTATATGTATTTCACTATTTTAAACTAAACTAAAGCGAACCTCAGGAAGTTTAAGGTTATTAACAACGATAATGCTGATTGTTCTGAAACTGATTGACCTTCCAGAAGTTATTTCCCTTTCTTCGAATAGTTGTACGATAGTACATACAGCTATTCATTTGTACACTTGATAACAATTGTACGATACTTCATAAAGCTATTCATTCTATATACTTGATTATAGTTGCATGACAGTACATTCTATTCACGTGATAACAATTGTACAATTTACGATACTTCATAAAGCTATTCATTCTATACACCTTATTATATTTCCCCCCCCCCCCCCCCCCCCCCCCCTAATGTACAATGTACGATACTTCATAAAGCTATTCATTCTATACACTTGATAACAGTTATGCGACATTTTGTATAGCTATTCATTTGATATATTTGATAACAGTTTTGCAACATTTGTTTGCGACAGAAATAGAAGTGGAAGGGGTTAAATGGCCTAAGTATTTCTGTTAGGAGATGCTCTGAGTGTTTTGTCGCTTTTCGTGTATTTCTGTTCATTCCGTATAACTATATTTTTTGTCATTTATGCTGTTACTCTCAGTTATTCGTATAGTCTCCTCCAGCACAAGCCCCTTTGTTTCCCGAAGAAAAAGAACTATAACGGCAGCAACTATCAATACAGTCCCGCTGAGAAAATATAGGCTACCATTGACACGTTCGTCCTAGAAAAGAAAAACATGAGTACATAGTTACCTTTTATTATATCACTATAGAAAGGTCTTGGCAGATAAATGTTTTTGTAGCATTTTAACTAATAAAAGTTTCTGAGGTAATATGTTTGACCTACTTAGAATGATTTAGGAAGTAAGTACAAAGTGGGCTACACAATTGTGAAAATCTGACAGTGTTAGTAACTATGATTAAGGCTGCGCCTGTTTTTCGTTAACCGCAATCTTCAAACGTTTTATTTTTTAACTGTATGAAGAAATTATGTAAAACTTTACACTTTTGAAAACGTCGAAAACTGTACGTGAGACAGAATGATTGTTGGTGCTCATGGTTACAAAATGAAATGGGATATTTATGATGATAAACTGTCATAACCCTATCATCAAAAGGTGTTGTTGCATTTTATACATCATTCCCTGCTAGTATAGGGGGTTACTCCTTGATGTGAGCCCTGTACAAAAATAAAAGTTAAGTAAAGAATTTAATAGAATTTATTAACATCATTTTTTTTGTTATCTTGAACTAATTCATTGGTTTTGTTTGGTTTGTGTAGAATTTGAAAAAAAAAATACGAAACATTTATAGTTTTACATACTTTCTAATTACAATAAAAAAGGTATCGCTGTTTAAAGATTTTGGAGAATATAGTTCTAGTTTTTGTCAGCCGCTGCCTTAGTTAATTGTCAACAGACAATTATAAGCTTTGAAAGGAAAAGAACGTCCACTAATGTTTGCAAAAGATAACATTATAACTTACCAAGTCAATAACAAGGGGAACAACCACTGTGGCACAATCTGCTGCAAACATATGAAATCCAAACGCAGTCGTTCTTCAAAAGACAAAAAGAAAGAATGAGAATACTAGAGACTACGGATAATGCTCTGTTTCGTTGTGAACTATAAATCAAAGACAGATATATACACATAATGTCTCGGTTATTAATTTGTTATGTCACAAACTGCAGCATTCTGCTTCAGACCGGTTACACAAAAGGAAGAATTCTAATTAACAATTAAAATGATTGTCACTTTTGGAAGTTAAGAAAGTTTACAGTGATATATAGAAACTTTATTTAAACAAACTCTTGTTTCTGTAACATAAAGGGTTTTGGCATAGAATATGTCTGTTTGAAATTACCATGGGCACTTCAAAGTGAATGTTTTTTCCTAAATAGATATATGATTACCAACGGTTTCAGTGAATAATTAGTTCTTTATTAATGACTATCCAGAAACAGGTACTTAACATGTTAAACCATGTTACATGGAAATGCAAGTTTTATAGACCTATTTGAAAGTAAGATGCCCAAAATATTCATACATATCATATAGTTTTACATAAAGATGTATTTAAAATATAAATTGAATGCATTCAATATAAAGCATAAAACTTCACATATACATAAATGACACACATTACATACGCAAGGCATGAAAACATAATGTTTCTCTCAAAACTATCAAATAAAAATGTGTGTTTTGGAAAGATTGTATATGCAAAATGCTGTTTTATCGATATCAAGTTGGTCTTCAATTTTATACGCGCGCACGTGGAAACGTGAGAAAGTGCGAGACGTTTACCAATATACTTTAGCTAATATCAGTTTGCATTAAACAGTTCATAGCAGTAGAGTGTCTTTCAACTGATTATTTCGTTTCGCATTATGTTTCACATTGAGCATTCGGGAAAGTTTTCTCGTGGGACTGTCACTAAACTAACTTTTTAAAGTATATTGACAGGTTTCATTTAAAATAGACATTGTTCTTACCTGACAACAGTAGGATAGAGTTCTAGCGTATACACTAACATTGATTGACAACACAGTGATGTGAACAACTTAGCAACTAGAGCAGGCATGCGTTCCATCTCGTCGTTTACACCGATTTCTTAAAACGGAACAATCTTTTACAGTTAATTCCATTACCTACATCTGTGTACGAAAACTTAAACTGCTTATTTTTACAATTCAAAATTGAACTCTAGTTTTCATTTCAAATCTATGTATCAATAATTCTTATTCTAACAAAAACAAATCTCTATTTAATTCAGAAGTTGCAAGATAAACAAATGTGCAAAACCTGAGCCTGAAATGAATACAAGAACAATCATACGTATTGATTGTATTGTAAACAATCTTATTTTCATGAAGATTTCTAAGATCTGCAGAGGAATGTCAATGTATTCAAATCACTAAAATCAATCAATTTCTTTTTAAGCAGCTTTGCGATTTATCAAAACTGATAGTGTTCCCTACCTTTGTATTTAAGAACTCCAACCACTATTGCACAAAGTCCGGAAACACAAAAGGCCATCGTAGCTGTCCTCTTCCTTCCAAATCTTAATCAAGTATGGGTAATGGTAAATATTAAAATATCAACAAATCTGTAATGTTTGACACAATTAAGAACAGGTTTGTTTATAATATTAATAATCGTAAAGATGATTTTATAGTTGATCATTGTGTCTAAAAATTAAAATAACTAGCAGTAGCAGAATTCCTTTGATTTTACCCTTCTTAAAAGGGGAAGGCAAGTTTCATATCTAATATGCATTTTTTAATAAATACATGTCATGAATATATTTCTAAGTCGTGTTTATTGCTTTCTTTTTACTTGAGATTAAACTAGCACAGTTTTGTCTATGTCCGTATATTAATTGATTATACCAGTATCATATAAAGTTGAAAGCAAGATATGAACACTATAATATTTGTTTGTAGCGAGAACTAATATGCTAATAGTATTCCGTAATTGTACACGTTGGTTCACGTTTTATTTCGTATTTTGTTCTTCTAGTATTAATACATTTCAAGTGTCTTCAAGTACAGCAGATATATGCCATTGTTTTGATTTACAATGAGTAGGAAATAATAATTTTAGACTTATGTTGATATCAATCAATATATAGTTTAAAGTTTGCGGACCTTCTATAACTGAAACGATTATTTACATGTAAAGTGTTTTTTGTGGTTTTATGTATTTAATGCATCATATGATATGGACTATACATATACATGAGGGTCTTAAATTAAGCCTTTTGTTCTCACCGACTCACGAGCAATGGCGATATCAGATCCAGTGGCAGATCTACGATGCTAAGTAAAAACATATTCATGTATATATCTCCAGCAATTCTTTTCACGCCAAATGCCATTCCATAGTATGCAAAGTAACTATTGAACCTGTAAATAAAATTCAGCATAATCATTTTAGGGTTTCTATGCTGGTTTGCTTGCGACCGCCTCAATGAAAACAAGAGCATTTTGTGGGAATCCGATCACCAGAGACACCTAGCGACAGAGTTTTAGAACGAAAACTTTACATAAAGTAGTGCCGCATTGTCTCTTTGATTTCGTAATAATAAACACACTCCTGTCTAAATGATTAAAGTACGATAGTGCAGTTTGTCGTTTCCTGACAGGAAAAAGTGATGATACAGCCATATCTCTTATGTATCAAAATTACGCATCGCGGAGAATTATGGCATTGTTTAACCGGGTTAACTGAAATATGCAAATTGCTTTTTTTGCGAATAAGAATTTCAAACACAAAACTATTTATTTATGGTTAGTTTTTTCTTTAGATGGCACAAAAGTCAGCCCATAATTGAATTTGTAAATTATTAGCCAAAATGACTGTATTAAAAATCGTCTTCTTTAAAGCCAGTTTGCACACACGGCCGCCTTTGAGTCCTTCAGTACTATTTATAGTACGATTTTATCGTATTTCTATTTTTTTGTTATTATTTAAAATAGAGTATTTCTTTTAAGCATACCAGATAATCCATACCCCAACAGTGGTTGCTCGGAGTGTTCTGTCCCGAAACAGAGCCAAGATACTACCACTGGTGTCGTTGGCAGTGCAGCTCCTTGCGGCGATAAATAATTTAGTTAGATCAGGCTTATCTTCTCTGTTTATCTTTGCAATGACACCAACAGCCCGTTCTGCATCTTCAGTGTGATGTTTCGTCGTCATCCAACGGATGCTTTCTTGGAAAAGACTATAAAAAGCACCGAGTTGATACGTCTCAAAACGAAAATCAATATTACAAATTTTTGTCATATGCATTAGCTGTTCCGGTATTTTAGGCTCAACATATACATGATATTGTCCATGTCAGACACTTATTTAAATAAATATTGGAAATCGGACAAGGTATGTCTGTGTAAAACTGACAAATTAAACTTAAAGTTTTGAGTCAAGTCGACACTTCAAAGATGTCAATGGTACGCAGATGTCTACATTATGTTTCTGAACAAGAATTATGTCATTTTTCTATTCGAGCTCATGCATGAAAGTTCTTAGACTTCAACAGAAAAGATAATTACTTTGGTGTTTTAAATGTTTTAAATATCAAGTTTTCTGTGGACTAAAATATTTTTAAGGAAAACTTTGGCAAAAAGCCTATTCATAAAATAAATACTAACAATGTTTCTATTCAAGATTTGACGTACCACCAAGTTGCAAGAAACGGAATTCCTATTAATGCAGTAAATACATGTATTTTTCGCCAGTCATGTAACCACCAAGCTACAAGCGCAAACAATCCTGCCGGGATACACCATGATGGTATTAATACAGCCACTGCACGCCATGACTTTGGGATGTATTCAACACTGAGACTTATGCCAACGATAAGATAGCCTTCAATCGCAAAACCGGTGAGGAACTGAATCACTGCATACATTTCCCAGGATGTTGATAAAGCACTAATGACGTTGAAAAGTACTAAGAGGAGAATGGAAGTACAGTAGACAGGTTTTCGCCCAAATCTGTCTGCAATCGGGCCAGATACGACTGCGCCTATACATGTCCCAATGAAAAGAATTGTGAAAATAAACGTAGATATCCACCTTCGATCACAAATTAAATCCCACTGAAACAAATAAGCAAACATATTGGTGAAAAGTCTGATTATGATAAATCAAATAAGATCAGAAGTAAAACTAAGCGAAAAACTGAATAATTATAATGTTTGACTCCGTAGCCGTGCGGTAAGCGTCCTTCATTTGAAATCATCGCAACTCTCATTGATTGAGGGTTGTGGGTTCGAGCCCGGTTATGAACTTGTTGATATGAGAAAGTAGGAAGTTTTTATGAAGAATAGGGTTCTGTTGGCGGTTTATGTATTCCAGGAACAATGGTTAGGTAAACAGTTCTGCCGTAAAATGACTGAAATATGTTTCAAACGGACGTTAAATCCCTGCAACTATCATTTTGGAAATTTAAGAAATCCTCTAAAAATGTGACCGATCTTTTAGATTGCTTGAATATATATTCTATCTTCTTATGCTTATAATTATCTGGCACTATTTCAACTTACCTCAGACACTATTGTCACCATATTTTTATCATATATTATTGTTTCACGCCATAAACTGTTCAAGCACATTTCTTCTACACTGACCGTTGAGAGCTTTCCAGTTGCATTATTTGTATCGTTTATGTTTACAAATGTCATATCAGGTGTCTGTCCACCAAACGTCAAAAAGTGATAATTCCAAACCGGGAGTATCTTCCCGGCATGCACCATTACTGACGTCATGTACTGGTATAACCCACATCCTCCAGTTTTGATAATAATGTCTTCAAGTAGTTCACTGTATGTCATCTTAAAAGCTTTCTGCTTTTAAAAAAATAAATCCAGATATAACCTATGACCTGTGACTTAAAACGTTTGCAAGTAATTTATTAGTAGTTTTGTAAAGTTTCCAATAAGATTGAATTACTTAATCTGTTTGCAACAAATTGAAAATGAAACACTGCCAAATCCTTCCACGACAAAAACTCTCTCCCTTCCATTAACAAATAAGAACAAAATAGGGGAAAATATTGAAATGTAACTGTCTCCTTTCCTATCAAAAAATGTCATTAGGAATGAGAAAGTATTCAACACCAAAGGATAAAAACTTTCAACCATAATTTAAACCGATTAAAATAAACTACATGTACTTTAAATCAAAGACTATGGTAAACCTCTCAAAGAAAACCTCCTCAAACAGACCGTAGCATCTCCTTGATTCATTTTTACCTTTTCACAAATTATTGTAATGACGACAATGCATATCCATTTATATTCAAATTTAGTACTGTATTCAATTAAAAAAAATGTATTTTCAATCATGCAATAATATTGCGGGGTTACGATATTTCTAAAAAAAATATATTTATTCATTTATTGTTATAATAAGTTCTTTAAATATATAAATTAAACTTTTATTTATTTAACTATTGTGTTGTTTTTTTTTTTTTGTAAATCACAAACCTTTAAAATCCCATCTGGTGTGCAATTAATATTTCTTGATGTAAAAAGAGTAGAGTGACAGCGGGCAGGTTTTCTTTGTTTTCAAAACGTCATAAATAATCGCATAAAGGTTGGAACTTTTTCAGTAAAATTGTCAGAGTCAAATATCAAATATGTTTCCTTTCGAATATTTTAACACAGAATGAGTGTTTATGTCATAGCTAGTCAGAACATATATGACAGTAAGTTTTAACTGAAGTGAAGTTTTCGTAGCTTATTACATAGATCCATTAAGCTATCATCTACGAAAGTTATATTATGTCAGTTTTATTGCATCTTTGATAAATGTAAGCAGTTGTGAAGAATATTATACGTACCTATGTCAAATTCTCGGTCCTAAACGTCTCTGCAAAAACTCTAGAGACAATATTTGTGTACAAACTGACAAAATCGTAATAAACTTAAAAGGATTTTCAATGCAATTTCAATTTATGTAGACGGACGTGTTTTTCAAGGAAATGCCACGTCTTTAAACAATAACAAGCACAAGTCAACATGAGGTAAGATGGTGCGTTGCGACTTACAGACCTTGTATATCTATTATATATTTAGAATGGGTACTTTCGCTACAAACTACGGTCACGTGAATAAACTTAATAGAACACACGGTTAAAGAATTAATTACATGACAGCAGCAATGCACGTCTGACCAAATAGTCGTTTCACTGATACTTCAACCGTAAAGATAAAATCACAAAAATACTGCTTATCACTGCCGTTAAAATCTCCACATACAAACATATCCAATAAATATATACAGCATAGCTAAAAACTTATTCTCCAAAATCTTCAAATGTTTACATATTTGTATGTCGTTTTATTATGCGTTGAAAGTATACAAATCTACACATTTTGAGCAAGGATTTTATAAAAAAACCTTTAAGTACAAATGAAGATACATGATAAATATTTGCTTTTACATTCACGTAAACAGACAATTGATTTTAACATTTAAGTAACACACAACGTACAAGGGTACATCAAAAAGTTCCTGGCATTGCGCATTCATCATTTCTGCAAGCGCGATTGAGGGTGAACTTTTGGACAAACTATTTGAGAACATGAAAATAGTGTATGAGACAGCTGTGGAAGTTTAGGAAAACTGAGAAATGTTGATGAGTATTCTAGCATAAAATGTGCTGTTTTTGCCCATTTTGCCGGTGTTTTAACAGGAGAAAAAACGTGTGTTAACGGGAGTTCACGCGCCGTTAAACCCGTTTTCATTTATGCGCAGTACAGGGCCTTGTAAACTTGACCTGTCTCCATAGTCTTACATCATGTCCCGCGTCAACGGCCGGGCAACCGCTGGTGACGACAAAAAGACGTAAACAACACGGACGTTGTCCCGCGCATTATTGAACGTCGTCCGAAGAGCGTTTCTTGTTTTTTTATGTTTTTTGCTTTATGCTAGAATAGCGCTAACGAACGTTTTTTCGTATTATAACACTGAGAAACCTCGGGATATGTTGGGCTCGCCTACGGGCTCGGACAACAACCATCCCCATCGGGTTCGCATGTCAAATATATTGGTGAAATGGAGGCTTCAGAGAAGAGAGCGGTGATAAAGTATCTGCACATGAAAGGATTGTCATCAAAAATAAAATTAAGAAAACACGAATAATTCATTAGGTGGTGGTCTTTCAAATTCAACTTTAAAGAATTTGACTGCTGAATTTAAGCGCAAAAGAACCAAGGCTGATGATAATCAACGGCCAGATCGTCATAAGATGCCTCTATCGAAATTTTATTTGATGCTGATGGCAGTGAATGATAAAAGAGTGGCCATACAGCTATTGCTTATACTTTAGTAATAAGTTTTGTTCCGTCCAGTTCATTTTGTCTAATCCTTTACATGAAGAAAAACTTCCGGTTGGGTGGGTTCCGAGGATGTAAACAGCATACCGAAGTTGACTAGGCTGAATATTTCCAAAGAGCTTATGACAATTTTCAGCGAAACTCAGGAAACTTTCTAAGGATAAAAAGGATGAGACATGGGTGCATCACTTTGATACAGAGTCAAAAGTTCAAACCAAACAGTTGAAACATCAAGGTGCAGTCACCATCACCGAAATGTTGAAGCAGACGACAACGTAATGTGAGGTTATGGCATTAGTATTCTGGGATTGTACCGGAGATATTCATAAAGGTTAAACCATTACACGGCAGTACTAAACTATTACAAGACCTTATTAATTAAAACAGAAGGGAAATCTCAGAGCAGGTATCATTTGCTTCATGATAATGCACATGTGCACACTTCACAAGTTACAGTAGCAGCAGCTGCTGAGTGTGGTTTTGAACACCTTCAACAGTTCTCGTATTCACCTGATCTTGCATTGCTAGGTTTATATCTCTCCAAATCTCAATTCTCAACTGCGTTAAAGGCATTTTGACAGTGATTATGACGTCATTGGTGCTGTTGAAACCTTTTCGGAGGGTAAGGAAGAAAACTTCTTTCGGGATGGCATATGAATTAAGTTGGAGCATCGCTTTGAAATCAAGAGTGATTATGTTGGAAAAACAAAACGATTCGAATTTTGAAGAAGTTTTGCTTATTATGTTAGGACATGGACTTTTTGATATACCCTCGTATATATAATTACATCAAAATAATTAAAAATGGGACAATAATAATAATAATACATGTAATATTTTTATTACCTCCACAAATGGGAGAGCAGAATGACAAACAATATATACATACACATACAATGGGAGGAGTTCTAAATAAATTGATTGTTTTAATATTATACTTTTCTTTGTATTTA
Organism: Saxidomus purpurata; assembly: GCA_022818135.1. NCBI lineage: Eukaryota > Metazoa > Mollusca > Bivalvia > Venerida > Veneridae > Saxidomus > Saxidomus purpurata. Next base: position 17,094,823 of record JAFMSR010000015.1, read on the forward strand.
AAGTTTTGAAACATAGACCTAAAAATTGAATACAAGGCTTTTGCACAGTTCTGTTTTTCATCTGTTAGATTTGCCAACTTCAAACACAATCAGTGCCATTATGTATAGTATCCGGCAACCAATATGTTACATGAATATGTTTACAGCTGTATACTTGTATGTCTAGCAACATTAATCAAGAATTAATAAAATGATTTTTTGCTAACTGAAACATTTCTAAATTACAAACACGCTATAGTGGTTGCATGTGTTGAATAAGCCAATATTATATTTCAAGTTGTAATTATAAATTTGAGCCAACAACTGTTTGTAGCAAAATTCTGTTTACACTTCTACGCACAGTGTGTCAATTAATGGATCGAGCTTTATGTTAAAGACATTTTACTGTTCACAGCGACCATCAAATTATACATTATACACTTAGAAAAATGTACATTGTCAAAGTTATACATTAGTTATTGGAATATGTAAAAAAAACTATTAGCATAATGAGTTGTTTTCTTGCTGTGAGGCAATGTTTTTGTAGCATTTACGTTGTATATAATTTATGTCTATTTTTTCGACATTAAACTTTACCTCACGCGTACATGTATCTTTTCAAAATGCCATCAAAATCAGTCAAATGATTCATCACGTTCTTTTTTAGTATTAATTGTGTTTAGTTGAACTCTCGGGGATTGTAATGAATCGAAGTATTTAATTCTAAGCAACAAAATTGCAGTGGTTAGACATCTGTATTGTGTATGAAATGGAAATGTCTATTTTTCAATTTGGACAAAACCACTAATTGCTCATAGGGGTGCCAAAGTTTGACTATAGCTCATAATATGACCACTTAGTCGTGCAGGAGCTGGTCTCGAATGCAGCGTGGTTTATATACTGCGATCAAATGTCAGATGTACATGCAGCAAGTAAGAGACAGTAACAATAAAACAGGGACACTCTATGGGAATAATTTAAGGTATAAGGGAGTGATGGTCACTATTTCAAAACATAGTAAACTGAATAGTTCATAATTTACATCTAGTTACAGAAAAGTGTGAAAAAATTGAAGACATTTAACGGTTGCAAAAGATTCGTTGGGACATCTCTACTGATTATGAAACTTTTATTAGTAATATACATGTATGAACTGCAATATAAGAATGAATAAAAGTGTTTTACCGTCTTCTTTTTGAGATGTTAATTTGTAAAAGTGATCAAAGCCAACCGTTATATTTTCTAGTAATTGTACATGTAAAGCATGATAAGATTAAGGAATAGTAAGACACAGCTTTCATATCTTGCAAAATGATATACATTTTCATGTATTACAATTTAATTCAACTAAAAAAAAGAAAAGCATTAACGAAACAAAATGTGGCTCCTGTCGTGATTGAACTCAGGACCTCTTGATCTAAAAGCGAAGCTCTACTACTGCGCAAAGGTATAAAATGTGTGCAACTATAAAGTTCAAAGTATTCCAAATTGTCACAAAAACAAGAAATACTCATTACACCCCCAATACCTTAAGAGGAAGGAACATAATACTTACTCTGACAACAATACGTCCACGATGTAACGTGTATTACTCACTATTCTGACACGTTCTTTACAATTTTCAATCTAATACATTGTATATAAGATATCAACCTGTCTTTTATTATTAACATAAAATATAAGTGGATGTTATTTCGTCCACCCGCTGCATGCACATTTCCCCTTTCTGCACTATACGGCGTTTATACAAGTATACATATTTCGGTGTTATAATAAATGTAAATGTTAAATACATATACATGTATTGCATGAAATTTGTGTATCAATTAATTAGCTTTAATACATCGTGCGATCACGCCATTTGCTTTTTCCGATATACATTAAATAATTATTATGTCATTTGAGCACATTTGTATTAGTGTTAAAAATGTAACACACATGTAATGTCTATGTAACACACGGATAGTGTCTACTGCATAAACTATCATAATATTTATAATACACGAAACTAATAATAATGATAAGTACCCTGAATTTAGTAATTGCCCTCGGGCCGCCTTTGAGCGATTATCGCCCCGACAATGCAATTATCAAAATCATGGCGATATTATCCCAAAGGCACTGCTCAGCCGTTTATTGTTGTGTATTATACATATGAATCTTTAAACCATTCTTCTCTTAATGTTCTTTCCGTGGCAGCCATTTTTGTAATGAAATGACTTCACGTTTGAACTTTCAAATTGTCCAATGGTAAGTATGCGAAAATAGCAAGTCGGTCAAAAGCTATACGTAGCTTATGTTTATATATGTTATTGTAACATGCCGACAGAAAATAAACTTTGTATTTTATTTGTATTTGACCAAAACCTGACAAAACTTTCGTAGGACGGATAAACCATTTTTTATCTATATACGAAAGAGTAGCGTATTATGTGCAGATTCATTTCCTTAAATAGGAAATATGGCGGACCGTCTTATAACGCGTGTATTCGACTGCTAAACGATGGCTATATTTTTAGTTTGGCATTCTCCCTCCTGCTTAATTTAAACCAATGATAATTAACTGATGGACCATGTTTTTCTGACCGTTCTGAACGAACACAACGAACTTGAATCTGTGTTGGGAAAATAATCAACGAAAATAATCTTATGAAGTAGCGATTATCATTTGACTGAGAAAGTTGCGTATACTGTCAGCATATAGTACATGGCTAGTGGGTTTTTTAGTGTTACAATGCAAGAACCGTAGCTTCGTGTCGGCGTTATCCATTCAAAACACTTATCAATAGAGTTTCATCTAAGAATTAAAACTTATCCCAGTTTATTAAGAAATGTAACTGGTCATGTTTAAGCGGACTCTATCTTTAGTACAAAAACAAAACGTAATGTATAAAGATCGCGCATGCGTTGAAACATTTGTCCAACGTTTCTTCTAGTTTCCATGTGGATCTAAGAATATGAAAGAGTGTTACAGTACTGATTACCTTACGGGACATATAAATCACAAACAACAAACAGAAATATTTGTTTTACTGATAAAGTGTGAATGAGAAATAACAAGTTCCTGTGTTGCAAAGTCAAATGAAACTATCAACAGAAATATATATATATATATACGTTAGTTCCATACAAAGTGCATTGTGCAATGTAGGAAGTATAAATGGCATTCAAATAGGAATTTACTATCGACCCTGTATCACAAAAATACATTAAATCAACAATTTGTCATAAACGTCTTTCTATAAAATGTATACACCTACTAGGAATGGCATTTTAGAGTGCCTTATGCTAAATCGACCTTTCATCATATTTTTGTCAAAATCTAAAAATGACAGTACGTCATAATTAGACATTACGTCATAATACTATCAACGTGCTTTCATGACGACCGTTAATAGATACTCCATCAACTGAAATGATAAAGTGCACAATGGAGTCGCTAAAAATTTTATATGTTTTTGTGGTGGATGTGAATTTCATTTCCCCCGTTTTCAGCACAACTTGACTTGACTAATATTATGCGATATTATGTCATATATTAAAGGGTCTTTTTCACCAAATGTTTAAAATATGCTAAATGAATGCAGAATAATGAAAAATCATTCCTCCAAAAAGAACATATGTCAAGAAATGTACCTGTTTTTTCACAAAATGCAAATATATAACGATATTGAGTGATAATTCCTTATCCGCCGAAAATTATAGGCTAAATCAAGTGAACATAAAGGTTTAACAGAAATAAACATCTATATAAAGTCTTATTTCGTTAATTTTACTTGTTGAGACTGGAATTTCTAGCTGAAATGTTGAGCTTTTCTGACAATGTGTAAAAAAATTTGTAATTCATGTACATGTATTACTAAGTGTTTATTATGTTTTTTCAAACTTTCTACCAATTTTAGGCTGTGCCTCTTTAACCAAGTATACTAGTTTCCCTGATTTCACAGAATATTATAGAAAATGCAGCTGCATCTTCTGTAGGCCCAACTTTCAAATGTTTTGTTTGGAAAGTAAATTACAATTAAAAACATTACAATTACAAGTGTCCTTAGTTCAAGCTTCTCTTTCAGTAACTGTATCAGTGGCAGCATAAAAATAAAACGAAATTTGCCAAACGCATATATTATCAGTTGAGGGATATACATGTATGAGTGATCAAGATTACAAACAAATAACCGTATTCTGTAATACTGTCTATTGATAAGACATACCTTCGTTGGGTAGCGGTCGGTTAGTTAAATTTCAAACTTTGAACATTGTACACACAACTGTTATTGGCCACCAGATGTAGATTCAACATTCGCAAGTGCCATGCCCCCTTACATCTATTAGAATAGTACCATTCATTAGTTACTCAACATAATAAGCATATTCTGTAAAATTAATTCCTTTATACAATAAAGTGGCAAATGATGGTCACACCAAGGGCCGCAGTTGGGCTATAAATGATTCTGACCACATTCCAATGTTTTGTTGTTGGTCTGACACAATTTTTTTTAATCGATTCAAACTTCAATTTTCAATTCAAAAGCTAATAAATAACTTATTTCTCAAGTGGTATTGCACGACAAGAGGGGGCGTGGCTTACATAGTGATCGCGACAATTATAGCGGGTAGATATACACTGCACAAACCGATTAAACGTGTCTTGTTTTAGCTAAACCATTATTCTCTTATTATTTGCTCAAGTTATATTTTGTACAGTACCATTGATCGTTCATAAGGTTGCGCACTGGACGAAGCCTTTTTTATTCCATGTAATTGTATGTACATGTAACTGGTCAAAGGTCAAACACGATGAATACGTTAAGAGTGGCTCTATCACTTAGCGTACATTTACAATAACGACCTTTTCATGCCTTTTCTACCATTTCGATGTTGCGTGTAGCATCACCATGAAACGATTACATGTTAACTACACGAGCCTTGTGTCAACCAAAAGCATTACATTCTACCCAATACCGAAGACAAGGTTCGATAATCCAAACTTGGAACAAACATGGCGGAGCAATTTGGTAGGTAGACGCTTTGAAAGTATGTATTTGTCCCTCAAAGTATCACTTGTTAGTTACAAATGTACACGTTTACATGATCACATGTATATAATAAGACTTGATCAGAAATAAAAATTGAAATAAATAAATAGATAAATTAATAAGGCTAATGTTTATAATGTTTAAAGTTTAATGTGAATGTAATGTAAATGTACTGAATGAGTATCTTCACATTTAATCTGTATTGTTCACAGAAATCACGTGAGAAACACTAAATATGGATACGCTTGTTAATATATTATAACAATTGTCGAGCAACTGTGCCAGAAACTCTAAAACTAAATTTGGTTTGAAACTGGGTAAACTACAAAAAGATGCAAAATATTATTTGCAATAATTCCAAAGTTAACGAGTTATTGAGAGCTTATAAAACGCACAACAAAATGGCGAATGATTTTTTATTGTTTTGTGCCCCAAAAATGAATCAAACATGCATTGTCAATGGTGTAAACACCGAATAAAGACTTTTTATGTATATGTTGTTGTGTACAGTTACCAACCTTAAGTGCAAATAATTTCGTCGAAATGAAATGTTTGTTACAAAAGAGAAAAACCTTTTAAATATATAGCAGAAATGTATAAAATGTGTGTCAAATGTTGCAGTGCTGTGTAATCGACCAGCACACTGATGCCACAAAAAGAAAAAAAAGCACGAATGTTATGTGATAAGTAGTGAGTTTCTGTGTTGAGTATTTTTCTCCTTTATCATGTGTTTTTTTTCTGTGCTACGTATGTACTTTGCATATTCAGTTGCACAATGCCTTTCGCCATACTTCTTTTGAATGGTATGGTATAGGTTTTTGTTCACATCTTTCAACCAGGCGCCAGTTTTAAACAAAAGTTTATTCTACCATCTGCTGTATTTATTCGTTTCATTGTAACATGTCTATAGAATTACAATTTATTCACTGAACTCTTAACCCTCTTAGATGTGAGCTCACTTTGCGAACAGGTGACGTCATATATCAACTAAAACATATAACCGACATGCTTCGCAGTTTTCCTCTAACCGGAATAAGAAAATCAAATTGGTCAATTCACTTCTATAGAACCCTCAAAAACATCGCTATCCACTTGCCGGACTTTATACTCTGCCAGCACATAAAACATAATCGCAACGACCAGAAGAATCATCAAAATGTATAGTTTAAAAGACACACATAAAAAGGTGCCGCTGAGAAATCCAATCGTTAAACCGAAACTCTGTAGGAGCCTGTAATTTGCAAATGCCATCTCTGCATTATCTCCACATGTGATGCATATCAGGGCTACAAAGAAAGAAATATAAGTAAATAATCACTCCTTAACATAGAAGTTTACATTACTTCATAAACGTTTTTTTAAACATTGTCCGGCACGAATAACTGATTATTACAAAAAATGTACTGTATGAACGTGGATACTTTTAGCTAATAAACTGATAACAAAGCAAACCTAAGTTGTATAAATACCTTTGCAATGAATTTTCCACATAAAAGCTTAGTTTCGAACAAGAAAAAGCCTATCACAATTAGATAGCTAAGATTCTATGCATACCGCTTCATTCGGCTTTCTATACTACATTATAATTATTATCCCAAAATGCATTGCTTCACCCACTGTTAAAATTCATTTTCCGCACTGCATCTCAGTCATTCAAATCAAAGCCGTCATACGAAATATAACTTAAAATGATATTACCGTTCAAAGTGGCCTTCATAGTGATTTAAACATTTAGAATAATAAACATTGGCATAGTTATATCAGTCAATAACGGAAATAACATGGTAAAACTTATTTCCTATATGTTTTAAAGCACCCTCTGTGTTTTCAGCATCATTCTTGACTACATGTATAATCCAATGTGGTCATTTAAAAGGGTAATATAACTTTAATTCTATACTTACTGTTACACTGGGTTTGCCACACTGCGTCACAGACGCCCCACGATGCAGCCATCACGAAGAATATAAGAAGTCGAGTGTTTGGAATCCAGATGAGTAACCCTATCATTAATCCCATGTGAATTATCCCCCCTATTCCGAATACAACCTCACGTGCTAACACATTGGCACATAATGCAACTAGAATCGCACTAACGATGTTGGCCAAACCAAGAATTATCATGCAGTAGCCAATATATTCTTCACCTAAGGTACAGGTAACATATGCCTGCAAATAGAAACATTGGCTTTCTTTAAGTATCAAGGCCAAAAAGCCTATCATTAAATGAAATGTTTTGTTAATAAAAGTATCAAGGCGTACAAATATATTATTGGATACAGTGTCTTACAGATATCAAGGAAAACAAAAATAGTATCAAATGAATAGACGCACAAAGATATATTTAGATATAGTGTCGAAAAGATATCAAGGCAAACACAATTTCGTAAATATCAATGTGTAAAACATGTCCCTAGATACGGTGTCTTATGAATATCAAGGCATACAAAATTATCATTAAAAGCAGTGTTTAATATATATGGATATATCACGGAAAAAATGTCCTTGAAAGAGTGTTGAATAAATATCAAGGTGTCCAAAATTGTCATTGGATGCTGCGCTAAATAAATATCACGGAAAATGTCCTTAGAAATATTAAGACGTACAAAAATAACATTAGATGCAGTGTTGGACAGTAGAAAATGTTAAAAAATAGATATTAAGGCGCACAATAAAAGTCCTTAGATACAGTTTCTTACGAATATCAATTCGTAAAAAAATATCTGTAAATGCACATTTTATAATTACCGAAGTGTAAACTAAATACAGTGTCTAATAAATTTCAAGGCGTACACAATTGACCTTATACATCTAAGCACAATATCCTTTACAAATCCTCGTCTGGAGCAATTAACCAGCCATATGGCTTATATGATACATTTAAACTATGTACTTTGGTGACTTTGCTGTGTTAGTTGATCTATTTGCAGAACTTTATATAGAGGATAATTGTAGGTTTCGGTGTAATATCACGTTATAATTTCACCGAGTGGGCACCAAAAGTGATATTTTCACGAGTTGCGTAGCCACGAGTGAAAATAACTTCTTTTGGTATTCACGAGTGAAATAATCGTGATATAACACCGAAACCAACAATTTTTCTGTTTATTTTATGTCTCGAACTCTACTTTTGTTGAATATGTCAAACATCGCAGGAAACGTCATCAGAAAGTTTAACAAACATGACGTCATTTTAACGACGTCAACGCCGTTCAATATGCTCGGTATACAATTTGACGTTAATCCGGATAATTTTCACTGGGTGGACAGTGAGTTTATCGGGATATAATTCACCGTTATATTTTGATAAACCACCGAAACTCATAAAATAAAGTTTGCGTCTTTCTTTGTATCGACTCATAACCAGCCGTGGTCTTTCTCACTCGTTCAAGTGCCATGTTTTTTCAGCCCCTTTTCGAGAGACTTGGTGAACAGTGTTGATTCTTTTATGTTTTCCAGAGCTAGGCGGAGACTCTTTGGGAGCGAAGGCCTGACCATTTTAGCCAAGGGGTGTTTTGGAATTATTCAGGTCTGCTTTACTTTAGTTTAATTTTAGCTCGTTTTAGCTTATCGAGTCACTCTCGAGTCTGCTTCCTGGACAAACCAGTCTGCTGTCATATGAGGAGGTACGATCGTATGTCCTCGGACTCACTATGGATCAACTGGGTGCAAAATTTTCTATTTTCTAAAAGTCGTTTGTGTACTAAATTTATATTGCCGCGATTATGAAACATGCTTTCGAAAGCCCAACGCATTTGTCATTTATAAATAACTACAACTTCATCTGTGCTGAATAATGTAAATAATAAAGGAGATATTTAAACACGACCATCTGGGAAATAAACAAACTCTAGTAATTGGTACGAAAGGCCCGAGAGAATTCCACCCACCACGATTAATTTCTCTTCATAAACCGGCTTCAAAGCATTTTCTATTATGGCTGTTCCCTGAAATTTTCATCATTTCACAGAATATCTTCTGAACTTTGAAAAAAGGTACTTAATGCTACAAACCAGGTATTAAGTTCGGAAAATAATCAAGGACTTTGCCATATTTCAAAGGAGTGTTGTGCAGACTTATTATGTTTCGAGGTGGTAACGAAGGCAGAATCACATGTCTCCCACAGGGCAAGAGCTAACTCTTAGTTTTATACAGACAGCAAATTATTCTACCTTTGCGACCAATGCAGGTCGTGATCAGCATGCAAATCTATCCAGCCTGATCATGATATGCATTGTTCGCTGTAAAGTAGTATATTTTCAGTGGGTACCCCTTTCAACAAGTAATGGTATTGTCCAACTTGACAAATGGACATGTCCATTTTAGAAATTTAGCGAGGTTGGGATTAAAGAAAAAAGGAATTAACACTTAAATTTTGACAGAAAACAAACTTTCTACCAATTCAGGTGAGTAATACAGCTACAGAATCAGGGGGCTTTTTAGGGTTAACTTGCAATTATTTCAAGGAATTACCACCCATTAAAATGACTAGAATCCTTACAATAAATAGAAAAGTTTGAATGAATCTGAAATTAGATTAACAGACCAAACGTAAGTTCAATAGTGTATTTAATCTTACCGAAATTCATATACTACTAAATTCAAATCAACGAAAAACCGTTGCACCTGTCTTAGTAGCCATCTAAATTAAGCTTAACCCCCCCCCACAAGCTGCCTTAAGCTACCAGTACTGAAGTATCACTAGCCAGTTGGTGATTTATATTTAAAAACAATTGCATAACACAGCCTCTTCCCTGTAGTGGTCATTTTTTATAGATATTTTGACTGTTTGCTTAAGATAGGATAGACAGTAGTGTACACACATCGAGTTGTCGATAACGAGATAAATTGGCTTGATGGTACTACATGTACAGGTAATGTAGGATATTTTGACTTTCACGTAAATGATATATGCTTACACAAACATTTACGAACATTACATAAAAGAGGTAGATCATGTGTGCAAGAAAATATGTACAATGAATTGACACAGTGTTAGTCTGGCGTGTCACTGTCACATTATCCTTCATCAACTGTATTTCAGTTATTACCTGGTTGAAGTCGGAGAAAACGAATGCTTGCTGCAAACCACTGAACACTAGCAAAGGTATAAGAAGACGGAAGGTTTTGTGAGTCAACATCAGCTGGACGTGGTCAACGACAATCTGAAACACATAGAACATGTTTACCTGAATCTGTATCAGAAAAACATCTGGATTGAGAAGCCGTCAACCTCGGTCGACTAATATTGTGATATATTGATGCTAATTTTAGAATATTGCCACTCCTATTAAGCAACTTCTCCAGCCTTATGTGGAATCTCCCTCGATTGACAGTACATTTAATTTTAAAGGATACCTGTATTTTGCATGCACGTTTTATTTTCTGTGTGATTCTTACGACTACCACGGTTTTTGTGGTATGAGCCACTGGTCTTATTCTCATAATTAAAAGTAATCCCCAACAGAGTTTAAAATTTTCACTGTTCAGTAAAAACCTAATATATATTTTAGGAAAATTCTAGTTTCCGTGTTTAAATGAATAAAGTTATCCATAAACACCATCAAACAAAGCACCAACTAACTTGATTATGAGTTAATGATATTTACCACCATATAATGAGTAATATATAACATACAATATTCACATCAAACTACATTTTGTAAATAAATGAAACCAGTAAAGGTCCGCTATTAATACCGATATTTAGACTGCCCTCTATATTTCGGAACTAAATGGCCCATTTTATAGAAAGAGACCAGTTTGATATTAAGACCACTTTATGCCGTTCCGAATGGTGGTCTTATTTCATGAACTTTACTGTAAAAAAACTAAATTTTAAAATCCACTGTAAGACAGTAAGACTAGAAAAAGAAATCTGTATCTAAAAAGAACTGTATGACAGGTTGGTTTTTTTTGTGTGATTTCATATTATTATTTTTTCTTTCTTTTTTTTTTTTTTTTTTTTTTTGTTTGAACTTAGTAGCGTCAATACATTCAATTTACTTTAAATAGTTTTAGCATGACTGAATTCGTAGAACTTAACAAGACTTCGTAAGGTTTTTACCATTAAATATACCCGACAGTGCTTCCGAGACGGATCAGGCTGTCGACATCTATTTCTCAACGGGCATCACTTAAAATCTACAACGTCAACTTGACTAAATACTTCATGTCTTTGAGCATTCGTCTTGTCTCTCCTTTCTCTCCTTCGGGAACAGACTGAGAACAACTTGCTACTTGAAACTGATGAGTATTGTTAGGTAACCTGATCAAGGCAGTCCAAGTGAACTATTTGATTAAAGTCCCATTAGCACTTTGGAGGTACACTTACTTGTGGCTCTTGTTTTACCAAAAAGAGATATCTTACCGGCGAGACTGGCCCTAATAAAACTATAATATAGCACAGTATTTTTACAATAATCTTGCAAAAAACTATGCAATATTGTCTGAAAACGCCTTTTTATGAAGGAGCGGCAAACAAATGTGAAAGAAATGTAAACAGCAACATTATTTTAGAGGAAATAGTTCACAATTCTGTAATTGTCTGTTTTTACTTTATATATGAATATATTAAGGTCCCAGGAGTACTTTAAATTCATTCGTATATAGAATAATGAACTAACTAGTAGAATGGTAAATTTAAGTTTTATTTACTCTTAAACAACGTTGACATATGCCAGTCTTTCGTATTTTATGTCGCTTCTGTACGAAAAAATGTCGTTGGAAACTGCTTCTCAGTTTTTGCCATATCATTTAAAAAATATCGCGCCAAACTTCTGGTAATATAAAAATAACGTACTTCGATTTGATAAGCACTGATAAGCAATGTTAGAATAGTTTTTCGAACAGATAAAGGAAGACATCTTGTTTTGTATCATTAGAGCTACAAGAATTTTCACATCCAAAGTACTCCTGGAAGTTTAATTGCTAATGAGACCTCTAAAATGGAAGTAAAACACTGTGAAAATTTGGTCAATTTAAATTCAGTTCCGAAACCTTGTCTATATTTTGAGAGTTTGCCGAACGATAGCTTTTCCAACACTAAAGAGTACGCAAGAACGACAAGTCTGTACAAATTGCATGTGCAGGACAAGGCTTTCTGTAAAGTTAAGCAGCCTAAAAGGCATTCATGTTTACAGTTAGTGTTGTAACTCTATCAGTGTGAAGTAGATTTGTTACTTATATTACATTTTTTGCAGATTTGGACGATCGCCAGTTATGCACGACAACGTGCTGGCTTCACACATGGTTTGTCAAATTCTAGAGAACATAAACTAATGATGCACATCAGCACTTCTAACGTATCTTTGCGTTTGTACTTAGTGTTGCAATGCATATATGAACAATGTTGGTCTGCCGGTGTTAGTATTGGAAGAAATGAAAGCCGGTTAAATAAAAGTAACCTTTAAATTATTTTTTGAAAAATAATAGTTTATTAAAACATTGCGAAATATGAACTGAAACTGCTGGAAAAACATTTAGCACCTTCTAACCTCCAGACATATTATGGCCATAAAGGATATATACAATTCCAAAACACGGGGAACTTGTTTATTCCAAGAGTTACATTATTCCAAGTTGTTATAGCCCCTCTGACTGATTGATGTTGACCAAATCACATAATTGAACATTTATCTCTCTTTGGAAGTGTAGAATGATTTGATTTCCATGGAGATGTTGCCCATTCTGGCCGCTTCATTGGCCAAATTATGGCCGTTTTACCCTGTGGATTTTCTCTTATTGATGGCCATATCCCGTATGTAATTTAGAATAAAAAATAGGAATATGCTTAAGCTCAAGTCTTTCTACAGAACAAGATTGAACAAGAGCTGTCCCTCCCAAGTGACGAATGCCCCCGAAAGAGGTGCCTCACAGTCTGTGTCCTCTCCATGTGCTCAATAAATGTGCTATGTAATTTTAAAATCCTTCCATGCATGACAGAGTAATCATGCATACAGTATTCCATTACTTTAAACACTAAGTGTGACCTTGACCTTTGAAGTAGGGACTTGGGTCTTGCAGCGACACATCCGCTTGAGTGCTAGACATTTGTGCACAGTTATTTTAAAATCCTTCAAAGCATAATAAAGTTATAGTCCGGACACAAATGTATGCATATATACAGGATTCCATTACCTGTAAACTCTAAGTGTGACCTTGACCTTTGTGGTAGGGATGTGGGTCATGCACGCGACACGTCGTCTTGATGTGCTAGACATTTGTGCCAAATTATTTTAAAATCCTTCAAGGCATGACAAAGTTACAGTCCGGACACGAATGTGTGCATATATGCTTATATAGAGGAATCCATTACCTTCAAACTCTAAGTATGACCTTGACCTTTGAGCTAGGGACGTGGGTCTTGCACGCGACACGTCGTCTTGATGTGCTAGACATTTGTGCCAAGTTATTTTAAAATCCTTTTAATGCATGACAAAGTTACAGTCCGGACACGAATGTGTGCATATATGCTTATATGGAGGAATCCATTACCTTCAAACTCTAAGTATGACCTTGACCTTTGAGCTAGGGACGTGGGTCTTGCACCGACACGTCGTCTTGATGTGCTAGACATGTGTGCCTAGTTATTTTAAAATCCTTCAATGCATGACAAAGTTACAGTCCGGACACGAATGTGTGCATATATAGAGGATTCCATAACCTTCATACTCCAAGTGTGACCTTCACCTTTGAGGTAGGGATGTGGGTCTTGCACGCGACACGTCGTCTTGATGTGCTAGACATGTGTGCCAAGTTATTTTAAAATCCTTCAATGCATGACAAAGTTACAGTCCGGACACGAATTTGTAAGTGGGGACGCACGGACGGACGGACAGACGGACAGACGGACGGACGGACAGACGGACAGACGGACAGACGGACAGACGGACAGACGGTGCGATTTTAATATGCCACCCTTCGGGGGCATAAAAATATTAATGTCTGTTAATATAGTTGACGTGAGTTACAGTACACAGTTTTTACTAGCGCCAAATTGATGTTCCGTCACACACAAAAAAGGCTAATTATTTTGGTTAAAAGCGCGGACTATAAAATGTTTCTCCGCTAACCATAACATTTTTATTGCTGTACATAGATCTTAGCCCGTATGATACCAGTATAATATTCCATCTGACACGAGTACATTTTGGTTACTGGTACCAAACGTTTGTGTGCCTCGGATGATCAAACAGAAAAGAAGGGCAAGAAACGGCAAAATATTGCTGTAAATGAATATGACTTCATGAATTTGTCCAAAAGCAACTCTTTCTCGTGCAAATAGCTTGAACATGTCATTGCAAATCTATTAAAATTAAATGATGCTAGTATTTTGCGTATATAAGTCGAAACAGAAATATATGTAAATTTAGAAATATATGAGTTTAAACAGAAAATCATTATGTCAACAGCCCGTATTTAACACTGCAAACAAGTATATTTACTATATACACACTGCAAACAGGTGTATTTAATATAAACATACTGCAAACAGGTGTATTTATTATATACACACTGCAAACAGGTATATTTAATATATACACAATGCAAACAGGTATATTTAATATATACACACTGCAAACAGGTATATTTAATATATACACACTGCAAACAGGTATATTTAATACACAATGCAAGGTTTTAAATACACCTGCAAACGGTATATTAATTATACAATGCAACGGTTATTTATATATACACCTGCAAACAGGTATATTCAAATACACTGCAAACGGTATATTAATATTACACCTGAAAACAGGTATATTTAATATATACACACTGCAAACAGGTATATTTAATATATACACACTGCAAACAGGTATATTAAATATATATACACACTGCAAACAGGTATATTAAATATATATACACATTGCAAACAGGTATATTCAATATATACACACTGCAAACAGGTATATTCAATATATACACACTGCAAACAGGTATATTAAATACATATACACACTGCAAACAGGTATATTCAATATATACACACTGCAAACAGGTATATTTAATATATACACATTGCAAACAGGTATATTTAATATATACACACTGCAAACAGGTATATTAAATATATATACACACTGAAAACAGGTATATTTAATATATACACACTGCAAACAGGTATATTCAATATATACACACTGCAAACAGGTATATTAAATATATATACACATTGCAAACAGGTATATTAAATATATATACACATTGCAAACAGGTATATTAAATATATATACACTTGCAAACAGGTATATTCAATATATACACACACTGCAAACAGGTATATTCAATATAACACTTGCAAACAGGTATATTGCCCCCCCCCCCCCCCCCCCCCCCCCCCCCCCCCCAATATACCACTGCAAACGGTTATAAATAAAATATTACCCTGAAACGGTATATTCAAAAAAAAAAAAAAAAAAAAAAAAAAAAAAAAAAAAAAAAAAAAAAAAAAAAAAAAAAAAAAAAAAAAAAAAACCCCCCCCCCCCCCCCCCCCCCCCCCCCCCCCCCCCCCCCCCCCCCCCCCCCCCCTAATATATACACCTGCAAACAGGTATATTCAATATATACACACTGCAAACAGGTATATTAATATATATACACACTGCAAACAGGTATATTAAATATATATACACATTGCAAACAGGTATATTCAATATATACACACTGCAAAGGTATATTCAATATATACACACTGCAAACAGGTATATTAAATATATATACACACTGCAAACAGGTATATTCAATATATACACACTGCAAACAGGTATATTAAATATATACACATTGCAAACAGGTATATTCAATATATACACACTGCAAACAGGTATATTTAATATATACACACTGCAAACAGGTATATTCAATATATACACACTGCAAACGGTATATTTAATATATACACACTGCAAACAGGTATATTTAATATGTACCCGCAAACGGTATATTCAATA
The DNA here is from genome assembly GCA_022818135.1 of Saxidomus purpurata. Taxonomy (NCBI): domain Eukaryota; kingdom Metazoa; phylum Mollusca; class Bivalvia; order Venerida; family Veneridae; genus Saxidomus; species Saxidomus purpurata. The sequence goes on from JAFMSR010000015.1 coordinate 17,110,800, forward strand.
TATACACCTGCAAACAGGTATATTTAATATATACACACTGCAAACAGGTATATTCAATATATACACACTGCAAACAGGTATATTAAATATATATACACACTGAAAACAGGTATATTTAATATATATACACTGCAAACAGGTATATTCAATATATACACACTGCAAACAGGTATATTAAATATATATACACACTGCAAACAGGTATATTAAATATATATACACTTGCAACAGGTATATTCAATATAGACACACTGCAAACGGTATATTTAATATATACACTTGCAAACAGGTATATTTAATATATATACACACTGCAAACAGGTATATTAAATTATATACACACGAAAACAGGTTTAAATATATAAAACCTGCAAACAGGTATATTCATATTACAACTGCAACATGTATATTAATATATACACATGCAAACAGGTATATTTAATATATACACACTGAAAACATGTATATTTAATATATACACACTGCAAAATTTAAAATCATTACAATGCAGACGCAACATACACAATAGTTTTATATCACAAAAATCAAGGTAACACATTCTGACAGGACTCCTGAAACCAAAGTACCGCCTTGAAACTATCAGCACCCACATGTTTATGTGTTGAAAATATTTAGCTTTTAGTTTGTTTGCAAAAAAATATCCCCCAAAAAATTATTCTTAATTCTTTATTTAGCCTTCTATTTCAAATTAAGATAAAATGAAAAATGTATATACTGTATGGGTTGAAATGACAACATGTGCTCTTAGTACAGACACACCCTGTGTTGGTTAGTTTAAACATATTTATATTGATATTACTGAATTTACATTGCATTCTCAAATATATCACAGTACACATATAAATAGTAATAATAAATATGTATGGCAAAAGGTTTGAGCCAGTTCTAATAATTTAATAACCGCCCTCCAATTTGACTACTTTAATATTAACAATTTGACGGAGCTGTTAACTCAAAATATGCAATTTAGTAGTTACATTTATCAGTTCAAAATAATGTTTCATTTAGTTTCTATCATTAGTTACAGTTAAGACAAATCAGAGTGAAAATTGGCGAAGGGAAGAACGATGAGGTAATAGTAATTGTTTTGGTTCTAGGAGATATTTAATAAAAAGAATAATAAAGCTTCCAGTTGCATTTATAAAACGAGTTTCTTAATAGGCTGAAACTTTTAGAAATTCTAAAAAGATCACATGTTTAATGAATCACCGCGGATTGATACAACAACATTGAAACGTTTTACCAATAAACGGATAACACATTAATGAACTACTTTCATTTTTTTATCACATTGCTCTGAGTAATATTTTCAAAATAAATCGAGTCTTAGATAAAGTTATGGAAATGTTGCCTGGAACTTTTCGTTGCCAAATTAATACATCTAATATCGGTCTGAGTATCTATAGACTGTTATACAACATATTCATAGACAGGGCATGATGAACCGTAAAAAAATGAAAGACGCTAGTGAATACTCCGCGGAAGAAATATTCTTAAAAGCCTGTTCTTTCATCAGCATCTTGGAGAAAACTATCAATCAAACGAACCAATTACGCAGAACCATTTTAGAGTTCATCTTAAAAGTGTTGATAATTAATTGATAGATATTATTCATGTCTATAGCACTAGCGAGGTAAAATATTAATACAAATATCAAGAAGAAAGCGATACTTATCACTAACCGGTCTTGATGAAGATGTAGTGGGATTTTTTTTTCAAGCATTATGATTAGCATGGAATAAGGGACGGCGTAGAATTGGAATTTTATCTTTTGGACTTTAAATATTTCTATGACGGAATTATGTTGTTTGTTGTTGTTTTTTGAAGAAAAGTATGGAAACTGGTATAGACGTTAATTGAAGCTTGTGTGCTGACCTTTTGCTGTTACAGTAAAGAAGTGAATAGGTAGTTCATAGCTATTCAAATTTAAAAGTTTAGGATTCTGAAGGCCACATTATGATGGAATGATCTTATTTTGATAAACGATCACAGTGGCAAATCATTCAGCAATGAGTTATACATAAAAGTAAAATCGAACAATTTAGGAGAGGCATTCGGTCAAGAAAAACATAGAACAAAATTGCCACAATTACTGCATTGAAATTTAAAAAAGAATAAAATCAGGTGTCCGTATGTTTAACTATTATATATGCAGATTTACTAGCTTCTATTCCGGAAGACTTAAGTATTATAATTATCATAATGTCTAAAATAAAACATGCAAACAAAACGCCAAATTAGTTCGTCTGTCGGTTCAAATAAGTAAGGAGCAGTATTACTTCCAGAACGTTAAACTTCGTTTCTAACGTGGATACACGAAATAAGTAAGTAAACGAAATTGATGAAACAGTCACGTTATAACTAGACTGTGTAATTTCCTTGCAATAAATCTAGCACCCCAGACATTCCCATATATGATTGTTTCACAGTTTTTTTTGTAGTAAATATTTCTGGCCAGGTATTGAACGGTCTTGGCTGCTGATGTTCTGTAGAAGACATGCACGTGCTAGGTCTATCACCCGTTTCCAGGGATCATTACAGCTCTAACACTCCTATTCGATCTGACGCCTCAATAATTTATTAAGACGTTCATGTGGGTGAAACTTATGGGAAAAACAGAATTGTTCAGTATGTGAGAACAAGTCATCTGGAGTTTCCGAGTTTGGCGAAGAAAATGGTTCCTCATAATTGATTATTTTGATAAACGCAACGCAGTGTCTCCAAATGACAATACCGTTTAACATTTGGTAAATAAAGCAGATTCCACAAGACGAGGACAATTAGCGAAAACAGTGGACGGTTTCTGTAAAGTAAACTGTCCAGAATTAACCTAGAGTCAAACCTTAGTTTTATGCCATTCACAAAACCGTGTTTTTCCTGACCTACAAGTCATAGCACTAACCTTTATCTCAGTAATTTCTTTTCCGTCACAAATAAGACAAATGTCAAACGAAGTTTTGACAGTTTTAGCGTCGCGCCTTTTATGTTATTTTTCAGATATACTCTTAAGATTACAGTAAAAGGTTTTTCAGTGTGTGAACTGGTACTTTTCGAGAAATATTACATAAATAATTGATGAAATAGGTAACGGATGCTGTCAGAAAGTGTCAGTAGCATTCCTGGAAAACAAAGTGATCAACACACTGTAAACTTCAAAAATTGTAGCATTACATGATGTACTTTCAATCCTAACTTACATATTTTTGCACGGATGCTATGCATGCCCGGCTTCAAATATCTCAAGAAATTTACCGCCTCCACAGTCGAGTGTTTGGAGTCAGCGGTTTGAAATCACTGTAGCCCCTCATTGATTGAGATTAATGGGTTCGAGCCCTGCTATCGACCATGTTAGAAAGTTGTCTGTTTCTTACGGAGAATAGGTATAACGTGTTTCCGGTCACAATCGTTCCACGGAAAACGAGTACTACACTATTATCATCTGTAAGAAACTAGCAACTTTCTCACATAATGAAACATGGTCGGTTGCAGGGCTCGAATCCAAGACCTCTATCAAACAAAGTGAGAGGTAACAGTGATTTCAAGTCAGAAACTCTAACCACCCGGTCACGGAGGCGTACGCTTTACTCTATAACCATTCAAAACAACGCCCCCGTATGTAAAATGCAATAGTGCAAGCTCACAGAAACAAGACAACTAAACGGGGATCGATACACGTGAGTGTATAATACAGATGTATAATGGGAAGTAAGAGCAGTATGAGGAACTGCCGAAATAATTGAATATTTGTCTTTTAGCAGGCGCGAAATATTGTGGAAAGTGCTTTCAAATTGAGCTACAATGATGGAAGACCTTTGTGATTCCCCCACGTTTCACTGAACCACGTGACTTTATTAAGACGAACGAGTCTCGTGTTTAGCGCCAGAATTTCCTAGTCAGAGTAGTTAAAGCTAATTTCATCATTAAAGATCGACTTCATTTTTATCAGCGTAGGCAATTAGCTCTTTTTAATTACTTTTAACGTAACTGATATTGAAAGTGTGTGGATGGACCACTTTTACGTCCTTTGGCATGGCACATTCACAATCTTTCTGCGACACTTAAGGTGCCGGAAAAAAACACTACACGCTTAGTTGAAAAAAAAATCCGTCGAAGTAACATGATAAAGTTTTCTTCTTGTGCAGTCTTCCGACTACATGCTGACTCACTTGCCTACATTTATCAGCAAAAATAACGGGAATGACAGACTAAGTGTCTACCTCAATGAATAACCCATTCTGTGGAAAGCATACGTATAAATTCTGTCTCAAAGAAAATTATCCTACTTTCCGCGACATAATTTCACCTTCTAAGTCTGGTACATGTATCTGCACTGCTGCTGTTAACGTCAACACATTCTCAAGTTTTTTTACTGTAACCTTAAGAAATACAATCAATCCTGTGAAAGAAGAAAAAACACTGACTGGAAGAAACTTTGTAGACTTTAGGTCGTCACTCACAAACAATTTTAGTAGCGCTTCGCAAGAATGATTCAAAATATACTGTACAGTATTATTTTCCTACTGAATTCGCTTTTATCTAAATCTAAGAAAATATAATCTGCAAAAATTATTTCAAACATATTCTCTGAAAAGAGCTGTAGTGTTGAGATTGTTTACAGTCAACGCCGACCATGGGATATCTCCCCTGGTGAACTTGTCAAGTCTCCGGTATGACTCCCATGCATACGGGTACCTAACAAAATTTGAAAAATTTAGGGAGTTTTGTTTTACATGACTGCAATACCCAGTCAGTTTTGTCCAAATATAATGATTGTTTAGCCAAACTGTGTAAAATGCCAGTATCCAAAAGAGTGCGATATATGTTTCCAGCTTACATCGGTGCTTGAACCACTTTGTTTTTATTGTTATTGAAAAGAACAAAACTTATAACTAAACCAGGATAACAAACAAAACATAACCGAAGATACTGCATTGCCAAAATAATGAAAATATAATTAATTTTTCAAACAATAAAGCAAAATGATTTCTCGAATTAAATGCATCTCGTGTTTCGTTTTTCATAGCAAATTTCCAGATTTAAAATAACCAGTGGCATGTCACAGAACAATAAGAAGACGTTTTTCCTTCATAACTTACTATAATAGAGACAGTTAAACAGTTAATCAACTTTGTAAAATGAACTGTTCACATTTAATACGTTGAATTACAATTCGCATAACCCTAAATCAACTTTGTAAAATGAACTGTTAACATTAAATACGTTGAAATACAATTCGCATAACCCTAAACAATATTAAAAAAAGTGTCACTTATCGGGTGATGCATTAACTGTGTAAAATGAACTGTTAACAACTTAACATTGCATTCGTTGTTTCTACGAATCACATAACCCTAAACAATATTAAAAAGTGTCACTTATCGGGTAATGCATTTTCATTAAGCAATATAGCGTGACTCTTCTCTACACTCCCAAATATGGACATACCATTCCTATTAGGCCGTTAATGAAGAAAATGATCCCCTCTACCTCTATCAATCTATCACAGAAAAACCACCATTGATTTTGCATTTGTTCTTTTCCTAGATAACGAATCGATAAGCCCGCTACGACACAGTCGTAAACTGTTCCGAGTGGCTTTATCTTGTAAAATTGTCCTCAGTTCCTTAAACAGCGTGATATCTATAAGTGTAATGGAAATAAATCTACTGTCTGTGTCATCCGCTTCATTGCTCTCTATTCATAAAGTTAATTCTCATGAAATTAATGCCCGTAGGTGACGTTCCGTACTAATTCAAACAATTATGATGACGTCAGCAAATTATTTTAACTTCACATGCAACACAGGCTTTTGTGACGATCTTTTAATGTTAAGATTGAACAAGATGGCCATGATGGACTTGTATCGCTCACCTTCTTTGGTATTGGATTATCATGAAAAATACAATACTGAAAAAAATACTGTTTTTCTAAGGTAACCACTACATGTATATACACATGTACATGTAATAATATATGGACACGCAACCTCATATTCTCTTGATCTTAATTAAAACAACTTTTTGTTTTATAAAGGGTCTTCCAAAAATCATATTTTTAAAATTATTTTAAAGGCGGTGTAAGATTTTCTGCCAAAGACATTTTCTGCTATAGACATATAAGAAAACATGTCCTGACACATGAAAACCATGTTTTAACGAAGCAAAATGATCATTGGTATTTTGTTGTTGGTTTCTAGAAGCACAGTCCTACAAAACTAAAATGGATCGGCCATCATTTTCTAACAGAACAACTGTATACTTAAAACCTCCCTGGTTCCCGGTTGGTAAACAGTTTCTGAAAGTTCCCAATACTGTCATACACGAACATCCTGTCATTACTCATGGCGACCATGTTGTTTAAAAACGAATGAACGATCATAAAAACAGGCGCAATCAAGATATATTTCATTGCAATTATTTTTGAAATCTCATGGGTGTTCACCACAGGAGTATCTTTAAAGTTTTAATGCTAAAGGTATCCCGCATAGATGACCTTTATTTCTGCATGGATGACCTAGATTTCCGCACCGGTGACCTAGATTTGAAACAAAAATAATAGACAATCCTAGGAAAATTCATGTAAAAGTATACCTGCTATTTACTCCATGGTTAAGAGAGATTTTATTCTTCAAGAAAGTATTAAAAAGAAAGAACAATAACCAATTTGCAACATGCATCTTTTAACTTCGTGTCAAGCGAACATAAAATATTGAAAGAACATTTTGTGACCTTAGCAAATACCGCTTAAATTCAAACGTTTGTTAACTTAATTCTTTCAATGGTGCAGAGAAAATATAATTTACCATGAAAAGATCAGATAAACCTACTAAAACAGGCGCAAAGTATACGTATAGTACGCTTTGGAAAACCATAAAAATGAAGTCAGATAATAGGAATAAATAATCTCTTATATTTGATTGCATTCTTTCGAAGAAACCATTTCATTTTGTGTTTATCCTGGGAATTTATAAACCAAACTGTGCATCCAAGTAGGACCGATTTCTTTTATAGCTTTTCTCAAACGTTTATTTTATGGTATAAATAAAAGTGGCTTTTCTTGCAGTCTTAATGGCCTGACGCATCCTGCGAGGAACGCAAAGAAATGTCATCATTTTATGCAACGGTTTAAAAACCGTACCATAATATTGTTGTCTTTTATAAACACTACAAGAAATTAAGTTTTGACGAAGCACGTGTATAGGACCCCCCTCCCTCTTAATGAGTAATTGGTCACAAATGTGAAAATGGTCACTCTTATCCTTACGCGTAACCTCAGCTTTATTGCGTTTATAAGTCTACCTCATATGTAAAAACTTTCGACTTATGTGAAAAACAGTTAACAAATTTCAGTTAAGGTTAGAGTAAGGTTTTACATATTGGGTAAAAGTATGTCACGTTTGGGACCATGTTTACGTGGAAGGGGGTGTCCTACACAGGGGTTTTGCCAACGAGTGTAAAACTCGAGGTTGTTGTTGTTTTTTCTGTTCTTTTTTGTGTATTCTTTTTTTATGAAAAATAATGTTTTTATGTCATATCCATTGTTAACTCATCATTTAGATTGTCTTTGATTTATATATTTGTATATAAAGTAAGAATATTCCAAGCTACAAAGACTCTTCCGTCATAAATCACACACGGTATAACAAACTTGCATAAAATAAGAATCACCAAAGCTGAGGCGGTGACCCGGATCTTTTTCTCCTAACAAACTTGCGGTTATACGTGTAAAGACGATGCTTTGAATGTAATTTGTTTAATAAGTAACTCGTTCTGACGAAGAATAATTAGCTATTAATTCGCATCATTCCATCGCAATCGAAGCGGAATTAACAGCAATCTCGTTATGCCTTAAGCTCTCATTTTAAAACAGAAATGAACCGCTAAACACGCTTTAAAAGCATTCGTGAATAAAGAAATGGTGCATCATTTGGTAATAAAACAGAATATTGTGGCAATTGCAAGATCAATTACATTGAAACTGTCAATGTAATTGAATTTAAAGATGAAACGTTAGAAAACAATTTGATTTGCGGTGATGATAAATGTATGAATCAATGATTTGCGGTGATGATAAATGTATGAATCAATGATTTGCGGTAATTCTGGGAACCTACCAGATTTTTTTTATAATTTACGTTAAGTACCTCCGAAAATCTAGTGAAGTTTTGTGCAAATGAGTGACCGTGTACAGTATATTATGTCAACAAAATTTGAAAAAGAGGACACCATGTTCTGAAAGTGAAAATCAGTCTACGGGTGATTTGCTTAAGATTTTATTAAGATTGCTTTTAATCATTCAAAAACGAACTATCGTAAGCGAGCATATTTCTTTTTTACAAGTCTTACCCTTTAGTGCTGACCTTTCAGAGAGTTCGCATATTATCAAACATTTATAACAATATATTTGAAATAAATTTTGTCTCTAAGTCTAAGATTGCTAAACACTAATATATTTCAGATTCAATCATATATTAGACATAACCATAGTTAAAAACAATACACGTGACGTGTTGTACACGTTCTCCTTGACGTTTTACTGTTGTTTAAAACAATCACAGATATGATACAAATGTATACAATAAAAAGACGCACATACCAACTGGCTAACCACTAAAACCTTCTTCAACCGCGCCCCCTACCTACCCAATCGCATTAACCCCGCCCCTCTAAGTGGATCAACCCCGCCCATCTATCACGAAACGCATCCACTCAACTCACAAAATATAAAGACTCTACCTCATATCCTGTCTTGTCCGGGTCAAATTTGGCACCGATTTTGTCCAGACATAAAATTGTCAGAACAATTGCTATGAAACCCAGAAGAATATAGGCACTCATAAGCTTCCAAAGTGTGCTTGGAGCATCTTTGATTATATCTGAAAAAGAAAAAGAACGTCATCATGACTTTGTCCATAAAGATGTGCATCTATAGATCAGATTTGTATAATTACTGAAATGAGGAAATTGCTGATTTTATTACAAACCGTCCATTTGCGTTTCTGGTTTTTCCAGAGAGTCATCTTAACTTCTGTTGTCTGAAGGTCTAACTGGTAGTTGTCAAAAGAAAAAAAAGTAAAATAGCATTTTGTTCAGTTGAGTTTGGATTCTGAAATGGCAAAAAACACCAAAATGCAAGGGTTTGTGACTTAAAGTTAGTAGCACTTCATTGTTAACATTTCTCCAATATGATGCTAAGATGATCGGAATAAATTTGAATACATTATACCAGTACAAAAGAGGCTGCTTTTATTGAAAGGCCTCAGCGTTATCTGAAAGGTGGTAACAAAATGATTATCAAATGCATTTCTCTGAGAAATACTGATATTTCAAAATTAGGAAATCGCTTATCACTTGTTCTAAAACTTCGCTTAAATTTGTACCGTTTATCATCTAGAGATCGATTTAACAAAGTGATAATTGGTGTATCAAACTTTAAGATAAAATCAAACTGTTAACATTAGAAAGCAATGTTTTGCTTGGATAAATGGTCAAAGTTTACGTGTACAAGGGGTTTTGGATTGTCCATCAAATGTAATCTGGTATCCTATGAAAAATAGTTTTCACCTTAAGATACAAACCGTCTTTCATTAAATTTTTACGTACGTTTAGATATGTTTTAACATTTAAAAGTAAAAACTATGTTCGTGTAAGCATTATTTTTTAATATTTTCGAAAGATACTACAGCTGCAACAAGGGTCTAAGAGAAAACCTATTTTTTGCTAAAGATTTAAATCAGGTCTCAACGAAAGTATGATTAAGAGAAGCACTTATCTTTCTGATAACGATTTGACTTTTTTCACAAGCAAGTATGTTTAATGTTAGTCATTTATGCTAGCGAATAAAAACTGGCCTTATAAAATGAAAAGTATGTTTGACATCATACCTTCATGTCCGAGATTTATCTCGGAATACCGGTATTTGGAACACTTAATTCTTTTATGCTAAAGATATAAAACAAGTCTGGGAGAAAAGTAATTTTAACACTAGTTCTTTATGCTAAAGATTTAAGACAGTTATAAGAGAAAACCTTTAAGATCTCAAACTTAAAGACACTCTATGTAAAACATCAAGTGCAATAAAATCAATACCAGACTTTAAATTGTTGAATAAAGCTCGCCCTAATGGGCCATAGAGATACTGTAGGTATGCTTATACAGATCTCTTTAATTTATCTGAGCTGACGAGACGGTGTAGATGAAGTTTATCTCCTCAGAGACAAGAACAAAAAATCATTTTATATTATAAATTAAGATTTATTTTCATCTAGAGAAAACTATCTAAAATAACGTTGTTATATATTGCATGTCAAGGAAAGCTAGCAATAATACTTTTGTAGATATAAAGATCTCCTCCTCAAAGACAGATGTTTATTGCAGAAAAAAATTAACCACTTACATATTCTTTGTGTAACATATTTATAAAAATGATTAGTGTATTTTATGTTGTCATACTAAACTGGCAATACAGTACCTACAGTGTAAATTTAGTATTGTGCAGTCCGCAAGCTAGTCGGCAATGATAAAGAAGTCAGTGGTGCATTTAGATCTGTACATAAATGTAAAGATTCCCCAGCCGTACTTAGATGCTCTACCGCCTGATCTGTGAGTTTATATAACTAGAATACGTTTGTCAGCATGTTTGCTACGAAATCATACTAGTAGGTATGCCGGTAACAATGTCCCCAGAAATGGACTTTATTGCACTTTATGTAATAGTCGCGACATATAAGATGAAGACCATTTTATAGTGATTTGTCACTGCGACTATGAAATAAGAAAGTACATTAGGAAATATTACTACGTAAGACCAAGTATGTATACATCCTTAGCACTTTTGAAGTTCAAATTGTCGAGATACTTTAAAAAATCTTTCAAACTGAGAATATCACTTTCCTATATTTATTGCTTTTTATGAAAGCTATGCTGTTTCCTGTGGCCTTTTACCTTCGAATTTAAAAAATAGTCTCAAACCCCGAGAGGAGTGATTCATTGGCTGAAAAAAGGTTTCAGTTTCTATGTGAACAATGTAGGGCACTCCGTATCGACCTCACTTGAATATGATATCATCAACAATCTGTCTGTCTTTTTAAAAGGATATAACTTCTTTGTTTTGTGAAATATTACATCATTATTAGTCAGCAAAATTAATTTCAACTGTAAATTCAAGACATGATAACAAATTTAGAGACAGGGATTAATTCTCGCTTAATATGAGTTAAAGTGGTTATAAATGTATACATCTTCCGTGACTCTGTTTACCAGGTTATGTAATAATCGAAATTATTAGCCATTCAGAGAATAAATGTTTTTTTTTTGCATTAATTTTAATTAACATTCACTTCTGAATGATATTTTTAAAAAGTAATATATTGCTGTCATGTTATAACAGAGAAACAGTTAGAGAACCGAAAGTTGCAAAAACATTTTAGTTATTCTTACCCTTTTTTATTGGCACAAGAGACATTTTATAGTTTGTAATTTTCGTAAAGGGATGTTTTACAATGTTTAATAAACTGAATGGTAATAACTGCGATAAAATAAAAAGCTTACATTGATTGGGCCTTCAAAAAATTGGTCTTCTGACAAACATTATTTAACACTATAGTTTAACATGTGATAGTTATAACGATATAATATAATACATGCAAGGTGTAAAGCACCGATACACGCGAGGCCACCTCTGGGTTTCTAACCAGTTCATCTCTAGATTGGTGGGAAACACTGAAAAGCCTTTCTGAAATTTCCAGTTGCCCAAAAAACAATTTTATAAAGAAAATTGTTTTTAAATAATAAAATAAGAACTATGGTTAAAATAGTTCCGTATGAGTACTGTTCTAACAAAACTGAGGAAATCCGTGTCAGTCACGTTTTGAATGTCTTCGATTTTGCATTAAATTTATGGTAGTCTCACGTATATCGGTGCTTTACACCCTGCATGTTTTATATCATATCGTTATTACTATCACAGGTTTAACTGTAGTGTAAAATATTTTTTTGTCAGTTAGCTTTGTTAGAAGTAAATGTACCAAAAGATAGGTATAGCAACGTACCTATATAGTTACAAAAAATAAGTCCGTGGTATACATGTAGCTGATATGTAAATAGGCCGCCTGTACTGACGCGCTTACGACGGTATCCTTACAATACAGAATCGCGTAGCAGTGCGCTGTGAATTGCTCAAGTAAAAATCTAAGATTAGAACATGTCGAGTTTCCCAAATAATAACACCAATTAAACATTTAAATTACAGATCGTTTTTTTTCTTTTAACATTTAACCGCGTGATGCCACACTGTTTGAAAAATGTTTGAACATTTTTGTGATGTCATTCTTTTACAGCGTGATATCGCGCTAAAGCAATGACTCTGACAGGAGTCCGCAGTTATCTGACATTTTCTGCGAGTCGAACAAACGTGACCCTGGGGGAATTAAGGACAAGTAAAACTGACACATTTGTCTCGTAGTATTTCCTTGACTTCTCCCCAGTATGTAGAAAGAATGTGTAGCTTCGAAACACTGAAGCAAAATGTAGAGCGATTATCTAAATGTAGGCGTGAAAATAACAAACGTGTTAAGAAAAAATCTTAGAAACCAACATAACGCTCGGGTAATGACAATCGGTTTATTTGGGGCAGCTGTGAGATGTCAACTGACAAAAATGTTAACAAGTGGGCGTGTTTGTTTCAGTTCGCCTTTCGTCGATTTTGTACCATTGCGGACTATTCTATGCTCTTGAAACATGTTTGTTCGAGTGCATTTACATTTGTAGTACATAAATACTTTTGAAAACACATTTTCTGAAAACACGTTTTTAACAGTTCATGCCTATTTGTAGTACATGTGTATTGGTGTATGTACTAGTATATATTTAAGCAAGAGATATTCGGAAAAAAAAATTTCGATATACATGACATACGAAAATTTCGCGATTTATGGAGCCGACAGATTTGTTCGCGAAATTTAATTTCGGGAACGTAGCGTAGAATTCTCTAATAGTAGATCTGTGAGAAATGAATCTTTCGCGAAAATTTAAATGAGCAATAATAAAAAGCGAATATTGGTCTACTGTCTTTTGATAACAGTTAATATCAGGTAAGGTAGATACGACCGGAACGACGAGGCTCTATCGAGCCTTTTCCGACCGTGTCTGCCGATGTTGATACTACCTGTTGTCAAAAGACAGTGGCAAATATTTTATTTATCATGCAAAATCTTCAAACAATATTGTTTACATTTTAGGGGCCTAAAATAGAAAATAAACGGTATTTAAAAAAAACAATGACTTCGAGATAAAATAAATAAAATATGTGACTAGTTTTTCGTTGTGTGCGCGCTTGAGAAGCCTCTAGCTTACTTTAGTCAAACCGGACTGATAAAGCTGCTCGCTCTCAGTTTTTGGTAAAAAACACCAAAGTTCTTCAAACTGTATGTAAATAACGTATTTTAGAATATATATTCATATAGAGATGCTCCAGTATTAATTCCTTCCACTTTTATCTCCAAATTTCGAAAAATACGCTACCAAATTCAAATCCATTGTAAACGCTTTTGAAATTTCAATATAAATAGTGTAGCGGTGCCGTCTAGTCGACATTTTCAATCGATCTGCAAATTCCTACATAGATTTTTGCTTATATTTTTATTCTAACCTTAAGCTTTATATTTATGTATAAGTATGTCAATTCCTTAAAAAAAATTCAACGGTAACTGAGAGCGAGCAGCTTTAAACTGAAAGAAGTCCTGCATGTGGGCGTGGTTGCAAAGTGTTATCATGTCACTAACATGATAACATTTAACAATATCGGACTGGTGTTAACGGACAGATTGAATGCTAGTTGCATGATAAATGCGCGAAAAAGGCGAACATTGTTTCATCGCGAATATTTCCAAATTTACAGTTTTACTTGCACGCAATTTCAGCGGATAAATAAATATGTGTTACAATATTGAGCAAAAGGTATTGTATTTATGTTCTACAGTTGGAGAATGAATTGTGTGTAACACGTCTTTTATTTTCAGTTCTTGTTATTCACTTTCAGAGAAATAAAATGATTTACTTTTATGCCATGTTAAGTGCCAAATGCAAACAAGAAAATCTTTAAATCCAATCACGCTCAAAAGGTTATGCCTGCTAGTTCAATTTAAGAAACGTAAAAGCGGCAGACGAGTTTCTGTTGCATGTCATGTTTTGTTAAATAAGTCTGGAGAGACCGGATGATACGTGCGTGTCATTTTATCTTGATTTGTTTGAACGGTTTTGTGTTGTGCCCGTTGTGTGTGTTTGGCTTATTAATATGCATGCGATCGACCAAATAAACGGGTGTTAACCAAACACTTTAACAATTTTGACCCATCCCTCTAGGCCTGGTAGTTTCATAGAAGAAGATTTTCAAATGTTTTCCTATACAATTCTATATAAAATAAGTAACTCCCTTGGTGTCGTAAGTTTTGACCCTGGGCATGTTTAAAAAACTTAGTATAGGTCCACTAGACAATTTAACATACCAAATATATAAGCTTGAGATTGCTTTAAACATCTTTTAAAGTTTTTCCTATATAAGTCTATGTAAAACAAGTGATCCCCTACCGGGTCAATATTGACACCATGTAAATGATTTGAACAAACTTGGTAGAGGTCCACTAGACAATGCTACATACCAAATTGCGGTTTTGGAAAAGAAAATTTTGGTAAAGATTTCCCTATATGACTCTATGAAAAACAAGTGACCACCTGACGGGGCAAATATTGACAAAAGGGGAACAATTCGAACAAGCTTGGTAGATGACCACTAGATGATGCTGTATTCCTATTACCAAAGCTCTTGGGCATTGCGATTGTGGAGAAGATTTTCAAAGAAATTTAATTTATGTTGTACAGTCAACGAATGAACACATTTTAGACAGTTGAATGTCAGGATACTTCTAGCCAAGTTAGAAAGTGCATGATCAGAAGTGGTTACTGGTGAGTTGTCGTTTGAAGAAATTGACCAGGCTATCACAATAGCTCAACTTGAGAATAAAGAGAGTTGAAAGAAAAACTGATATTATAAGGAAAACACCTCATTTGAAACTTAAATTTCCTTCAAAACAATAAAACGTTGAAATAATCGTGTTTCACAGTCTGCTTTGTGTTATAATGTACTCTGGTGCATGTATTATTCTTCCCAGGGGAAACAAATATTGCACATAAAATACAATTTCACTCTTAATTTGAATTGCCGATTCTTTGTTTCAGTAATGTGATTTTAAAAGAAATAACAGTCACGTTCTAATAAAGATATAAAACAAGAGAGGCTCAAATATCTTCTGGATACGGCTTTTATGTCGTAACACAGGGAGTCAAGGGCCGGTCATATGCACCATGAAATGTGTCCTTGGACAAGGGACCTAATTTTACCTGCGTATGCCTACTTGTTATAAAAGTTGCCGATTCTTTTTCTTATAAATGATAGAAAAACAACACTACCCGCATTTCATCCCCACCCTTCGTCCCTTCTCAACTTGAAGGGAAAATGTCATTTTACAAAGTCACCTCGCAAAGGTGCGAAACACTCTTAAATCAGCTTCTGAACATCTCGGTTAGAGTGGCCCTCTATTTCTGTAAAAAGCAAAACATTGATCACGTTTGGCCACTAAATCGCAAATCTTTAGGCCATTTACAGAGCACTATTTATGTTATATTCAATATGAAGACCACACTGGGTGTCTGTTGACTAAATATTCTCCTCTATGCGTCTAAGAAAGCGGCTGTAAATATTCCTTTACAACTCCATGTCTGACATATTATCGGCAGTGTTGATTAATTAGCCATTGTGGTTTCATCATGGCAGCGGAAGAATCACAATACAAGCTAGTATCTATAAGAAAATAGAGAAAGTCTCTCTAGCAGAACTTTGCTTTATGATATGGCAAGTTTTTGCTCCAAATATAAGCATTTAGACTTTACTAACAATACGCCATAAGATTTGGTCTTAAATGGTACTGCAATAAAAATGCGAAGACAGTTTTACAAATTTAGTAAGTGTTTATTTAAGCTTTAAATATGTTTCGTATAATTAGAGTCATGTTTCTTTAAGGATAGGCACATCATTAATGGTACATGTTCCAATTCATACCCTTGCCATACTAGCCGCACTATTTGAAATGACGGGCATATTATGATTGGTTGGTGTTTTACACGACCCGTGGTTATGCAAATTGATCATGCATGATTGTCATAAACCGTTCTATATATGGTAGTGTATAAAGTCTATAATAAACTTGATGCAGAAAGTTTTCAGCATGAACATGATGATGAATAATGGTTGTTATGACAATGCATGCTGCTAAAAGCAAGACACTGAAAACTTTTAGGATATTTCTAAAAGCTTCATGATGCAGGGAAGAATATTTACGACCCTTATCGCACGTTAAAAGTAGGCCCTTTGTTGTCAATGTCAGTTTACTATAGGTTTAGTAAGAGATTCTGCTATAAATCGAGTTGTACTGGTTACACGTCTAATTCCTTTATCAACGCGATGAATTCTAAACAAGATGTTAAAGCATAACAACTTCTTAAGGGATAACATCGGTACCAGACACACAACGATTTTGGGTAAATTGAGTTTAGATCCAGGATAAATCACCATGTCTGCAAATTGTGTCCTTTCTGGCGGAGAGCAGGTACTTAAATGGCTACAAAAAGTTCGTTATTCCACCTAATTGAAAGAAGTTGATCCTCTATGATTTGCTTTAACTGAAGACTGGACTTAATTATGTAGGCATATGTTGGCATTTTTTGGACAGGAAATTTAAAGTCAGTGCTTGTTTGTAGATATATGGCCATTTAGCAGACAGCTTGGCTCTGTCTATGCTTCGCTATATTTTTCGTAACGTATCCTGTGATTTAAACAGTGAAAGGTGGCTGTTGATCTTTGCAAGATTCTTTTTTGTTTTGAAATGATGGTAAAAATTAACTTTGTAGTTGGTGTTTGAACAAGGTTTCTTGACAATCATTAAAATCCAGCCTGCTAAAAGATTTATTTTTTTCTCGAAATTAAAGTATTCAATCCTGGTATAATGGAATTGTTATTGCTATTGACTAGAATGTATATAATATACTTTCAATGATTCATATTCCAGCTTTAAAGAAATTTCTTCTTCATTTAAATTATTTAAAGCCGACCCTGGGACCCTCCCCCCACCCCCCAGAATAATAAGTAAGATATTGAGTGACAATTATACATTAAATTTTGGTAATAAAATTTTCAGTATACACTGTAGGGTTACAGTAAAACACATTTAGGCTTTAAATACCACAAACTAATAAGCCTACCAAAATGATCATGACTTAAATGAATACAGAGTGAAACGTTTTAATAAAAAAAAGTAAAGGGGAAAGCAATCAAAATAAATGCTAATGTCATGAAAGGTCATCAGTTTCCCCAATCTCTACGGCAAATATATTTTTATACTATTATTAATATAATAGTAAAGAATGATGAATTTTTACCGTCTAGATTTTCAAATAACCAGATCTTCAATCAGTCATAACCGTATTTTCAAACATAGTCCAAAGTTTACATGGTAATCATCCCTACGACTAGTACATCGTAATCTTATATGAATGAAGAGTTGTATAAAAAAAACATTTAAATATTATTTAAAAGCTGTAAAAAGAAGTAAATCAGAAGGAAGAAAGTTTTAAAAAATGGGTCGGGAGGAAATTTGAACTTCAGTTATTATAGTATGAAGTTGGAGGTACGTCGTTATAGGTTGAAGACCATAAAAATAATGCCGGTATTGTGTTGTCTAAACCATAAAGGTATTTAAAAACTCAGCAACTGTAGCATGTCGTAGCGCTCATTTCTGAACGTGACCTAGTAGCCTCAGTTATTGCCCGTCAACCATTGTGCAAGTCAGGAAGTTGTTTAAAGATGACCAATTAATCCCAAAAAACATGACCTTAAAATGATTGACCCTTTGTAAATGGATTGAGTTATTTTGTAGATGTAATACTATACATATTGGTATGAAAAAATCTTATTTTATTGTTTATACTAAATTGTGAAGAAAGTTTGAAGCTTATAGAGTCACTCCCGAGTCCGATTCCTGGAAAAGCCAGTACTGGTGTCATACGAGGAGGTAACTGACTCCAGGTCAAGATCACATTTACTGAATAGTTGTAACGTCCATTCATGAATATTACTTTTGAAGAAGACTCCGTCGCCATACTGAACGTAAAAGTGATTTTACTAATACTTCAATTTCAAAGCATTTTGATACTTTAAAGACTTACAAAGAAAGTTAAGTAGCGCGTGTTTTAAATTGTAAAACTTATAATATATGGATAAAAATAAATCGTGTGGCAGAAAGTGTCACAGCCAGGGCCAATACACGCCACAAATTTACTATAACCGTTTCCGTTATTTACGGATTCTACCGAACCGTAGTTGATTTTGTTAATTCCTAATCCCCAATACTTATTGATTGCCTGCTGATATAGCGCTTGACACTTTTTCTACCGTATGCGGAACAGCAGAATATTTTGATGTTAAAATCAGCCTCTCGTACTATCAAATTAAAAAATCCGACGTTTTCAGAGAACTTTATGTCTTTGACCTCGACGTCAATTTAATTGCAATAAACTGCGGTTTACCGTGCGATGTATCAAGCATTTGGATGAAGTGATGCGAAGTTGTAGCCTGCCTGGCACGGTTATTGATCAAATCATTTGTTTCGGCGGGAGAATATAAACTTGTCACTTAGTAGAGACGGGGGAGAGGCAATCATTTAATTATTTTTGAGGTAATTTATAACTTACTGTAAAGTTGCTGTATTAAGACCACCCTTCAGACCAGTGAAAAATAGTATTACTGTATTCATTAGTTGGACTTACTAGCGAGACATTTTTACTATGGAATACCTTGTCTTAATAGCATATATTAAAAAGAAATAGGAAATGATAAAAAGACGATTATAATAATTTGAAAAAAAATGTTTGAGCTCAATAAATGCAGTCTTGTTTTATCTCAGACAATTTTGAAGTAAACATATTTATAAATTTGTTATTAGAACCTGGCGATTTGGACTGATTTCAGGAAACAATGATTTCAAGTCATGATCTTTTATGTCATTCCACTTGAAGTCAGTAGTTGTAAAAAAGGGTAGCTAGAGAAAACTCTATGTTAAATAAAGTGTAAACTCTAAATAAAAAAAGTTGGCGACTCTCGGTTAGTGAATTAAGAATTGCATCGTGTATTTCTATACCGTTTTAAAGCAAGAATAAACACGGTGGGGAATCACGTGATCAAAATAATCTCTAAACAAAAGTAAATCTGTGAAAATGTTAAAAATAATGAAAGTTGTTTAGCTTTAAATATGAAATGTAGCCTATCATATGGCAACATTAACGTATTCTAGGACAACATAGGTCTCAATTATAGTCTCCTTTCGATTGTAATAAACACTTCAGGACATTGAACTAATTTATTTTTGAAGTGTTCAGCACAATCCGAAGGTTATTGTTATTGAGACCTCAGTTGTTCTAGAATGCGTTAATGCTGTCATAAGATAGTCTACTTTTTATATTCACAGCTGAACAGCTTTCATTATTTTATAACATTTTTTTATATATTTACTTTTGTTTAGAGATTATTTTGATCATGTGATTCCCCACCGTGATAAAGACGTCCTGAATCGTATGGCTGTAACATAGATTCGTGTGCTAATTCAATAAATTCATGCATATTCACTCACCGGAAGGAGAAGACGCATGTTGGCATGGATACAGAACACCGCACGTCTCTCCAGACATCATTTGACCTTCCCCGCCCATATCATCGCCCAGAAATGTCACATTAGACTTCTTGGCACTCTGAAGTACTAAGGATGATATCAGATTTCCCCATATATGAGTAGTTTGGAAGCACGCGAGAAAAATTCCATGAAACCTAAACATCTCTTTGTCTAAACCTTCTTTTGTAACACGCGAGTAATCGAAAGACAGCTTTAAGATGTACGAAGATTCAGCTGTCCATAAAATACCTTTCCCAACACCGGCTAGGATTCCAAATGGAATAAGTGTATAAAATCTAGGATAAAAATTCGCCGCAATCCACAAAATGTAAGTAGACATCCCAAACACAAGGGTCCATTTCGCCGTAAACCTGTTGATTACAACCGGTGCCCATAGGCACGAGATACACATTGTTCCGTGTACACATGCCAAAGATATGATTCCAAGATATCCATCTGTGTTTATGGAAGATTGTAGATTTTGTATAGCTCTAAATGCATTGAAAATCAAAATGAAACTCAAACACAACAATACTAGATTCTTCTTGAAACGAATCCTTTTAAATCCTCTGAAAGGCGGACTGTCAATTGATGTTGGAGTCGTGACATCTCGGGCGCCCTCGGCATGTTCCGACGTAAACACGGAATCTTCGTTATAATCGTCATGCTTATCATTTACCGGGAGAGACATTCCAGCTTTTCTTTGTCGATTTGTCTGAATATCTTTACTTTCACCATGTTCATGATTTGGTGAATATCGTTTTAATGAAACAACCTCTTTAAGCTCTTTTAAATGATTCTCCGAAAGCGTATTTGGCACACTTGTTCTCTCTTGTTTTTGAGTTCCGTTCAGTTTTTCGTAATGTTCGTTATGATTTGCATGGTTAAAGCTATTACTGTTTGAAGGACCCTTATCATTTATTAAAATAACTGGACTAGATGGCATCGGAAAGTTATTTGAGGATTCTGCAGCTGCCCCTAAGGGTTCGGATGTCTCAGCAAGGTCCTCGTCAAGGGCTCTCATTGCTTCCCGGACATCGCTTAATTCTACATCCGTGCAATCTTCATAACGCGTAGCAAGAATGTAACTCTCTTTTCGGTTCTTTCTCTGAATAATGCCCTCAATAAAGTCTGCCGGCTCTTCTGTATCCGAAGTACTCTTCCTTACAGCGTACCTGTAGCTTTCGCTACGTTGCCTTTGCGCTTGTGTAGCAAACGTGTAACTTGGCCTTCTTGGTCGGTATAACCCGAACCCCATACCGACACCACTCAAGTCCCACGGAGATAGATGATTCATTTTATCTGACATTTTTACTGCTTATATGCAAAATGTTTGATTCATATGCTTATATAGCATTTCCTACTCATAATATATCTTAGCCTAGAGTATACACCCATTAAGAAATGTCCATTAATTTCTCTAAGAAATGCTTTCCTTATTGATGAATAGATCTGTTAACACTCCGTTATCAATAACGCCTAATATGTAACCCCACGCTTCTTAGTACACTTTGACCGAAATGGGCAAAATTAGTTTCTTAACATCAAAGCTATTCATCAACTGATAATGATTGAGCGATTTTTATACGAAAACACTTTAACCCTGGTCATATTCATCGTTTGTACAATGTTCTTCGTTCAGCACACATCCGAGACAGTCATGGTCCCAATGGGGCTTTTCATGTGCCGCCCGATGTCTGAAAAATATAAAAAGAAGACTCAAGAAAACTGTTCTCGAATTACTCCTGGGTAAACATAACAAATGGACGTTATGCTCTGAGGAGGAACAATTTAAATAGAACAGAAATAATCGACATGTGCAGACAACGTTGAGACAGAATATACACTGTTAAGATGGAAGGATATTTTGTCCGACAATGGGACCATATCATGCATATCTCATAGCATATTCGGAGACGAGGGAGCTCCTGCATGCTTATTGAATGCTGCAGCTTACTCAGTTCTGTAAGATAAGTGAATTTAAAAGGAACAACTACAAGCAAGTGAATAGCATATAAGTAGAACAAACAGATACAAAAAGGATCAACAAAATAAAAAATAAACAAGAGTATAACCAGATTGTTTATAATTTAAAAGCTTTAAATGTATTGTATAACATGTATATTTTCGTTAACATTTCAGTATTTAGTATTAGCAATGATTTAAAAAAATGTTCCATCAAAACCTTTGGTCTCTATATAACACGGACTTTCTGAATGTTGTCAGTTTCTCTCTATCTTAAACAACAATATTTGAAGTGATTTCCACGTGTTTTTTTTTAAACTTGGCATATTTAATCTTTTAGGGATGTATCACAAAAGCAAGAATCACTATTGTAGATTATGAATTGATTTGTATTTCAGGTTTAAAAAAAGGAAAGTTATATATGCATTGCAGTTAACCAAACTGTAAATCGTATCAGTTCTGTATTTTCAATATTTTTAATACGAAATATTTATGTTTCCCTAATTGTGATAGAGCAATTATTTCATTTAATAATATTTATATCTGTATTTACATATGTAACTTATATATTTTATCTGTATTAAAAAATATTGTACACATGTATATTTATTATTAATTATTTCATAAATAGATTCACAAAGAAACATAAAACTCATTTCTTTGTATTACCTGAACTTGCTTTAAAACCAGTTCTTAATTTGTTCTAAGCTTGTACAGTTACATTTTAAATTGCAGTGTATTGACGATAAAACATTCTAACATGACTCATTCTGCATGCCAGTGAACAAAGAAGGAAATCAATTGTTGCGAGTTATAATGTTAGAATCGTAATGATATCCATTTTAGCGGTGTTCATCGTCTAACAAACCACTCGTTGTCGTTCAGCTGCTTAGTTATAAACATAGACCTTATGATTTATTACTGCGCATCTGTACTCCAAATCGTGGTTTATAGACGATAAACCACTGAAACGGATATTATATCTTAGATAACGTACCAAATATGAGATACCTCCATTGTGACCAGCATACATGTAACTTGAGATCAGCTTGCTTTATACCTCTACCCTAATTTCAATCCTGAATGTTCACCTTTTCATCTCAAACAATCTGAGAAACATTGCACTAATACATATAGCAGAGGTTCTCTCTTTTTGTGCTAACTATAACCATAAACATTGGTTTTCGTATGGCGGAGTTTTTTTTTTTGTCTTTTGTTTTTTATATGGTAGTTCTATTCGTGCCGACTTTGTTCTGTATGACTTTAAGATTAATGTTTAAGTGGCTTCATATCTAATACTATATAATTGTAACTACCCAAAATCAAACAAATGCTAAAATAAGAGGTTTTGATTTGTGGAACTGCCACTTGCAACGTGTTAAAATTTCGCATATGATTTGGGCGTCTTGAATTCTATTTCTTACTCAATTCGGCGTTAACGTTTATCTAATGCTTTCATACCAACCGCTTCAAATCAATAATGTAAAATATACAATGTATCTCGGTGCATTAAGAAGACAATCCGAGACAATAATTTTAAAGATGAGTTACAAATACCAATTAGAATAAACCATCCTGAAATTAAAGGCTGCACTTATGTGCATGCCTTTATTCCGGAAGTCACAAGTTCAAATCTCGTCAGCACATCTGCAATCTCTTCTTTGGACACAGATAATGGTAAGAACTGCAGAAAGCGTTCATTACTTTAAGTTTTCCAGACTACTAGTCTACAAAATCGATGCAAAATAAATAGGTTTAAAACCAAATAAGCGGTCTAGAAACTTTTCCTGGATATTATATACATCTTCTATATTACCCGCGTGTGCAAGCGTTGTCCATAGTTTCACAGTAATTAGATCAATGGTATTAGTTACGGAACAACAGCCATCTCAAATGTAAAGAAAGAAACTGGAGGAAGAAAGTAATTGACTGAATAAGGTCTTCATCTGCTCTGAATCATTAGACGCAAATTATTCAGGGATATTCGGTTTCATTCTAAGCTAACCGTGCGTTCATCTATTAGGAGGCAGAACTCTTGGGACCTAAATATCCACTGACGATAAATACCACAGACACGCAACTAATATCTTACAAAGATCTTTGTTTGTTACTCAACATTGTCTGAATTCATTTGATGTTATAGCTGTTGTTCCAATAGACATCTGACAATTTCCCTCACGGTTTTTGTCAATAAATTTATCTAAGAATGAAAATTGTCTGTTTTATGGGTTTATTAATCACAAAACATCAATTCGTTTAACTCGCAACTGCAGGTTTCTCATAAATGATTGGGTAGAAGAATTTTTACGTTGGACTTCTCATTTGCCATACTAAGTCTTGTTACACAATGTTCGTAAATAACTGACAGGGACCCAAAACATCATCACATTTTTGTCGACGTAGTTGTGTCTCCTATAAATTATTTAAAGGCCCTCATTCACTTTTAATACACAAATATAAAATAATGAATTTACAGATACATTGTAGACTACATGTAAATTGATTCGACTAAGTTCTGTTTACTCCAAATCGGTGTTGCCATTTACATTCTATCATACCTTTTCTCTTCTGCACAGAAAACATTAATTTGTCAAAAACTTTTCCTTATTTTGGAATACATTTGAAAAACACTCTGCTCTGTATTCATGACAATGTACATAGCACCTTTTAGGCTTTGTTACATGACTTAAAACGTGGCTTTTTTGACAGCGGTACTCAATTGCTTAAGTGCCTCTCATTTTCTTTTATCGCGTTGGCGTGAAATGCCAAATAGGGTTAGGTTTATTCCGATGTCTTAATTCCCATTCTTACTTCAATTTAGAGTCTTTTTGGAACTGTTAAAGTCTCATCTATAATTCAGATACAGTATGGAACTATCTCCTTTTCCATTCCTATTCTGAACGTATTTAACCAACCAATTTACATTAACCGGGATAGAAACTAACAACTCATGGATTAGCCAAAGTATCTACTTTTCCAGGTTTATCAAGGCAATATTATGGCGTTTTTTCTTTCAGAAATTTGGGACAATTTTCGGGGACGTACCATTATGAGGTATGAATCGACAGTATCTGATGTAACTTGTGACTCATTTAAAAACATCGCAACGTGCCAGTATACAACCTTTGACTCATTTAAAGGCATTGCATAACGGTGAACACCGAGATCAATGGGTCAGTTTTGCATTAACTATTTTCGATGGTTACAGTTAAAGTGATTCATGTCAAGTCCAATTATCTATTAATGATATTAATGGGAAGTTACAGCAGACTTTTTAGTCATACATACAGTCAACTTTCACAACATGTTCAGGCTATTGAACTTGATACCTATCCGATGCTCTTAAAATCACAGACTATCAACTGTCAGCGGGGAGAAAACTTTCATCGAGATTTTACGTTAATATACGAGAGAACCATTCTTCTCTGTAATAAAACAATACGTCTGTAGTTTAATTGACTGATAAATCTTTATAACTTGTCACTTGGCTTACCGAGATGGAAAATCAATAGAGTTAGGACTGTAAAACAAACATAGGGACAGAAGAAAGTAGAGCTGTAACAGACTGCGATCTTGCCCCTCTCCTCCCCTCTTCCACACACACCAATGTCCCTTGAGTCGGGGACTATTTCTTTAGGCTAGTCCTTTCTTATTTTCCGGAATTAATATTGAATATGCAGTTATACTCGTATGTTACTTGAGAAATTTCAATTTGAAATTATTTCATTGAAACAAAGTTTGAATGCAATTTAAAATGCGTTTAAAGATATACTGATTTCTAATTCTGGACAAGATGGGACACGACCATGTGATTTCTATATAGGCCCACCTCCCTTTGTTTCATATAGGTGTATATCAGAAGAGTTTGTATTACATTTCTATCATTGGTTTGGTCATCAAAGCTTACATAAAGCGTAGTGTTTGATCACATATAGAACTTTTTAAACTGTAATTATAAGACATAGTATAAAACAGCCTCTTTGGTAAATATTAAAGCTGCTCGCTGCTCAGAATTATGCAAAAAGCGTTAAAAGTCAAAAAACTGTCCAAATTCCTGAAAGTATAGTTGTATATTTGAATTATTGCCGTTAAACCAAAGCGTTACAAAATGCCTTTGAAAATATAGATTAGCGGTGCCGTTAAACCAAACCTACAAACATTAGTTGCTACCTACATTTTTCCTGATATTGTTTATTATAGCCAATGCATTTACATTTTATGTTAAGTATATCATTAGTATATCATTTTTGAAAATTTTATTGTTTTCACCGCAAACTGTGAGCAAGCAGCTCTAGATGTTTTGAATGGCTTTGTATAAACCCCTTTTACTTTGTTAAGTCAGTCTACCAAGAGTAACAAACCAAAACAAACAGATGTGTACAAATAACAAAAGCTAAATGTAAGCGTTTTGTGTCGATCCATTTTTATTTTTGGTGCATTTTGTAAACAATATTTCAAAAATAAAACCACAGTATTAAGATAATCGATTAAAAGTTAAATAGCAAATGGCAAACAGTAAAATTGAAGGTTTTTCTACGAGGGTAAAGTCAGTTCCTTTAGTACTCGTTTCCGACACTTACTGTAGTATCATATCAACTTTGTTCACGTATTTTAGAGTTTTATCGTTGGTACCGGATAATCCAACGGCCCCATAAGAAAATTTGGGTGAAAGTGCAAGATACAAAACGCGTCCCTTTCCAGGGACAACGTCCGGTTCTTGAACGTGTCCGGTGTACAGCACCGATACATCGGACATCGGTTTTAGTTCTCATTAAAAAGACCATTAGTTATGTTAGTGGAGAAGCGGGAAATGTTAGCCACTGATCCACTCCCATCAATTTTTTTTTGTTTTGATTTCATCTTTGAAATAGCATTTTGGGAGAAAACATCATCAGTTTGCTGTTGTGGTATATTGCCATGGCAAAAACAAATTAAATTATGCGAGGACAAACCCAGATAACGCTTTAGTCAGTATTTTCCACACTGCTATCAAATACATTGTCTGTTGTGTCCTAAGATGACAATAACACTCCAGTTGTCATTATCAATAATGTTGTTTTACCATTATTATACTCGTATAAATAGGATGCTGAAAAGTGAAGGTACAATGTACCGCCTTCTGAGTTTTGCCATGGCAAACGTTTGTTATGACTAAATTCGTAATCAAGAAGTACAACATTTTATTTCAATTTTAATAGTTATTGCAGTTTTAAGTTTTATTTTGTATTTTAAATGTAAGCTTGGCAACTAGAATATTTCGAACATGTCCTGCCAATCTGCATAATTAAAATTGGATCCTAGTCTGTTGTCTACCCTTCTTTAAAATGTTCTATTTTAGCAAATATTCAAATATTTAAGTTTGGATTATGGGTAAAACAATAATTCACAGGTAGACGTTGATTATTTATTTATGTTTCTTCTTTTATAAAAGAATTAGATTAACAACAGTCTTTTTTTAAATAATTCTTTTAGATGAAATCAAAATAAAGCAGCATCATAATAGCGTCAGAGAAAACTACCCAAAGCTTTTCTTAATGCTCCATTCCCACCAAAAAGAGACTTTTTTCGATAATGCCTGTCCAAATACATTTTCTCCATTGAATCCTTTCAGTGTTTCTACAGCTCGGATCTGTATGACCTGATATCACCTCAGAGGCGAAGAATGAAGTGGCCACAGCAATGATCGCGTTTCATCGCCATATGAGACAGGTGTACTTTGCCGGAAATTCTTTGTGAGTTAATAAGGTTTGATATTTTAACGGCTGATATAAACTTTTATTTATATACGAACTATATTACTTCGAAAAAAAACCGCAACAATGAAAATATATTTTACTGGAAATGCACGAGAACTCAAGGCGGTCTCCTATTGGTTATTTTGAACGTGTTTATTTGAGCTGTGCTGTTCGAAAACCAACCATAGACCTTTGAGACCATTGTAGTAAAGATGTCATGTCGCCTAAGAGTGACTTAAGTCCCAACTGTTCATAGAAAATCTGTATGAAATTATCATTTTGCTCCACACTTGTCTTCAACAACTACAATAACTTTCGCTTTTTATCTAAATGAACAAAAAATATAAAACATCTAACGTCTTTAAAGCTTACAAAAATAGTACTTGTTGTTTAAAACCCTAATAAAAATCTACGAAGCCAGCGATTAATTTCTGTTATGCATACTGAAAGAGAATTCATTATACTGTTTGAGAAAATAGCGTTATGTGATATATACACACGCATATACAAACCATTCATCCAACTTTTTACTCAAATATCCAAATCGATATAAATAGAGCACAAACTATGAGCAAAAAAAGAAATTGTTATTCAACGATATTATCCAAGAGTTGACAATGTTGTTGGGAAACAGTTCTTACATAGCCGGTTGTCTGACAGCTCTCTGCACCAATCGATATCTTTCTTGTATGAAATAACAGTCGATATGCACTGCTGGGGAATCCAAGGAGAATTGAAGTTATGTCGAGAATTCTTTCTTAACTCTGTATAAGGAAAAAAGTTATCTATGTACAACTGTACACTTTACATACATTTATTATTTTGTCATTTGGATACATTTGCACTTGTTTGTAAATACCAGTACTCTATTGTATGTACATTTGAGAGTACCATTCGCATTCTGTTTACATTTCTACGTCGTAGGTACATATGTTTTTGCTAACAACTTCTCTCAGTTTACTATGTGATTTTCATAGCATTAGTACACAAACAGTGTTTAAATCTTTTTCTTGGATACATTTTCTTAAGTGTCCATCATTTTTTTGTATAAACATACCATTTGCACATTTCAAAAACATTCTTCTTTGTGTATTTGCATATAGTGATACTCGGTTGTTTTCTCAAATAGTTACCACTATATACACATTTGTACCATAAGCATCTAATTTTCAAATTTTTCCTAAGTACTAGTACATTCAAATAAATCTATCTAGGACACAATTGCCCAAGTTTATTCTTTATTTACTCGTATTTGTAAACTTTGTTCACTGCTACATAATATTTATGTATTTTGTATACATGCACCACAAGATCACACTTGTGCGTTAATTGACGTTGCATACCATTTGGATATTATTTAAGTATGGCAATACACATGTCATCCCGATAAACTCTATGTACATTTGTACAAATTATCTATTTGTACAAATTATCTGCTTTGTAAAAATTGTCATTTTGTGTACCCCATGGTTTGCTCTTTGTATATTTGGTGCGTTTGCAACTATTTATTATAACTGCCAGCTCTACTCTATGTACATTTGCTACGTTTGCAACTGTTTATTATAACTGCCAGCTCTACTCTATGTACATTTGCTACGTTTGCAACTGTTTATTATAACTGCAAGCTCTACTCTATGTACATTTGCTACGTTTGCAACTGTTTATTATTACTGCCAGCTCTACTCTATGTACATTTGCTTCGTTTGCAACTGTTTATTGTAACTGCTAGCTCTACTCTATGTACATTTGCTTCGTTTGCAACTGTTTATTATAACTGCCAGCTCTACTCTATGTACAATTGCTACGTTTGCAACTGTTTATTATTACTGCCAGCTCTACTCTATGTACATTTGCTTCGTTTGCAACTGTTTATTATAACTGCCAGCTCTACTCTATGTACAATTGCTACGTTTGCAACTGTTTATTATTACTGCCAGCTCTACTCTATGTACATTTGCTTCGTTTGCAACTGTTTATTATAACTGCCAGCTCTACTCTATGTACATTTGCTACGTTTGCAACTGTTTATTCAACTGCCAGCTCTACTCTATGTACATTTGCTACGTTTGCAACTGTTTATTGTAATTGTCAGCCCTACTCTATGTACATTTGCTATGTTTGCAACTGTTTATAGTAACTGTCAAATCTACTCTATGTGCATTTGTATCTTTTACTTAGTTCCGTAAGTATACTTTCTAAAACAAATGTATACTATTCAGTTTCATCTAAATTTCAACGATCAGCATAATGTTTAAACTTTTCTCTAAAGTATATTTGCATATACTGTTCAATTTTTATCATATGTAGATCTACATATGCTTTCAAAATACATATTTTCCTTTAACCCGTAGTAACCCACCAGTTAACCACAATAAACATAATTTTCTTACATTATTTACTCGTACTTACCACCAGTTAACATCGTGCACGTTTCCTGCCGGTATTATCATCATATACTTACCAAAAATAATCAACATTTTTGCACTTTCTTTGAATACTTTTATAAATTACCAACAGCTAACCTTGTGTAAATTTGTGTCATAAGCATACTTTTCAAATGATTTACTCAGCATATTTACACACGTAGTTAGAACCACTTTACTCTATTTACATTTCTACGATTTCTATAATGCATATTACATAAGTCGTATTCTCAGTATAACATCCTTTCCCTGCAAAATTTTGTAAAGGGAATACTAAGTATTTTTACCTCTTTATATTTGGTCACTGTTTCTTGTCAGATGTTCAATGTAACTCTGCATCATGTGCATCTGTTCAGTCCCACATACCCTCATAAATGTAATGTTTGCATTCAGATACTGCAGAGGACATTAAGACACAGTGCAGTGTCCAAGAACCATAACCGTACCTTACTCTATTTTTTAGTTATCTCCCCTTATTAATTTTACATATAACACTTGAGTGTTCTTCTCAACTACTATTTTCGTTAATTCAGACGGAAATCTTTACTCTTATTTAGTGATCGTTGTGTTTTATTTCAATTGTTAATCATTTAAATTACTGTTAATTGGGTAATTTTCCACCAATTTAAAAGTGGAAAGACTTACTTGCAAATTGAAAATTCGCAAAAGGGCAATTTCTAATTACAATCTATATCAAATTGAATGTTTCGCGAAATTTTTTAATTAAGGAAAATAAATCATCGAACATATTACTGTACAAATACGGAAGTATGTGCTGTCAAAAGGGAAAAATAAGACACATTCAGACGGCTTTTACGTCCAGATGTTTCAAAACTGGAAATGGCATTTGTCCCAGTACTGTTTGACAAGTAAAAACCTTTGTATATTAAAATTTTGTATTGTCTACCTTTTAAAGATTTTTATAATAATAAATAGATTTTCGCCGGAAAGCTCACGTATAGCACATTCGACTCGGCTATAATGAAAACTTCCTCAAAAGTACATACTTTCTTTTCAATTTGTGTGCTAGCATCACACTTCAGCCACGTTTGTCTTACACTTCGTGAATTAATTTGTGCAAACAACCTTTATAAAGAACAGAACAGTGTTATACGTACAATCATCATTTACAACACACCTCAATGGCAGCAAAGAACTGATTAAACCCTATTGTGTTTATGACACGACGCCATCCCTATTGAACTTTATGAATGTTAAAACAAGTTAGTTCCTTTACTGGTAAATGTAATTATATCTTCCCATAATGAACCTACCAAAACGGTTATTTAGGCTATATATGCTATGAACAGAACGTTACTCTTTGATTTTTAAGATAAACAAATGTGAAATTCAGACGTATGGGAATGTCTGTATTTTGGCAGAAAATTGTGATAGCTGTTTTAATGGTCTCTGTCATAATGTTTATGCACTATGTTATCTAATCGAAATTAAGTTAGATGATTTTTTTTTATCTTTTATTTCCTTTTGAAACTACAAACTGATAAAAACGCTTAATAGTTGAAAACAGTTTTTTCTTGTACTAAATAGCTTAAGTTAAAGTCCCAGGATTTCAGAAAAATATTTTTTCTGAAAGGATAATAATAGAACCATGTTCTATTCACACTAAAACAATCTTGATACATGTCTTTCATTCGTATGAATTCAAGTCATTTCTTCATGAAAAAGAGTTGGTTGTCAGAAAGCCCTTCTTATTTTATTGCAATATCATTGAAAAAAAATACTGCACTATATTTCTAACATGTGAATCGATTTAAAAACCAAATTTAGGAATGATTTTGGTACAAATAAAGACCATTCCTGTCGGTAAGACATCTTACTTGGTAAATTAAGAGCTACTTATAATTGTGATCATTGGACTTTACAGTAAACGTTATTAAAGTTACCTCTCGCTAAGTCGAAGTCCTCATGTGGAACCAGCAGATGTAAGACGTAAAAGAAATCCAGCTTTAACACCCCAAATCAAAAAGCTTATGTCCTGGTCAGCTTGCAATTATATTTGCTGCTCGCTATTCAGTTACTTCTTAACATCCCTTTGAGCTAGTAATAGTACTGTCAAAATTGTAAGATGGTCACGCCCTTTTTTTAAATTAAGCACGTTAAGAGTATACACAGTTCGAGTTAACTTGAGTACGAATTAACGACAATCCATTGCATTTAACAAAATGTTCAACATGCCACGAGACTATACTACTCAAATATCCGAAGCGTGCCGAGTGAGCTTGAACTTGATGTATTACACTAAAGAAAAATCAAATATTTAAACTGTTCCTACTAAATTGTCACAATAAATAAGTAAACACGTTCCAAACCGATACATAGATTATCAGCATCACGCCAAAGTTTGGACACAGTTGAATACTTACCTGACATTTTTCTGTAATACCACAGTTTTTTTATGGCAATAAACATAACTCAGGTACATCTGCTAATTGACTAAATTCAAAATCGACAAAGTATGTGCGTGAATAACACAGATGCTCTATTTGACATATCTATCTGACAGCTGAACGTTAGCACTTGACTTTAATACCCGTCTAGGTTAGAAAATGATGACGGAGTTACCATTATGAACAAGGAGGCATGTATATCGATTAACTTAGACATTCTCGCGGAAATAATGTTGTGTAACAGAGACACAAAACATATCAAAAGAGTTATTGCCTAATGCTCAGACTACGATAATGTTCGTTTGCACATCTAATGTAAATACATTTCTCAGATAGAAATTAATCAAACAAACCGGGAAGTTTGTGTTCAACGAGCTAATTTAATCACAGAAAACGGCTACTGCATTGAAGCCCGAATTTTTAACAATTGTTTAGATTATGTATATAAAACAACTATGTCATGATAGCAAACATTCAACTCTCTTTTTTTAGACCAGTCGATATACTGTAAACTGGGTACTGATTTTTGCGATACTATGTACCGTTTCAAGAGATGATTGATAGATACATAATTGTTTATTATAATTGTGACATAAATGATACATGCACATATATACAACTGACAAATACAGCACCTGGTCCATTGTGCCTATATGTCACCAGGTTAATCACGGTCGCAATTATACACATAATTTCTAAACACTGGATATATACATAGATTAACTATGAAGTACAAAATACTGACAAAGCGTTAACAGCTGAAAGGTACTTACAACAGCTCAGTATTCTATATAGTATTAATCAAATCAAATTTTTTCATTCACTAGATTTGTTTATCTTTTTTTTTTCCTTTTTGGAATTGCCCTAGGACAACCGTTTATTCATTTTTCTATATTTTTACAGTAAAAAAAAAACAGTAAACAGAGCATATTAGCTTTATATAATCGTATGTTTATAACCGTGTCTTAATTAAAAGTGTTGAAACTGTGTTTAATGACTTCTGTGGAAAAAAAAGAATATCTTGGCAAAAAGAATAAAGAAGAAAAGATTGACACAATGGAAAAAAACAACAAGTTGGTTATAACGTTTAAGAATACTCAACATTGTAGAGTAAGTGGTAGTTTTGACTGCTGATCTTTTCAAAACATAGATTTGTTTATCTTACTTATATAATTTTATGTAATCATTTCAAATCATTTGTTACTGTATACAAGTGTCTTATAGTCTAAATAATGTTCAATTTTGTTATACAATCATAATCAGATGGAATGACTATAGTATCACAATGTATGCATTGATTGTGCTGAAAATACTTGAGTACAAATGTGTACGACTGAAAGAACTATAATAATAAAGCTGTATACAATGCCAACAGTCATCAGTTACAATTTTGTAAAGTGTCTGCAGACATACTTATTCGCAACCTTGAAATTTGCGAAAGGATAATTATCTTATTATAGTAAATTTACTAAGGATAATTCTCTTATTATAGTAAATTTACTTAGGATAATTCTCTTATTATAGTAAATTTACTATAATAAGAAAATTATCCTTTCGCGAAAAGTATTTTTGCGAGATTTTTAAATTAGCAAAGTGGGAAATTCGCGAAAATAACGAAAATTAAATCTTGGCGAATTTTACCCAAATTACAATAAATTGGAATGACATCTACATGTGATAAAAAATTATTACCTTTAGTTCAGATATTAGTTAGATTAAATGCCCTTTTGTTTAGTCATAGCGATGTGTATTGAAGAGTTACAAAAGACGTTCAACATATCTTTCAGTGGATGTGATCAGTCAATTAAAAGCATAATAGCCACTAATTTAAAAGTACATTTTCTTCTACGAACATACTACATTAAATGTCTTTAATGATATATTTTGTGACTTGTTTCCATTTATGTTTAAACTATTCACTGGTTATGTCTATGTAAAAATAACTTGTAAATCTTTATTGCATTCGACTGTGTTCTTTACTCCAAAAATATATGCAAAATAACACTAGCACTTTAATTTGTCTACGTTAATTTTATTAAACTTAACGTGTACATCACGTTAGAGCGTTTACTTTGGTAATATTGCTATGACAAACATTGACTGGCTGCAAAAAAAGAAATAGAAAAGGCGTTTGTCATCAGGAGTAAGCAAAAGTTTATGGCTTAGTATCTGTTGTTGAGATCATTTTTTATTCTAACACAGATACCGTAACAGCAAGTGTATGTCGTTTTAGCTAGCAACTATTACAATCCGATGTTCTTGACTCTGTCCATATGCCTACTTCTATTCAGTATCTGCTCAGACAATAATCTATACAAGCAAAGCCGTGTAGATCGTGAATGGTTGCCATGCTGTCTGTCCGTTTCTAGATATATTCACTTTCTTTATATAAATATTGCATTTATCTGAATATAGCTAAAAGCCATCATATACAGGATATATGGAATAACATATGTAAATAAATTACGTAAATTCCAGTACAAATTCATTTGCAATTCAAGAGATAAATAAGGATCAGCAAAAGACCTTACAGCGAAAACTTAATTTCACGGGATTTATTGAATGTCTTGTTCGTTCGGATATCTTCTTAATTCACACTAAGTCTTGCTCTTATCAGTCAGTATGTTTCAAGTCCGTCGTACTATCTTCGTTAAATGAGTTAATTGCAAAATATTCTTTATTTTTAATTCTAACACAAGCGGCTGCTTTTCCTATATAAACATATAGAGAAAAGCCTGTATTTTATTTTACGATAAAATACAGCACGTTTTTCCAAGGACGACGTGCCTTAAATGACGTAACGACGTGACGTATGTAAACAAACGCGTCCAATCGTATCTCGCGTTTTAAGGTTACAACGATGTACTACTACGCGTTAAATAAAGTTCGGGATTGTTTTCAAAGAAAATAACGTATTAGAATCGAAATAATTAATTGTTCCCTATATTTTATCGTGGAATAAAATACAGTCAGTCATTTGGATGCGAAAAATTCAATCACTCGTGCCACGCACTCGTTATTGAATTACTACGCATCCAAATTCCTGACTATATTTTATTCAACGATAAAATACAGGGAGGCATTTATTATTTCTTAAATAATGACCATTAAACTTTATATTTCAACTTTGAAATTATATTGCCAGGATTTTTACGGAAAACAAAAAAGGAAAACATAATAATAAAATGATGTTATGTATAACATTAATTTTATAGTTATTGTTTAGTTTATCCAAAATATCCACAGAAACCAAAGTATCTATTTAAAAAAGCAACTCGGTTGGTCTTGGTATGATATTTTCTCAAAAATGAGTGCTTCTAAGAAGTTTTTTATAAAGGTGCTCCTTTATGTGTACTTGTTATCGAACGTTTATGGAAGTTTGTATTGTTTACAAGCCCTGTTGTCTTAAATCCAAGAAGATGAGTAATTTTATGGATTATACGTCAGAGGATGGGCAAATTGTGACGTAATTTAAAGTTGTTCTGTAAAAAGTAATAACAAATACATTTTAAACGGAATTGGCGTTCTTTCAAATATTGCTTCTTATACAATCCCTGATTTATCATTTTGGTATAGAACTTGTTATGACAATGTTCACTATGAAAAACAGATACCTTATTAATGTCTGAATGCACAAAGATGATTTTCCAAAATCAATTACGTTAGCATTGCTTCAACATTTAGTAAGACCACAATTTCAAGTACCAAAACATATATTATATTTATTTCTCAATTCAGGAGGATAATAGCCTTAATATTGCTAAAATAAAAGCTAAAATAGATTCCACTATTACAAACGAGATGTCTTATGAGGATAAATCATTAAGTATTCATGAGTAAACAAGAAGGAGCAAATAAAATTGTGTCCTTTGCATACCATTTACAGCGTAAACATATTCATGACATATTGCATGTATTGTGTATAAAGTATATATACTGTGTTCACGTGTGTTCACATATCACGCTTATAGAAGTATGCCTAAGTACTGACTAGTGCCGGTTATATTTAAATATAAAATTTCAAAAAGATGATGGAATGTATGAATTTTTCAATAGTGTTGTTTGCTTTGAAACAAAATACAAAATCGGCTTTCAGTGTTGTATGACAAACTTAGTTTTTATACCTCTTAGTTCTAAAACAAGGAAATGTGAAAATAGGTTTTTGCAATGCACAACACAAAACTGCATATAATCTTTCAAAAGCGTATAAAAGTAGGGCTGTTACAGACATGCACCAAAATGATAAATCTATAGCCTAA
Source organism: Saxidomus purpurata (assembly GCA_022818135.1). Lineage (NCBI taxonomy): Eukaryota > Metazoa > Mollusca > Bivalvia > Venerida > Veneridae > Saxidomus > Saxidomus purpurata. Next base: position 17,147,385 of record JAFMSR010000015.1, read on the forward strand.
AGTAAATGTATCAATAATTGTTTGTTTTCATATGACAAAGGGCGACATTGGCATTGATTCAAGCAAACCCAAATGCATTTAAACCTAGGTCTCTATAAATGCTTTCTACACATTCATGATTAATAAGAATGTTTAATTTCTAGTTATTAGCCATAAACTAATTTGTTGTATAGGCAACAGTGACTTATACCTTATCACCTACAGTCATCAATGCAACAAATCTATCTCTCCATGTATATGTAAGCTACCTACATTTCAATATCACCTCGTTATTTAGAACTTTTACGCGAGTTGCTGAGCAGCACTACTTTGTAAATTTGTATAACAACAACCATGACATACACTCCCGCTGTCTCACATATAATACCAAGCTTGGTAGACATACAGGATCATATGCACACCATGTTTGGTGTCAACATGTCTGTCTGAACTTAAGTGTCCACAAAATCAAACACAATACCTCTAATTGAGCAGAACAACGACATTACTTGAAAACAAGGTTTCGTGGAAAATCTGGTTTTAAAAATGCCACCGCGTTCCAAATACAAACTTTGACACGGTTCTCTTTTTACCAACTAGTTTCACAGAAACTGGCGCCAAGTACGTACTGATTAAAGAGAGTGTGCAATTTGAATGACAAAGTGTGTTACATCAATTCGTTTTATCCTATATTTATGATCCATTAATATTTTACAAGTAATATTTTACAATCTGTCTGAATATGATAAATAAGTTTCAGGGTTATGTTTTCTGGAAATTTCTCAGTAATTGCAGATCTCAAATACCCACGTGTCAACAAATGCGATGAACATCGTCTCATGTTCATAAAATAACATTAGTTAAACGTTTAATGAATCAGACACATTGTAATTCAACCGACAGCAGACGACATACTGCCCAACAATTTTATGTTCAAAAGATACTTCGGCCTTGGCATTGGGTGAGTTTTAGTTTTGAATAAAAATATGTAGTATTTTATTTGTATTTTTTTACGCAGCATGGCTTTTATTTGTTATCTCCCGACGAAGCCGGTTTCCGTCCGTCCGTCCGGAGCCATATCTAAAAAATGAATAAAACAAGGTAAAAGTGGTACATGTAACTACCATTAAGAATTGCGTCCGCAATTAAAGTTAAGATGCCTCGAAATACTAGGTGTTATGGGTCTTTGAAATAACTTATAAATTCTAATACCTTTTCTATGAAACCTATTGTCAGAATGTGATTCTGTGTGATACAAATAATCGTCGTATAGTGTTTATTGAAATTTACTAAATTGGTACAATCTCTTTAAAATTGGGGCCCCTAGTGAGGTGGGGGTGTATTCCCTATATAACCTTTAAACTTGAAAAACTTTCTTCTGTGAAATCGTTAGTCAGAATTTTATTGGATTTAGTTCCATTAATAATATTATTTCCCTAGTCAAAACTGCTTTTAGAAAAGTGATTCATTTAGTAATGAGGCCCCAATGGGATGGAGCTCTTTTTCTTATTTGAAACATTCTTAAAATTATTTTTAATTGAAACAAATCGTCTGAATTTTATTCCACTTCATACAAATATTCAATTTATAAGTATAAACTAAAAGCTTCTTAAATAAAGGTGATCTTTTTAAAATGAGGCTCCAGTTGGTGTAGGCTATTTTCTCTATACAATTTTTTTACAAAGTCAAAAAAATCGTGATCAGAATTTAAATTGATCTGATCAAATTTATAACAGTACGGCCCTTAACCAGAACTGCAAAAAGAAATTCATCCTTAAGCTGAAAATGCATTCCCACTAAAATGAGGTCCCAGTTTGCGGGTGGTATTTATACACCCTGTTTTCTCTAATCAAATAAACTTCAAAAGGTCTGATCGCTAAAACTTCATTGACATTTACGTTGGCACAAAAGATGTAATAATCAAATACCAAAACGCTTTACAACTTTTACCATTCAAGAATGTAACCGTATACGACAGGAGGGGAGGGGGGAGCGGGAGGGGGAGGGGGTCCCAAATCAAAGTGTATGCTTATTTCATTTTGCAATTATCAGTTGTATGGGATTAGTATTGTTTACAAACATCGACCATGACAAGATTTTAATGCCTTCATTATCTCAATGCATCCCCTAGGAACCGGGTGGGGTTTATGTGCCTGTGACGCATAAGTAATTTTATAGGTCTAGAACGTGAATATAATTGTTTCTCATTTGTAGGACAAATCAAGTTCTCGACATTTGATAATTAAATAACAATTTGCAGATAACCCTAAGTACATTGGTCAAGACATATTTATCTTGTAAGGATTTGGAGTAATTAATCGAGCATTAGTTTGGCTTGATAAAGGCTACGTCAGTGCATGATAAATACATAGGTTTTTGTGGCTAATATATATTTCTTGAAGATTGCTAAAGGTCACCACCAGTTGTGCTACTGGTGTAAATGGTATTCTTGTCATGTGTTTGTAGTGACATTTACAGCAAAGTATTATCTGATCTGATACATGTAATTGTGTAAGGATATCTTTTGGGTCCTAATGAAATGTCTTACTATTGAAAAATCCAGCCATACCCAATTTTAATACACTAAATTTTGACTGTAAACATTATTTTGGGCTGAAAACCCGTATTCGTTATGAAATATTCGTGATTATAGAAGACAGATCTAAATTACTCACTTCAACAATGCAATGTCATCCACGACATAAAGTTTTAAATAACGCGTCGGTGCCCTTACGTATCGTTTGATTCACAACAATATTTTTGAACGGTACTACAAGCTCCTTAAAAAACTACAATTTGAGTTATGATGCTTCCGCAAGTTGCCATAAAACGTACAACATTTGAATAAGTATTTGGTCAATGGAATTTCTGCATAATAGATATTATCGTAGCATAAAAACGAACATTAAATAAAATTGCAAAAACAATATATGGACATTTTACATCGTAAAATAACTGTCAATGCATAGGAAATGTCGTAAACAATCTAGATGCAACTAGAATAATGTCATCGTTATTGTTGCAGACATCGTTATGTCAATGTTAACCAGATCATCGTATTTACCCTTAGCTCGATAAAATGTTAAATCAGTTCATATAAGATACCGTGACTATTTTTATTAATACTATGATATCATTTTTATGCAATGGATTGTTAACTTTCTTGATAATATTGTCATATTGCACTGCACACTAGGTTATCGTAAATGTAATATATAACAATGTCCGATTTCGCCTAGACGATTAAAACACTAGTGTTTACTGGTAAAACGGGTATAAGCAGGCGCACTAATACACTATAATGTCATCTACTTAAACGTAAAGGACAATATGAGGTATTTAAAAGGTAAAGGGCAATATGAATGTTTAAAGCAATAAAGTGTGCATGTAATACAAATTAGTTAACGCATATCTTGAATTTAGGCGAATGGCAAATTTCGCTATTTCGACCTTGATTTAATTTTAACGAATGCTATTTAAGCGAATCTTGAATACCTTACTTTTATTTTCGCGTTGTTTTTTTGTTGTTGATGCTGTTTTATTTTATTGTTGTTTTTTTAAGGTTTGGGGGAGGGGGTAAAAAGGACATATTTTCCTCGAATGTTTCAGATAGTTTAATGCTCTTTAATAAGATGTTGAAGAGTGTAATACTATCGCTAGTATTTATTCATGAAACAATTTCAAGCCGGCATCGTCAGACACTCAAAAGGTAAAAGGCAAAGATGAAATGTATCAGGAAACTGTGTGAACTTGCACATAATCCTTATCCAGTGCAGACCATGAGCAGTATGCACATCCATTTTACTTTATGAAAGGATATATGTCTCTGGCGCAATATTACGGAAGTCATGGGTATTCTTAGCTTTTATTTGATATTGTCGAAATTAAATAATGTTATACTGAAAGTTGTCAACAAATTATATGCCTCAAATTAGTCCTTGACTTTTAGATGACATGAATCACAAAAGGAAACTGCAACATGACTATTGCCAGATGTCTTTGATAAACTGTGGCTAGGTTTCCAACAAAATGATGGAACTTCGCCTTTTTATGTCCATCTTTAACGCTTTTCCTGCAAATTTTGTAGGAAACCTAGACGAAACATTAATCATAATTTACCATAGTGCGGTATCAGATATATCCGCGAACGCTAAAGTTTTCGAAATACTTGAAAAAGATGTCATGCATATTCATAAATACATACTATAGATAAGTTCTCGGAAACCATCTAACTACTAAATTTTGCAGCTATTTACGTAAAATATCTAAACGCAACAAATACTGTAATCAAATAGTATCTCTCTGACGGGGCTTAGCCACATGCATTGTAAGGATCAATCACCCGATGTCAATGTAACAACTTCCATATCAAGTTAAGGAAAATCAAAACAACACAAAATTATTATTTCGGATTTATTTTATTGTCCACTGTCTGGATTACACGAAAACAAGAGAGAAAAGTGTTCCAAATACAAGATGTGAATTAAGTTGTAAATCTCTACCTAATTCCACCCCTGGCCATCTGATCACAGCCCACACTACATACTTTATATATACAAATAAAAGCCACAGCCTTGTAAGTGAAGCATTATATACTAGTTTATTGACGATTAACTCCAATTTCATATGACAGCTTTAAGTTTAAGTTAAGCCACTGCTCTACTTGCGCGTTATGCTAACTGAGAAACCGTTCAAGAAGATGGGTTACTCGTTCCTAAATGGTTTTGTAATGTAATCATCTAAAATGTAGCTATACGAAATAAAACCGATCCCAGAAAATACCATTTTAGAACAAAAGCGTTGCGGGGTTTTCTTCAAAATTCTATATCTCGGAACAACGGAAGTGCTTTTTGAAAATTGTCTTGAATTATTGATGCTGTCTTATTTAACCTGGGAGCAGATGTAATTTCCATTACAACATAAAAACAGAAAAACTATCTTAAGCCATAGCAGCTACAAAACATAACCCTTGCTAAAATTTCTAAAATGAACTTGCCCGTCTTTCAGTTATTAAATGTCCATAGGGGAGCTCACAAAATCTTTCCGATCTGTTATTTTTTGTAGAAATTCACTTTTCCTATTTCACGTATTTGCAACAATACAATATGGGATGTAAAATTCAATACAGCTATAATATGGCATTGAAATGCCCGCATAAATTGTAACAATATCTGATGTGCTTTATATGAAACTATATCCTTTATTAAGTCAGCTGCAGGCAAGTAGTGTGTCCTCGTATTTGCCGAATGATAAAAGGAAGCGAAGCAAATAATTAGACAATTATGTTTCTATACCTAGTAATAAATCCGTTCACAGTTAAAGTCGATTATGTTTTCGGGCTTCGATCATTTCAGGAGTATGTCAAAATCAATCTGACAGTTCAAACAACTTTTCTTGATGACACTTTTAACAGAACTGAAAAATATCATTTTTTAGCTTAATCGTCGAGTCTGATACTTTGTAGTAATATCTAAGGTTAATTTTTCGAAAGGAGATTGTGTTCACTCAACAAAGACATTGGATGATTGCATTAAAACAATTATATCTCTTTACAGTGGTTTTACGGGTTCAAACAAGTGGTTATTAATACAGATATGCATCGCTTTACAAGTCAATGTAACACCAACATGTTCAAATATATTATTACAGACATAAAACTAGAATTCCGCCCAAAGTACATGGATGCCCCACCTTTGTAACAAAACAAGAGCAGATGTCCAAGGATTTGCTTTAACTGACTTGATGGTATCATGTAAGCTAAAACAAGAAAGTAGGTCAGTAGGTCGAGTGACCTCGGGGCAGGGCCAGCTTGGACTCAAGGGGTAAGATTTGAAAAGTTTTGGTATATGACCACTAAACAATGCCCAAATATCTTAGGTATCGGCATTGAGGCTTAAACGAAGATTTTAAAGTTTTTCTTATATATCTTAATGTAAAATCAAAAAAGCCTAAAAAATATTGCGATTTAAATTTGCGAGACTGGGTAATCCCGTTCATTGTTGATCAGTTGAGCCCCTATGGTGAACCCGTTGATTAAAATAAAAAACATTTTAAAAATGTGTTACTGGTCAAATGTTAACACTTAACCCCAGTGTACAACTGCTCATCCCAATAAACATTTGTATGAAGTTTGGTGATTTTAGGTCCATTAGAAAAGGAGCAGTGCGTGCCACAAAATATTTGTCTTAAATTTGACTAAATCAATGTCCATTACTCTTTATTACTTGTCTAATATAAAAACTCAAACCTAGGTACACAACTACCCTAATAAACATTTGTGTGCGGTTTGGTGACTCTAGGAAAAATAAAATTAATAAACTAAGGAAAAAAGTCATCCATATTCATCAACACCGTAAATCCACAAATAGGTTATCAGGATTCAAACAATCGTATTTTGCAGTTACTTACTTACTTAAATGGAATTGTTTTATTTTTGCAAAAGGTTTACTCATTACTAAGACGAAAATAGCACTACATGTATGATAAATTGTCTCAAATAATTCAAAACGGCTATGTGTAGAAGTATGGAAATCAGTCAGATAATTATCTCGGTCACTTTGCTCATCGACCTAAAATCACTCAAAACCAGTATAAAAATATGTAGTAAGTGCATGATATCACTACTTCTACACATAGCCGTTTCTTTTTCGATTCAGTGTTAATCATAAGTATATTTGAAATTGAACTGTTTCGTGAAGTTGGTCGTTATGTTAAATGGCCAAAGGCAGATACTTGCTGCATAAAAACTGAAACTTAACTGAAATTCATAAAAATTCAACACTAGACAAAATTCTACAAATTCATCTAGAAATAGTATACGTTTTGTAAATGGAATCAACTTAAAATATCTAAATACAAACATATTGGAGTCAAATAATATCTTTCTGGTGGAGCTTATCATTCATGTTGGCCTATATGCATTAAAGTTTCTGTGAACCCTTGAGAGAATGGCTCTGATATCTTGATAACCAATTTGTGTAAGATAAATAGGAATCTATTCTCTATTTTGACATTAAGCAACGTTCATGTGACGATTGGAACGCAATAACTTTGATATATGATATACATAAATCTCTGACTTCTGAATCGTGCCATTTTCAGGACAACTGAAATAAATTTGTAATTATTCTTGAGAATGTAGGGCATAAGAATGTTTGTCTTTCTCTTAGAAGAGTGAATATAAGGGTTGGGGCGAAGTGTAGTTTACATTGGGATGGCACAGGTGTGGGTCTTAAAAGCGCTTTTTGTCATATCTCATTCAATAAAGACATGATTTTATCAGTTATCAGAGTTATTCTAAGGGATAATGGCTTATTAGATTTCACGCTACTGTGCATATTTCCATAAAGTATATACTTACCGGAAAAAGCAACGCAACATTACATTCGAACTTAAAATTCATGTGCTCGGTTGGACAGATCATTAAGGATAGCAAATCCGTTTAAAACTGAAAATTACTTCTCGATAATTTTAGGCCACAAAATTTAACACCTTCATGATTGCATACGACCTTTTGTATGAGTAAAAACAAACATATATCAGTTTCAACAATTATGTTTTGTTTTCCCTATGAGTAAACTTGATATGCTTTATGCGCATGAACAGTCACATTACTCCTACTCAATGGTGAAGTTAATTGCTGTCCTGCTTTTGTGTTATGTAAACTGAGAAACCGTTCAAGGAGATGGGTTACTCGTTCCTAAATGGATTTGTAATGTAATCAACTGAAATGTAGCTATATTCTAGAAACATACTATTTTAGAACAAATGCGTTGCGGGGTTTTCTACAAAATTCTACAACGGAAAATTGTCTTGAATTATTAATGCGTTCTTCTTTAACCTGGGCGCAGATGTAATTTGCATAACAACATAACAACAGAAAAACTATCTTAAGCCGCATTTAAGCTATACAAAAACTTAATCCTATCTGCATTTCTAAAATGAACTAGTCTTTTCTTTTAGATAAAACAAGGAAATGTACATAGGGACGCACACTAAAATGTGTTGATTTCTGTATGTTTCAACATTAGGACTTCCTTCGATTCTATACAGTCATATAACTTCAACGTACAGTAAACTCCGTATATTACGACTCCGGATATAAAGAAATTTTGGATATAAGGAACATGTTTTCTATACTCGATGTGTTTCCCGCTTTGTATGATATGAAAATGTTTTGTGGATTTAATCTACTCCGGATTTAAAGAGCAAAATTAAATTGCTCGAAGTAGTACGTTATATACGAAGTATAATGTATCTATAATATATTCGAGGTACCAATAACTTTTGAAGACGACGCTATATCTTCTGCTCATGACATCAGGGGTCATATTCCAGTAGCATCTTAAGTCAAATCTTAAGATTTTCCTTAAACTTAACAATTTCCTTATGAAAATAATTCAAAAAGGAGAATGTGCATTGCAGCATGTTGAAAATTTATTAAATCATCCATGACCATTTTCTATAATGATGATGAAATAGCACACAATCATTCACTTTTAAGCGCATTATAACAATTAAAAAATTTGGACTTAAGTTAAAATACTTAAGAAATGACTTAAGATGCAACTGGAATACGACCCCATGACTGTTATGCTCTGGCTTTAAGTATACATGATGTTTTTGGGGAAATTCAATTTTCTTCTTTCAAGTTTTTGCAACAAAACTATATGAGAAAGAAATTAAATACAGCTATGACAAGGAAGTGTAACGGCCGCATAAATTAATTATTTCATGTACTTTATATGAAACTATATTTTTTATTAAGTCAAAACAGTTTAAATGTTTGATACTCGTATTTGCCGATGAATAAATGCGAGACAAGCATATAATCAGGCAATCAGGCTGTATCGCTTACAGATGGATTCGAGTATGTTCTCGGGATACATTCATGTCAGAAGTATGGCAAGCGATGTCAGGACATATGGTTTGTTTATTACCTCATGCTATACATAACTAGTACATATAATTCTTTTAATCTTTGCTTTTCTATTATTTCCCGGTCAGGCTTGGAACAGTTCATAGAAGTTTTGAACGTTTCACCCCTAGACGGGCTGTATCATGCGCAGTTAAATGTGCAGACAATCAAAAATGGGTATCAAAACAAGAGGCAGTATGCTTGGAACCAAAATACATTTGAAAATAATAAATTTAGCTCTAATGAAATAAAATGAATGGTATAAAAAGAGTAGCTCAAACTTGTATGTTTATAACTTCTTATTACATATGTCAATAAAAAGGTAATAATTTAGTAATAAAACAGCCATTTCATGTGTATATTTGGGAACAGTCAAAACAACCCCGATATCGGGGAAAACATTTTGAACAGTTCAATAGTCCCTGGTACATCGGGACAATAGGTTTGACTGTTCCTAGATACTATATCGTTTGCGAGTGGGTAAATAACCATAATTCCTAACTAAATGTGCAGATATTAACATGAATTTCATATGAATGCTATTATTTTATTCACATTAAATTACGCAAATTATACGTTTCTGGGAAATATAATTCCATGCCTTACAACTTTACAAAACTTTTATGTAAATATATCTCGTAAGTCTGTGTAAATATAACTCTTAAATTTTATGTAATTATATGATATCAGGCTAGGGTGTGTTCCAGTGTAACTGTTTAGATCAATAATGCACAGAGCACATGTAAGAGATTCAATTTGGATAATTTTCTGTTGGTTCATGATAAATATACATTTCATATAAGCATTTTTGATAAAAACCGACCCTGCGATTTAAATTATAGTATACATGTATATACAATGTGAAATAGTAAGAGCTTATAAATGTACAACATAATACTCGTTCGTCGGCAATGAATTGTGCAAGATTACAAATCTAATGGATGCAATCGGTCTGTTTAGATTACAAATGTATACGGATGCAATCGGTCTGTTTAGATAACAAATGTATACGGATGCAATCGGTCTGTTTAGATTACAAATCTAACGGATGCAATCGGTCTGTTTAGATTACAAATGTATACGGGTGCAATCGGTCTGTTTAGATTACAAATGTATACGGATGCAATCGGTCTGTTTAGATTACAAATGTATACGGATGCAATCGGTCTGTTTAGATTACAAATGTATACGGATGCAATCGGTCTGTTTAGATTACAAATCTAACGGATGTAATCGGTCTGTTTAGATTACAAATGTATACGGGTGCAATCGGTCTGTTTAGATTACAAATGTATACGGATGCAATCGGTCTGTTTAGATTACAAATCTAACGGATGCAATCGGTCTGTTTAGATTACAAATGTATACGGATGCAATCGGTCTGTTAACGTTATTGAGGAAAATCCAACAAAGTCTACATAGTCCTGAACATTGCATAAATATAGAGATCGATCAACTTGTAACAACTTGCCTGTCCTGTTATTGGACTGAGCAGAACTTCGTTTATTTAAATAAAGGAAATAAGATAGTTATACAACACAAGGTGGGCATTCAGTACAAAGCTGAACCTTTAAAGATTTTCAATGAGGTTTATTACACCTATTCTAATTGGAACAATGTTTTAACATCCTCTTTGCCATCAGATAAAATGTATGTATGCACTTCGTTGGTACCGAATAATCCATATGACCAACGCCACCAGAATAGTTTAGTTATTTTAGGTTTCAGGGGATAGTGCAAGATACTGAACGCATGCCCGTTGTACAGCACCGGTATATCTGACTTCGGTTTTAGGTCTAATCCGAAAGACCATTAATTATGTTAGTGGAGGAGCAGGGAAAATAAAAAGGTTTTTGAAAATATTAAAAGTATCCAATGGTAACATGTAAAACATACCTACAATGTACCATTTTCACTCACAACAATAATAGCATTTAAACATATCTACAATATACCGTCATAACCGATACCAATGTTAAGCTCGACATAAACGCAATGTACTGTCGGCAATTGCCTTTGAGCAATGGTTCATTACACACAGTGTCATTTTTTTTAAACACGCATTTAGTCATTTAAATTTTTTTCTTACTTTTATATTATATAAATCATAATCAATCTTTACTAGTTTGTTTTACTTTTCGCAATATTATAAAACACAGTGTTCGTGTGTCATAAACTGTTCTTTATTGACACCTTGTTTGATTTCTTCATGCCTTCCACAAAATTATTGAGACGTTTAGCAAAAATCCAGTTCGGTACGACTTCACTCACATTTTACGCTTGAGTGCTTACCAATGCCATTTAATAATATTAAACCTTCTGTTCTGCTCTACTTTCTCTAGCAAGTTTCAGTTATTTCTTGAAAACTCTTGCCCAATCCAAATCCTGAGATTTTATAGCTTAAAGTCTCATGATCACTTTGAATTTACTAATATAGTAAAATTGATTCACTGATAGGATAATGAAACAACCATGTTCTATTCACTCCAAAACAATGTTGAAATACGCTATTCTTTCATATTCAAGTCGTTTCTTTACGAAAAATAGTTGCCAGAAAGCCTTTCTTATTTTTTTCAATATTATTGAAAAAGAATGCTCTATATTTCTAACATGTTCTAATCCATTTAAAAAGCAGAGTAAGGAATGTTTTGGTAGAAATAAAGATCATTTCCACCGGTAAGACGTCTTTCATGGTAAAATAACAGCTACTTGTGATTGTGCTCTTGGGATTTTAACTTAAGATAAAACACAAATATAAAATCTTTGAAACCTACAGCAGAAGTTTTTTTTAACTTCCTTGTTAATTTCAGAATCTTGTGATGTAAAACCTTAAAGTGCGTGATCAAAATAAATCGTTTACAAGTCAGGAGCTGATGTTTGTGATTTTGTGGAACATTGTAATGTCAATCGATAGAAACGGCAGAATAGTAATTAAAGCAGTGATTTGAAACAAGTCCCTAGTTTTTGTTAGTTAGTTTTATCTCAATTCGTATAATACATATGCATAAGTGTTGCAGTGAGTGCGTTTGGTATATTGTTGTGTCTATTGAATTAGTTTTTATATACACCTAGAAAGTAAAACACATATGGTATAGAAGCATGCCATCCAACAGCCCACACTCCCTTCTCAGATTAGTTAGGAGCATTCTCCCGAAAGATTTAACATAACATTTCGAAATTTCGGCGCAAAACGGCGAAGCCCTTCAGTATACAATATGCAACTGTATTGCTTTAAAGCATTCGATTTTAATTAACAATTTAGCTTTACCTTCCCTAGAGTTAATCAAGTGCTTACAAGCAATATATATTGATTTAAATAAAAGAGATTATCAAATTAAAGTTCGCTTGTCTTTTGTGATTCTGTAAAGTATTGGAAAATGGTTAGAAGTCGTGGGATATGTAACGAACTTTTATTCGAGCTATACAGTGAGAAAGATTTTGTTGTCGTCCTTCCACTTACTCGAACTAAATGATCATGTGTGTACTTCTTTAGGGAAGCCGTTTATGGTGAAGGTTTTAAAAGAGACAGACTTTACTGTCTGAAGAGCTATGCAATCTTAATGTGTTTTTTGTCTTTTATTAATTTTAGTGGATTTTAAACCATGTTATTTCCTATCACATTTAACACAACCTGGATGTTTTAATGTCTAGACCTGGTTTCTGGTCAATTTACGGTTTACTTGATACACAGATATAATGGTTTATCTGGTTTCATTCAGCAATATTATTCAATCTGTATTTTTAGTGTGCTTGTTAGTATTTGTTTTAAGTAGGGGCTGAATATACAAAGGTTTGCACTTTTCGGTGACAAACGACTTCTGGGATCGATGAACAAAACTTTCTTTATGACTAAATTCCGCTGAACCGAATAAATCTAGTTCGTATAACATCCGTATTGTCTGGCAAAGGAAGACCAATCAACTAATGACACAGTCTCCAAATCCTTCCTAAAAAGAAGTATTACAGAAGAAAACAAACGCACAATGGCTGTCTACAATTACCGACAAAGACTGCTGATTGCAAAAAGCTTTTTCTCAAATGAACAGCTACTGTCTCTCTCACTCTCATTTTGTACGGGAGAATTATCAGGCACTCTCGTTTTGTACGAGAGAATTATCCAGATTTGTACCATGTCAATTTAGAGACCGCCGCAAGCGATTATTTGGCATCGATAAAGCAATTATGTACCGAAATGGACCCTCGTTGGATAAATGGAGTTTTTAGGAAAATAAGAGAAAACCATGTAAACTACCAATGGTTTTATTCAATTTGTGATATCTAAAAGGTCAGTTTTAGAAATATGGTTTCTGTACTGGCACGTAGTCACGGCTGCAAATTATAAGCAAACGTCACAACTTATGAATCATAAAGATAGAGACAAAATAACATATTTACAAAAAACAATCGCAAGTCGTAAACCTTGATCGAAATTATAAGAGATTTACAAACTGAAAGAGGCAATCCAGAAACGAGTCATCATGGTGCACTTTAAAAAAAAATTAAAATGTCACGTGACCAGACTGATAATATGCTGAACGACATCACTTCTCTTCTGGTGACATTTTGTTAATTATTGAGAGATTTGTTAATTATTGAGAGAAGACATAGAAATGCATATTGTCCTTTTCTGTTGGTACTTCATATCTATGTAATACTAGTACCTTCCATTATTATGCTATTTTTGTTTTGACAATTTGAATATGCATGTATAATACACAGACAAAGCAGTTTAATTAAATAAAGTATTAAGTTTTGTAAAGCGAGTGTCGGTCTAGTTAATACTTACGGTTTTCGAAAGACATTCCGTGTTAACTAATGATTCAATACCTAAATAAGATTATTTCTTATTCAGATATACATGTACATATGGAATAAACACCATGGCTGAAACCATTTTGCACTACGTACAGTTAGAAGTCTGATCATGTAGGTATGTTCTCTTAAAATGCATTTTTCTAAATAAACCCTATCCACAGACTCAAGTAAGTCTCCTTAACGTATAAATACATTAGACTCCAAATTTCTAAACAATAGGTAGCTATATTTGGCGATTAATTTTCACCGCTTAATGCCATTTAGGGCGGATTTTATTGCTTCAGAAATAACAAATCGGCTTACAAAGTGGTGCAAACATATCACGTGGTGCTAACATATCACGTTAAGTCCGTTTTGCTAAAGACTTTGAAATTGGGTAGGGTTTGCACCAGTTACATGTAAGTAACAGATAAATGAAACAATGTTAATATCAATGATGGGGAAATGTGCTCCTGTGTCTCTTTGTCTTATCAGAAGAGGAAAACTTAATTAAGATAATATCAGAAAAAGTCAGAATTCTCTTCGGTCACTAGATGAAAAAGGCCATGAATAGGCTTTTGATCTGATTGATTTAATAACGCATGTCATTGGTTAATACATTTCGTGAGTATTTCTATAAAAACAAATCGGTAATACAGGGTATCATAATTTGAAATATAATATTGTTAAAAAACAGTGATTGCTCAATTCATAGTTTCAATTAGACCCTCATCTGTCACTTATGTCTTAACATTCAGAAATCTGTACCGATCCCGGCAAGGAAACCAGAAAACTTAAATGACATCCATAACTTGCCACCTGATGCGACATAGTTGGCACAGAAAACAGCTGATTTACAAATACAGACCAAACTAAAGTATACTGTGAAGAAATAATGAAGCTCGTCTCCATCTGGCGGGAGTTTGCATGTCATGCATTTTTGGTAACCCGAAAGTCTACACACATTTCGTACCGACAAACGTTTGATCTCTATGTGTGATTTGAAATGTCTAAACTGCCTAGAAATATGCTCTTGCATAATCATTTACTAAGTATTCAATCAATAAAGCTTTGGCCTCGCAGCACAATTACCATTTATTAATCAACCAAACATCCTAAATCATCTGGGAATATACATACAAATGTATTAATCATCGGTTAAAGATACTGGCATTTTTATTCTTAAACACACGACTAAATTTCGTACAGAATTTCATTAATTCCCATCTAAAAAGTCTATTTATCCAATGCCGACGATTTCTGCAGCTAATAGCTTTAGCGGGGCAGAATAATCGCCCTCCGTCGTCGCAGAACTGACATGGTACAAATCTGGTTATTATTTTCGTATTAGAAACGAGCCAGTTTGTTAAGACCAAATTCTTCTCATTGTCTGTTGTGTTCCAAGTTGCACCTCAAGGATTAAAACCATCGCCCGTTCTGCTTTAACAGTGGAGTATGTGAGAAAATCACGCACCTTTACATCTTTCTAAGCAGTCATTTATACTTTATAAGTATAAATGTACTGAATGTTGATGAAATGAACCGAGTGTAAATTGTCCCTTATATGTAACAACGCATTAAGATAATAATTATAGCCAACTGAACAGCTACATGTGTTACTATTTCAACCAGGCCTCATACAAAAAGATTACACTGTAGCTGCCTGTAAGTCATATTCAGTACAAGGATTAATACATGAAATGAGATACGAGTCCGATTTGCATATCAATACACACCCCTTCCACCCTCATCCCTAGACAAAATGTTGATATTTAGTTGACATGATTTTCTGACTCAATCTCTATCAGAATTTAAGTTTCTTTCTTTCTTGGCTAAAGTAATAAGAAACAGAAGTATTTACAAAAATATAACATTGTTTTGTTTAAAAAACCTTTGTGTAACAGGCTATGGTCTTATACATAACGGTATAAAATAACTAAAAATGGTTGCATTGTCCTAAATATCTAAAAGAAGTATGATACATGTACGGCATTCTAACCCGACATTTACGAGTTCCAAATCTTGATGTGAAATTCAATCTTGTGTTTGTTTAAGATGACAGAAGAAATCTTACAACATCAACTATATAAATATGAAATAACGTGTCCTTCGTGACACCATTTGCCTTTCTTATTTAGTATAGTCATGATGCGGGTAGTGTGAGAATATGAGGATCTTACATGGCCTGCTGTGGAGGACTGGGTTGTTCCGACCAGAGGGAAGGGGGGAAGGAGGAACCGAGGCGAGGTTCCACTTCCCCGCTTTCCCGAGGGCGGAACAACCCAGTCTCCACAGTGCCATGTAGATCCTTTTTCTTGCATCTTTTTTTGATGTTATTGCAGATTTTACGAGGAAACCGCTTTAAATAGGCCCTACTATGTTGAGCGGTAAATCAAAACAAATTCCCCGCATGGAACCCCTTTGCGTGGGATTTGGTAGGTTCACACGGAATTCCCTGTTTTGTATCTAGAGCTAAAAACATAGGCGACCCCCAACACACGTGTGAAAAAAAAATCAATTAATCTAAACAGAATTCTCCTTACCCGTCCAGTTTACTTGATTATGCGACTACCATTAATATTGCTCATTACTTGTTTTGTTTACACGTGACGTCTTTATCAGGAAATGTGACGTCATTTCCGCCATTTTTTGTTTTGAAAAAGTATGATTACAGGTATGTTCTTTGAAATGTGAATATTTCTGTTGCTATACATTTCTAAAAGTTGATGCTCTTGCTTGTGACACCATAAAGCCCTTTCTTTTTCGCAATCACTCCTTCAAAACTTCATGGATATTCGTTACCAACAATTTTCGTAATTTGAACCGTTATTGCGTACCCTGAAAATCGAACCATTCCTAAAATTAATTCCTGTTACTTAACTTGAAAAATATTGAAGTGTGTGCTTTCTTATGAGACCTTAGTTTACATTTACAAAAAATTTAATCTGTCACATGTAAACCGCCGTGAAACGTATCTGGAAAAAAGTGTTCCAGGTACGGTTGAATACACAAAGTAGTTCGGGTGCTGTCAAGAAGCCCGGGTGTACTTTCCTAGGAGATAGGCGTCTCTCCCCCGTGCGACCCCCCCCGGGAGAAAACATGCACATTTGCAGCTACTTTACAGTGAGTGAGAACAATGTTACTGTGAGAGACGTGAACAAACTCACCTACGGTACAGGGACCCTTATAAGCAAACAATGATTTAAGAAAGCCAGTTAAGCATGTGTAGATCAGAGTATTACTCCGCGCTATATGAACAAAGTAAGACCAAGGTACATGACACAGAATAAGCATTAAAGCTAATTTTACAGTCAATACGTTCTGGTGTTTAACTTCTACCTTTGTACTGGATCTCATGTATTTTAGACATTTTACCTGACTACTAATTTAATGTTATGTCATATGTATTTTAGGTTCATACTGTAGAGAGCATTTCGGTGAACTTCTTATCGAAAGGACAATGTTTATTTTAAACATGTTAGAGTCAAGTTATTGTTTGATAATTTCTTGCAGCCTCATTCGAATACGGTCTTCGATATGACTTAGATTAGTTTTATTTAAATTGTATACGAACAAGAACCAGACCTCTTTTGGTCTGTATTTTTCACTTTTTGGTACTTATACGTATAGCCTTCTGTTCTTCATATTGTCATTTAAGTCGTAAAAGAAGATTTAAGACGAATTTAGTGTTATTTATTTTCTTTCTAGTGACGTTTATATCAACACTTTGACTCGGACAGACGGACGGACGAGCGGACGAATGCTCTGGTGAATCACAACTCGAAAACTTCATTTTTCAGCCTTCGGCGGAAGTATACCATTAACAACGATTTACATGCGAACAAACTTCTTAAGTTCTTAT
Source organism: Saxidomus purpurata (assembly GCA_022818135.1). Lineage (NCBI taxonomy): Eukaryota > Metazoa > Mollusca > Bivalvia > Venerida > Veneridae > Saxidomus > Saxidomus purpurata. The sequence continues at coordinate 17,164,937 of JAFMSR010000015.1, forward strand.
GCCAATGAATTGGCATGTCCAACTTCTATATCTATAATATGTGTACGTTAATATAAATATTGCTTTTCGGCAAATTAAATTATTTAATCAACTCTTTGTATCTTTCTACTTTGTATAATATAAATTCTGTCAATTTTAATATATCAAAAAGATATGTGTAGGCAAAAAGATGGGAAAATCTTGATATTTCACTGACAGCAACAAACACCAGAAGGCGACAACATCGTCTAGGAGGAAAAAACATACAACGGAACTTTTAACCTAATAAAAAACAATATCTCTAAAGATTCATAACACTATCATGCCATTGTAGTCCTACAATGATACAAACTCTTTGCACTAGGTGAGAGACGGCGAAACAATTAGTAAAACTGTTTGTTCCACTTTGGAGACGGGACAAAGAAGATGCACAGATGGTAGAGATGTTAACCGTAGTATTTTCATTTAGAAAAATAATGTTAATATCTAAAGAGGGATTATTTTACTATTCATCAAATCGTAATAAACTGGTGTAATAATTTTATAAACCTTGCATATGGCTAGTCGTGCGACTCGGTCGTCTCCGGGATGATCATAAGAAATAATCCCGCGTACGATAAGCCAATAGAGACACAAAATGTGCGATTGTCAATGAAGTTCACTGATGATGACATGGTAAACGCATATGGAACAATATTACTGCTCTTGTATAAACTTAAAGACAAAAGTTCTGTACGGTAAAATTAAAACTGCTCGCTCTCAAATTTTGGTAAAACAAGTTCTTCAAAGTGTATGTAAATAACGTATTTTAGAATATATTGTCATATTAAAAGGCTCCAGTATAAATTCATGTCACGTATATCTCTAAATTTCAATAAATTCGCTACTAAATTCAAAAGCGTTGCAAACGCTTTTGAAATTTCAATATGAACATATAGAGTAGCGGTGCCGTTTAATCGACCTTTTCAATCGATTTCTGCAAATTCTTACATAGATTTTTTCTTATTTTTTATTCTAGCTTTTAGTTTTATATTTATTAATAAGAATGTCAATTATTTGAAAAATATATTTTTCAACGGTAACTGAGAGCGAGTAGCTTTAAACTAACACAAAGACTGAAATCGCATATTCTATTTATAATTAAAAAAGCATATTACGGCAGAAGACCATATAACATGTCAGCAATATGATAATTAATTAAGTACAACAAGCAGGTCATTTTCTCAAAACTTTAACAATGACAAATGAATTTTAAATGATAAATAAGTTTTTTTTTTAAAGAACAAATATCGAGAAATGTATCTTATACGATATATCGAAAGGTGTGTCAATATAGCGACTTTTCATATTATAATTGCTATCCACCCACATATTCGTGTTTAAACATTATTAAAGGAGGTTTTACGGAACAACAACACATTATGATTATGCTAATTGTACCGATGTATTGCTCGAACCTTTGGCTGAAACTGTTACGTATGGTGGCAATCTTTTCAATTATATGAAAAAGAAATTGTTTTGACATTATTTTTATTTATATTGATCCAAGATTTAGGGTATGCCTTGTAATAAAGTGAGGTAGATGCATGTAATTGCTATTATATATTCTTTAAAGCACAGTCAACTTGCCCATGTTTTGTTGATGTGTACATTTGTAAGTATGGCAACATTAAAGGCCTTTGTTGATATGAATATTTGTTAGTTTGGTAGTCTTTAAGGCCTTTGTTTATGTGTACATTTGTTACTATGGTAACCTTATAGGCCTTTGTTTATGTGTGCATTTGTTACTATGGTAACCTTGAATTGCTTTGTTGATGTGTACATTTGTTAGCATAGTAACCTTCATGTGTTCTGCTGATGTGTACATTTGTTCGCATAGTAACCTTCATGTTTTCTGCTGATGTGTACATTTGTTAGCATAGTAACCGTAATGTGTTCTGTTGATGTGTGCAGTTGCTAATTTATTTTGTACTAGTACAGTAAATTTAAATTGTATAAATGTTAGTTTCAAGTCCAAAAATGGTTCAATTGCTTTAATGTAAAACTAGCAAAATGTTCTGTGTTGTAGAACTATAAATCTGCGTCTTTCTTTGTTTTCTTTCCTAAAATGTTGTACAATTCGAAAGACCTTTAATCATGTGTGAAATAGGTTTATTCTCTACTAAAACATCTGGTCTTTTTAATCGAGATTTCTAGAAAGCAGTAGTTGGTAGCTCATCGTTCATTATGACGTGATTTAGATTTTTGTGTTGAATATCGGTTTTAATCTCTGTATATTTTCCCTATAGTTTTACCGGCTTTATTAAGTGCACGTCCTCCGCCGACTTATTGAGCAGAAATGTTTCCATACTGTAGCATAAGAGAAATCGCTTGCAGTAAACTGTAGACCCAAGCACAAAAGCAAATTCTGGCTGCACAGAAACCTCAATCAATATTTAACCAAATATACTAGGATTATTAAGAAATAAATTCAGCATATTTAGAACTTTATTCAGTATATTTCTATTGTAATACAGTATATTTCGTGCTTAATTCAGTATGTACCGAACTAAATTAACTGCAAACGACGTCATACACTGAAGCTGGGCCAATTTCTCATGCGAACTGACATTGCAATTCCCATTATGTATATAAAAAGCCACGCATTTTAAAGCTTTATGCAAAATTAGTCTGCATTCTAATTCAAACCTTTCTCAGAAAATCGTTGAAGTAGATGATGATCAAAATCTCTGAGACAAATTAAAGTATTCTTCATTTTCTGTCTAAAATATGAAATTGCGAAACGGGTCAAGGATAGGACTAGAGTACATTTTAGATACATTTTATAAATTCTCCTAGCAGGCATTTAAATCTGCTCTCGGAACTGAATTCTTTGATTGCTGAGGTAATTGAATGGGTTTTCTTTCTCAAGACGACGCAATTACATTGATTCAGAAAAAGACGCGAAGTATTTATGCAATATACTTGCAATTAAATAAATTTTAATTATCTAAGACAACACCAACGCGGTATTTGAATGTGCTATCTTTCTTTGGCAAAATTTAAGCCAAATTACACAAGCTTAACTAGTCACTAATCAGTAAGGAATTAGTTAAGAAATTAACAGTAGTGCTAATATTAAATTAACATGGAACGCTAAATCAACTTTCACAGAAAAGATTTCATTAATCAATTTATCCGTTGATAAATACTGATGAAAATGCTTTGCTTAAATGAAAGCTTTCATTGTGTATTTATAGATACCAAAGTTATACAAACAATCATCTCTTAAACAACTCTTGAAGTTTTTTCTACCTTATATACATGTATATACTTGTAGCCAACTAAAAATGTTAATATAATAACGAATAAAATATGTGTGCCGTCATCACAAACATCAGAAATGCTAATGTATACAATGGTACGAATTTACGTCCTTCCCTATGTTGGTCTATAACTTTTATTACGATTAAGTCACTATGCTTGAAACGAATGGCAGCACATTGTGAAAACTGTTAAAACTTCCAAACGTTTTTATTTCTATTTTAATATTTGAAAAAAAGTAAATTTACTCGGTTCTACTTAAAATCGAGTTTACTAAGCTAAATGGTAATGATAGTTAATTGCAGTATTTCAAATTAAGGAGCGATCATTTCAAAAAAACAAATCTTGATTTAACATTTGTCAGCAGGAGAGTTAAAGGTTTAAAGTAGCACGTAGAGAGTTACATGATCACAAAAACTATTCACTGCTCTTAAGTACTTGTTGAATGAGTTCTAAAATGTAGTGTGACGTCACTTCAAACGACATTTATTTTTCAACTTAATTCTATCCCTTTTAACTGAATAAGGCAGCTAAGATCTTAAGATAATAGATTGGAATACCTTTAGAGCCACATATGTCGCCAGTGACGGGGTTTTTTTTCTTTCAGAAAGCGGAAAAAAGCTTAATTCAGTACGTTCACCTAATTGAAGCGCATTGAAATTAATATAAACTAAGTTACAAAAATAACCGATGTTTTGTATACATAACTCGGTTTCTTCTGTGAAATAGCATTGAGAAATTTAAGAATGTTTCCAAAACTCTGGTCTAAAATACGTAGTGAACCTATATTTGATAAAAAAATTACATCACAAAAAATGGTGAAAGTATTTAACCAAAAGAGGTCTACATGTTTTCTGGAAAAATGTTTTGTATGAGATATATCCAATTCTCCAAAAGATTTTTTTTTAATCTCACGGTATCATTCAAAACCTAAACAAATGCGAAGCCAAATTTGCTTTTAAATCACTGCATTAGAGTCTCCGCTACAAAATAATTTAGAAAGCAAATACTCACGATTTCCATTATCCGACTTTATATTAGAAATCTTCCTCGTGCAAAAGCTTCGCTAGACTGTGTCATAAAGCACTGTGAAAACCCTGCCGGAGCATCGATAGCACGGGGAAGTAATTCAATTGCAGTATTGATCAACGTTATAGCCTCTCACTATCGTCTCTCATATATTTTCCCTAGACCATCGGCAGCGGGAGTAGATTTTTCTAGCTTTAAAGGAAATAAGACAGGACTGCAATATTTCATTGATACAATTTTTCTTGTAGAGATAAGCATTTACAGATATTTCTTTTCAACGCAGAATTTGTTAAGTTGCTTTTGCAGTATCCAGTTCGCCATTTTGTAAGGTGTTTTATGGTGAAATGAATACCGCGCTAGTCCTATAATCTAGTTCAAGATTGTGAGCATATTAGAAAATTAGTACAGTCTAGCAGTCTATTATGAAGTAAATTTTTGTTACTACTAACTCAAGTTTGGCTTTTTATTACTAAAATTGACTGTTACTCGTGACCGGTCTTTTCGCTTCATTGAACGTGCGGCTTTTCCAGAATTATTAACGGTGGAGTAGGGATGGCATACAAGAGAATTAATCTGTCGTTTCAACAAGATATTATCATGTTGTGGCCAAAGGTTACTTAGCCATGGTAACAATATTATAACTCGTGGTCGTGACGTATGGTATTTCTCTCAAAGGTTCCTTCTTCGCAATCGTACATTTGTACAAATTTGCTGTATTCGGTGGACATTTTTGTACACAGTGTTAACAGACTTATTTTCAGTACTTATATTCACGAAATTGGATGAATTGAATCAAATACTAGAACTGTCTTCATATAACGAAATCTCTTTTGGCGCGAGACTCCGTTTTCAATATTGATCGCTATCACACGGCGATTTGTCAATTATATTCAATAAATTTCGCTATCAATACAAATGAAAAATGATTTGAAAGAGTCAGAAATAAGAGCGAATTTATAACAGGAAACTTTACAAGTGGAGAAATAATTATGCAAATTGGCCATACTCTATCAATACAATATCAATAACACACCGAATTACCAGCCGACATAGAGCTTTTAAATGATCTCGTCCGTGCAGAAATTGCCTTAAGCTCCCGTAGTATCTATTTATAGAACAATATTCGTATCAAGATGAGATCACTTAGCCAAAACAAACTCTGTAATATAATTCTTCAATTGCCTTTTGTAGAACCAAATTATGTATTTTGAAATATATTAACCATTAATTATATGGTAATTTTGAATCGTAGATTTACAGGGGGCAAAGTTAAAGATAATGTGACACACGATAACACGGTAATTTTGATCACTCTGTGCCGCTGGGGCAATTTACGGGACCAGATCGGAATCTAGGATAAAAATCTTAATCAGAAAGAGAATAGAATGAGCCCATGTAAGTCTCAAAAACTAAATGATAAAAAAAGAATGAGCCCATCTGACTTTCTTGATGTTTTAACATTAATTAGTTGTAATGTAATAGGAAGACCAAAAATAAAATATACTATATTTAGTATAAGTTTATGTGAAAAAGTTAAAACTGAAGCTAATAATACTTTTCATTTTACCCTCGTTTGTGAACAGGCCTCTGTTGGATTGTGTTTTGAGCGCGTGATGTACAGTGTTTAAAACAACAGGGCTAAGATGGCCCTATATCGCTCACCTGGCTATCATTGGCTATAACAGAAGATCATCAATAGCAGAAAGGGTCAATTTTAACCTTTGGCTCAAGAATTTCCTCTATAATCCTATGTTAAATCAAGAGACCCCCGAGTAGGGTCAATTTTGACCCGGAGGGTCACCAGGTTATGCCACATGCTGATATATAAGCTCCAGGCCTTGTGGTTTCAGAGAAGAAGATTGTTTCTAATTTTTCCTAAATAAGCCTATATAAAAACAAGTGACCTCAAGGTTGGGTCACTTTTAACCCGGGGGTCATACTTTAAACAATCTTGGTAGAGGTCTACTTGGTGAGGCCACATGCTAAATATCTAAGCTCTGTGCCTTCCTGTTCTTGAGAAGAAGATTTTTAAAGTTTTTCCTTTCTGTTGCCATAGCAATCAGAGTTCTGCACGGAATGGAATTTTTTGGACAACCATAAAAGAGCTTTACGCAAGGAACATCCCTGCCAAGTTATATCATCATTGGCTATTGGTTTTAGATGAGATGTCGTTTGAAGGACATTGTTAACGGACGCCGGACGGAATGCGATCATAGTAGCTCACTCTGGCACTTTGTGCCAGGTGAGCTAAAACATATGCGTGTCTGCCGAGTATGTAACAAAATATGCCGGGTGTGCGAAGTATATCCATATAGCATTTTCATATTAACTAAAGAAGGAATATACATTGGACCTTGAAATGGTTAGTTTATATATCCGGAATGTCTCTAATCCGGAGTCGTTATATCGGATTTATATCCCGGTCTTTATGGGTCTTATATCGGTATATCGGGTCGTTATATCCGGAAATGTCTCTATATCCGGAAATGTCTCTATATCCGGAGTCGTTATATCCGGAGTCGTTATATACGGAGTCGTTATATCCGGAGTCGTTATATCCGGAAATGTCTCTATATCCGGAGTCGTTATATCCGGAGTCGTTATATACGGAGTCGTTATATACGGAGTCGTTATATACGGAGTCGTTATATCCGGAGTCGTTATATCCGGAAACGAACTCGTTATATCCGGAGTCGTTATATCCGGAGTCGTTATATACGAACTCGTTATATCCGGAGTCGTTATATCCGGAGTCGTTATATACGAACTCGTTATATCCGGAGTCGTTATATACGGAGTCGTTATATACGAACTCGTTATATCCGGAGTCGTTATATCCGGAGTCGTTATATACGAACTCGTTATATCCGGAGTCGTTATATACGGAGTCGTTATATACGGAGTATATTTTTGGGGGCCTAGGATTGGACTGAAAACGAATTACTGAAAAAGCAAGATGTACACTCAGTTCCAAAAGAAAGTGTGCACTTCTTAATTTTAAATATTTTAACACCCCGTCCTTTCTCGTTTAAAACAACCATTTAAAACGAGCGCAACTCAAAATCTTAAATGTTCGCCATATTGTACGTAAACAGATCTCAATTTTGGTACCAAATATATAGGCTTTCAGAAAAGTAGTCGATGAAAAATCACAGAAAACAAAGTGCACACTTTCTTTTGGAACTGAGTGTATGTTTGTCTTTATGTAATTGAATTTTCTTGAGGGATCGTTCAGTCTAGTTAGTAACAATTAGTTGTTCTTTATTACAATGTTTCAGCATTAATATGCCTTTTGTGACTATTTCAGCATTAATATGCCTTTTGTGACTATTTATCTGAGATTTTATATATTTCATTTCTGACTCTGTTAAAGCCCCAGGATCACTTTGAATTTACTGATATAGAATAATAATTTTGCAGATAGGAAAATGATGTAATCATGTTCTATTCACTCTAAAACGTTAACAATGTTGACATATGCCTTTCTTCCGTATTCAGGCCGTTTCTTCACGAAAAGGGTTGTCAGAAAGCCCTTCATATTTTTTGCAATATCATTGGGAAAGTACTGCGCTATGTTTCAAACATGTACTAATCGATTTAAAAAAGCGAAATAAGGAATGTTTATGGTACAAATGAAGGTCATTTCCGCCGGTAAGACATCTTTCTTGGTAAAATAAGAGCTACTTGTAATCGTGATCCTGGGACTTTAACTGTATGGCGGATTAAGCGTCACTTCGCCATATCATAACATATAGAAAATGGTGCTAAAACAATAATTCTAACTAGCCTAGTATCTAGTCGGCGAAACAACACATCATTAATCACTGTGGGGAATCACGTGACTTTGTTTTGATAGACTTCACAGACAATGGCGGATTATAAACACCGGTAAGTGTCTTATTTTCGTACTTTTTCGTTCATATTACTTTTCACACATATTGATGATATTCAAGATATATCCTATACCCTGGCCATTGAAATTCCGCGTGTTTTGGTTCCTTTCCCTCCCGCTGAAGTATGCATAGATTGTTGGGAATGCATTCAAATGTAACCGTGGAAAAGACTTTTGTTGGGCTAAACTTCACGGACTGTCTAGTATTTTTCCAAAAAAAAAGCATAAAAACTTATCATGTGACGTGTTTTTAGCCAAAATTAATGAAAAATATTATTGTTACATCGTATAGGTGTGCGCAGATTTCAGTTCTTGAATTTAAAGAAATTAACACCATTTTTATAAAAATTCTAGATTACACGTGATACTTTTTAGGCTAGATTACACGGCACTGGTATAGCACACTTGCTAGTTAAATCGTGTGGACGGTAAATGTCCAAAGTCCCTGGTAAGAACTTAAAGATACTTAACAAAAGTGATTTAGGCATTCACAAAAGTGATATGTACAATGTCTTATTGTGCATGATCAATGTTTCGGGTCACTAGGTCAAATGGCAAGGTCACAGGGGCTCGAGATAGTAAATTCTTCTGCACTCTTAATCTCGTCAACCCCTGGTCACAATTTCATGATATTCGTAAAAGTGTCAAGTGCCATGAACAGTTGTGCACAGTCAATGTTTCGGGTCACTAGGTCAAAGGTCAATGTAACAGGGTTCTTTCAAATTCTTTGCGCTCTTAATATCCAGAATCTCTGGTCAGAATTAATTTTAATGATACTTCACAGAAGTGATAAGTTTCATGCATACTTGTGAGGTGCAATTGATAAAGCATGAAATGTTTGTTTTATCTTATATGACACAGTGCGAAGTTTCATGGGTATCTGACAGACACTCGTCATCACATAGTATCTTATCATAACTTTGTGGCCCATGATTAATTGGTTCTTTACTGTAGTCCTTTAACTGACATCTTGATAAACTGAATTGTCTTTTCTTATAATCTGCTGGTGCTTTATCTGGCGATTGAAGTGACTGCCTAATCGGCGACTTTATAGGTGTTTTGGTCAGTATTCGCTTTCCACATAGTTGTTCCGTTGTAGCGGCTGTTTTGGAACAGATGCTCATATTTTTCGTGTATGGATTCTTTTTCCAGACTTAAGTGAGTTTTTCGTCTTCCAATGATCTGAAATCACAATAAATAAAATTAACTTGGGTAGTGACTGTTAGGGTAGTGTGATTTGGGGCCAGTATGCAATTGAAGCTACTGTTAGGGTCAAAACACTGTCAAATAAATGTCAGAATGTCAGATATAATGAATAGTGAGGAACATAGACAGTCATATACAATTCTAACGCACTAATCGCCATTCCTGGTTGCTTATGTCGTTCGAAAATGGTAAACTGTTTAATATCGTTTGCGACAGTATATATGATTTCAAAGTATATATAATTTTAAAAACCGTATAAACAGTCGAAAATATTAAAATAAGAAAACTGTGAACCTATAAAGGTGAAGCAAGTATATTAATGTTATTTGTCGATTTTTAGGTATAGAAATAGATCTTTACAGACAATAAAAATCTGATATGATATGTATGTAATTGCGAGTACACATGTACCTATCGATGAAGTCCTAAATATAAAGAGTCCTTTATTGTTTAATAAAAAACAAGACCTGTCCCTCACAAGTGACGAATGCCCCCGCAAGAAGTGTCTCACAGTCTGTGTCCTCTCCATGTGCTCAATAAGTGTGCTATGTTATTTTAAAATCCTTCCATGCATGACAGAGTTACCATACATACAGTATTCCATTACGTTTAAACACTAAGTATGAGCATGACCTTTGAGGTAGAGACATGGTTCTTGCACACAAAACATTGTCTTGATGTGCTGAACATTTGTGTCAAGTTATTTTAAAATGAATCAGTGAATGACAAAGTTACAGTCCGAACACAAATGTATGCATATATACAGGATTCCATTACCTATAAACTCTAAGTGTGACCTTGACCTTTAAGGTAGGGACGTGGGTCTTGCATGCGACACATCGGCTTGATGTGCTGAACATTTGTGCAAAGTTATTTTTAAATCATTCAATGCATGACAAGGTTATAGTCCGGGCACGAATGTGTGGATATATACAGGATTCCATTACCTTCAAACTCTAAGTGTGACCTTGACCTTTGAGGTAGGGACGTGGGTCTTGTACGCGACACTTCATCCTGATATACTAGACATTTGTGCCAAGTTATTCTAAAATCCTTAAATGCATGACAAAGTTACAGTCCGGACACGAATGTATGCATACATGTATATACAGGATCCCATTACCTTCAAGCCCTAAGTGTGGCCTTGGTAGGGACACAGGTCTTGCACGCGACACGTTGTCTGAACATTTGTGCCAAGTTATTTCAAAAGCTTCCAATGCAAAACGTTATAACTTCAGTTCAATCTATTATTACCTGAAACTTGAACTGCCTAAACAATTACGAATTGTGAATCTAAAATTGAATATAGATTAAATGAATACATACAATAACCACGAGTCTTACAAATACATATGTTACACAAGATCATTATGCACAGAATGTCGGGAAAGGTGCACCATAATTCCATGCGTGTAGTGTATCATACCAGTGCCGTGTAATCTAGCCTAAAAATGTATTAGGTGTAATCTAGAATTTTTATAAAAATAGTGATAATTCCTTAAAATTCAAGAAATGTAATCTGCGCACACCCTAACGATGAAAAAATAATATTTTGCATTAATTTGGGCTAAAAAACACGCCACATAATAAGTTTTTATGCCTTTTTTTTTGGAAAAATACTAGATAGTCCGTGAGTTTTTGCCCAACAAAAATCTTTTCCACGATTACATTTGAATGCATTCCTAACAATTCATGCATACTTCAGCGGAGGGAAGGAACCAAAACACGCGGAATTTTAATGGCCAGGGTATAGGATATGTCTTGAATATCATCAATATGTGTGAAAAGTAACTTGAACGAAAAAGTACGAAAATCAGGCACATACTGGTGTTTATCATCCGCCATTGTCCGTGAAGCCTATCAAAACAAAGTCACGTGATTCCCCACAGTGATTAATTAAAAGTTGAAAATATTTACCATTGCCCTATGAACCTGTCCATCTTTCAATTTGAACAATACCATTAGTCGCTCAAAGGGTCAATCGGAACATCACTCGGCCTTTTCCGTAGTCTACGGAAAAGGCCGAGTGATTGTCCGATGGAACAGTGAAAAGTCTAAAACCCGTAAATAACTATTTTCACGAAAATAGGATTTCGGTCATTGAAAATGTACCAACTGTATAGCTAGTTTATATCAACAATGGAGACCTTGGTCAGCAGATTGATCATGATCTGCAATAGCTGTAAAGGTAGAATCATTTGTCACAAGAGTGTCTTGTGGTTTGAAGGAAGAAGATTGTTTAAGTTTTTCCAACCAGAGTTCTGCATGGAATGAAATTATTTGAACAACTATAATGGGGCTTCATGCAGGAAACATCCCTGCATAGCTTCATCAACATTGGCCTAGTGCTTTCAGAGGAGATGTCGTTTGAATGAAAATGTGGACGGACGACGTACGACGGACATCGGACGATGAGCTAAAATGTGTCACACAGGCTGGTTTGTCTCATTGCAAGATATAAAGTGTACTTAACAAAATAAAAAAGATAGAACATTATTTTTTGACTACGACAGTCAAGAAAATATTTTTTACAGTTATTGTTCTTTATGGAAGGGAAAATACAACTTCTGTACAGATGCGTATTTCGGTTAAAGATGTGGCAATCTCCATTGTTTAAGGAGTAGAAATCAGTTATTAATGTCTTATCTAAACTTATGATGGTAAGTTTGAAGGGTAATATCACTTTAAGCTTCATTATGAGCAGACAAATATTAGTTTACACCTTTCGTCAAATCAGGGTTACGTAGTTGTCCTCTAATCATCATTCGGTGCTTTTTGGTGCCAAGACGGCTCCACAGACACGGTGAATACATGATAATATCTTAGCAAAGATAAATATCTGTTCTGCATAGAGTTTTAAGCAACAGACGTGACGAGCGACGTGATAAAACCGGGCTTACGGCCTTGAAAATGTGACTTTTGAGTTACATGTGTTTGCAATTAAAATAAATGTTATATCCTAGAAGATTTTGTCACGGTCTTGTTTTGTCACGAAAATGGTCTCTAACACTCATTTCCATCAAAAATGTCTAAAACATTGACACAATTATTGAAATACACAATGCATCTTGCCATAGCAACCTGTTCTTAAAAGTTTTTCAAAATTTTGAAATGTGGCGGTGTCTTGTAGTGATTTATCGGTCTGGAATTACCCAAGAAACAGACGAATGTTGTAATAGTTTTAAGACATTCAGCTCTACAAAGGGTTCCATTTTTTAAAATACAATTACAGAGCTTCTGTTCCTACCCCAAAATGAATGTCTATTGTAACGTTCAGCAAAACAGAAAGATCGACGTCAAAACTTTCAGCGGAACAGAAAACTTTATATTGACGTCAAATCTCTACTAATGACGTTAATGGTGACGTTTTTGTTTACTTTTCATATATAGGTGACTTTAAATGACCGTATCTTTGCTACTTTTCAAGACAATACTCTCAAATGTTTAGTTATTGTTCTTACGTACGAACATACGATAAATTAAAAAAAAAAGATTGGCATTATGGCTGTTTTCTCGAAACTATTATTACATGCCGGGACCAACTTAAAAATGCAATATCAAAGAAAAAGAAGTGTCAAATTTTAAAGGCCAATATTATATTAAAATCCCAGGATCTCTTTGAATGTACAGATATAGTAAAGTAAATTTACATATAGGATAATGATAGAAGCATGTTTTATTCACTCTAAAATAATGTTGATATGTGCATTTCTTTTATATTCAAGTCCCTTTTTTACGAGAAAGAGTTGCAAGAAAGCTTTCCTTAATTTTTGCAACTTCGTTGAAAAACTTATGCGCTTTATTTTTAACAAGAACTGGTCGGTTTAAATTTATGATTGTTTTTGGTACATATAATGGTCATTTCTACCGGTAAGAATTCTTTCTTGGTAAAATAAGAGCTACTTGTAATTGTGGTCCTGGGACTTAAAAAATATGTCATTAAAACATCAGGATTGACAAGCAATGTTTTCTCAAATTGCTAGCGACCATAGATTTTTTTTACAACGACATATACAACTCAAAAAGAAGTGAAATAACTGAAAACTGTCAAAAGTGGCACTTAATTCTTGCAAAAGTCTCAATTAATAACATGCGTTAGCCAATTATCAGCTACAATATAAAAATACTTACTGAAAAAAAGATACACATCAGGGGCTTAGTACTTTACGTTTAAGCATGTACGCCATCGATGCAACTATACATACAGCCGGTCTCAGTTTACATAGTGTTCAATCAGAGCTAAAGAAGTCTCTAGCTAATATGCTGTTACGGTGCTCTCACTAAAACAATCATGTTGAAATATCCCTTAAATAACATACACAAGCTAGTTACATCAAAGTCGAATCCTGAGCGAGAAATATACATCGGTGACACTGTTCTAGAGAATGCCTCTTCACAAAAAGTATTAGGCTTACACATTGACAATACCTTTAGCTGAAATAAACTAACTGATTCTGTTGGCAAACAAAATGTTCAAAAATATGTATTTGCTAAAAAGATTACCATTCAACTTAACTTTTGATATGAAGAAACTCTTTTACAACGCTTACAGTGCGTCCATATTTGAGTATGGTTGTATCATTTCGGGATAAAGTTAAAGGTCCAACATAAATATAAAAATTAAATTTCAAAAAAGAGCGGCCAAGATTATACTTCAGAATATTATATATGCGAACACCCGCAAAAGAATTATTCCAAAATCTACATTGACTTTCCCTTGATAGTCGCTGTAATTACCGTACTGGCGTCCTTATTTATACAAGCGAAAGCTTTAAGGGCGCAATGCGCCCTTTTGGCGAAACCCGAATATAGGTAAACGCACGAGTACTTGAATACTGAAAATAATTACAATAACTCAACTGACATATACTCGTCTAAAATCAGGATGTGTCTACTTCTGGTAATGTTTCCACGTGAAAAATTTGATACATAAAATAATGCTGCACATTCTGTACCGGCTTCCGCCGAAGGCCTGAAACATTTATTTTACAGTTATTTATTTCATGATACGTAAATTATATCCCTTCTGAATAACTTTCACAACCCATGTCAATGAAAATATTTTCAGAAAATAATCGATCAACATGTCAGGTAACGTGCTAGAAAAGTCTTATGTACGAAAATAGCTATTTTCGCGAAAATAGGATCTCGGTTCGAGAGCAGATTTTTTACATCAGTTACTGGTGTTAAAATGAAGAAATAAACAGATAATAACGTGTGTAACAACTTTCGAATTTTAACAGGAGTTTTGACCGATTTGAAACATAACTATGCTGTATAGACCGAAAAAACGCGCACTTAGACATTTTATTGCATAGTAAGAAAGATAACTAGTACGAGAATGTAGCACACATATGTTGGGGTTATCTCCCGTACACCTACATAGGTATATTGCCCTTATCATATTAAAGCCATATATAATATAGCCCAAAGTATATATTTATGAGTCACTCCAATTTTCTGAAAATAGACTCTATCTACTAAGATATACTATAAGTAACATAGATTTTGCTAAGTTTTCGATTCCTTGTTTTGAATTATTTACCTATTTTTGTTGACTGGCCTTATGAAAAGCTTTAACGATTCTTATTTTATACTGATTTGACCAAATCATTGACAAGCATGAAAAGTTGATTTACAAATGACTTGTTTTCTCTCAAGGAAGTGGCTGCTCGGTATCCCGAATTAACGATAGATGAGGAAACAATGTGTTATGAAGATAAGACCTGCAAGTAGAGAAAACATGTTTGTGAGGAAGCTGCTGATCAGCTCCTCCCAAATCTGATAATGTGCTACTTGTGATTTAATACGGGCGAAAGCTCGAAGGAAGCGCCCTTCGGGCGAAGCCCGACCATAGGTAAACGTATGTACGAGTATTTAATTGAATACTAAAAGCAATTACATGAGTGATTTGTCATATACCCATCCAACATTTGAAAGTGTCGACTCCTGGACAATACGATAACATACTTATAACGCTGCACCGTCTATAAACTTCCGCTGCAAATGACGTCATTTATGTGACGTCATTAAATGTCAACCATTTTTGTTTTGAAAAAAAACGCAACATTTTCTGTTGAATGCAAGTTTTTACTTAGGAAATATAGAGATTCCATATTATACAAATTTCTAAAGTTTTATGCTCTTTCTTGTGGCGCCATGATAAGTGCCATGCCTTTCAGCAGTCAACACCTTGTTTCATGATTCAATGGATATTCGATACCAATAATTTTCGTAATTTGAACTGTTTTTGCGACCCCTGAAAATTCGTACCATTTCTAAAACTAAATTCCTGTTATGCTTTCGCCCGATATAGGTGTTGCCTATTTTCATATAACATATAAAGTTATACTAATACTGGTGATATAAAATATGATAATAATACGGGCGAAAGCTACGCCCTTCGAGCGAAGCCCGACCATAGGTAAACGTATGTACAAGTATTTAATTGAATACTAAAAGCAATGAAATAAGAGATTTCTCATATCTACCCATCCAACATTGGAAAGTGTCGACTCCTGGACGATACGATAACATACTTATAACGATGCACCGTCTATAAACGTCCGCTGAAAATTTTGTTTACAAAGTGACGTCATTTATCAAAAGAAATTGTGACGTCATTAAATGTCAGCCATTTTTTATCCCCCCGCCGAAGGCGAAGGGGATATTAGAAATGGTCTTCGTCCGTCCGTCCGTCCGTCTGTCCGTCCGTCCGTCCGTGCGTCCGTCCCAATTTTGTCCGGAGCATAACTCCAAAAGTACTTGAGCGATTTTCTTCAAACTTCA
Organism: Saxidomus purpurata; assembly: GCA_022818135.1. Lineage (NCBI taxonomy): Eukaryota > Metazoa > Mollusca > Bivalvia > Venerida > Veneridae > Saxidomus > Saxidomus purpurata. The sequence continues at coordinate 17,181,135 of JAFMSR010000015.1, forward strand.
TACACTGACAGAGCACATTGGGAGGAAGTGCAGTGTGTAAGAACAATAACTCTACCTTGCCTACTTTTAGAGTTATTCCCCTTTTATCAGATTTACTTGAAAAACTTTGTCCGGAGCATAACTTCAAAAGTACTTGAGGGATTTTCTTCAAACTTAATACACTGACATAGCACATTGGTAGGAAGTGCAGTGTGCAATAACAATAACTCTACCTTGCCTACTTTAAGAGTTATTCCCCTTTATCAGATTTACTTTAAAAGTTTTGTCCAGAGCATAACTCCAAAAGTACTTGAGGGATTTACTTCAAACTTAATACACTGACATAGCACATTGGGAGGAAGTGCAGTGTGCAAGAACAATAACTCTACCTTGCCTACTTTAAGAGTTATTCCCCTTTATCAGATTTACTTGTCCGAAGCGTAACTCCAAAAGTACTTGAGGGATTTTCTTCAAATTTAATACACTGACATAGCACATTGGGAGAAAGTGCATTGTGCAAGAACAATAACTCTACCTTGCCTACTTTTAGAGTTATTCCCCTTTATCAGATTTACTTGTCCGAAGCATAACTCCAAAAGTACTTGAGGGATATTCTTCAAACTTAATACACTGACAGAGCACATTGGTAGGAAGTGCAGTGCGCAAGAACAATAACTCTACCTTGCCTACTTTTAGAGTTATTCCCCTTTATCAGATTTACTTGTCCGAAGCATAACTCCAAAAGTACTTGAGGGATTTACTTCAAACTTATTACACTGACATAGCACATTGGTAGGAAGTGCAATGTGTAAGAACAATAACTCTACCTTGCCTACTTTTAGAGTTATTCCCCTTTATCAGGTTTACTCGAAAAAAAAATTCCGCAGCATAACTCCAAAAGTACTTGAGGGATTTTCTTCAAACTTAATACACTGACATAGCACATTGGTAGGAAGTGCAGTGTGCAAGAACAATAACTCTACCTTGCCTACTTTTAGTCAAATAGAAAAATATCATACCTATACTGATAATGAACATTAATATAATTTTGCAAACCTTCTCTTCATTGCCTTATTCTTTTTCCACTTACTTGAAAACTGTACTCAGCATGACCATAACTATACGGCTTTTTAAGGATTTCCTCTCACCAAGTAAAATGTACGAAAGTACAACCTTCAGGTAACTTCTTCCTGGCGGGGGGATTAACCATGTGTAACATGGCTCTTGTTATGTTTGAAAAACGCAACACTTTTTCGTTGAATGCAGGTTTGTACTTTGGAAATGTAGAGATTCTATTTATACACATTCCTAAAGTTTGATGCTATTTCTTGTGTAAGTTGAGACGCCATAAAAAGTGATTTTTGTGATTACCCATGGAAGATTTCAAAGTGTCCGCAACTGGACGATACGAAAACATACTTATAACGATGCACCGTCTGTTCGCAATCGGAACGTCTCGGCACAATGTAGGGTAAGGTAAGGTAATTTCAATTTCGTCTACAGGTACTCTGTTGTTGTTGTTTTTATTCAAAACATGTTTTACGGTTTTTTATTTGGTAACGAAATAAATCATTTCTAGATCACTGTTTCTACTCATGGAAACGAAAAATAAATCTGAAAAAATAATCAATCAATTAAATGACGTAATATAGCACACGCTGACATGAATAATGACCTTGAGTTGACGGGTTTTCATCTTTTCATGTCCGGTATAGCAATGCAACCGAAATTTACTGAGAATCGATAACCAATTGCATTTTTGTGCACTGACGTTCTTCCTGTTGTCTGTTATTCATGTAGGTATTTATTTGATAAAATTTGAAAGAAAACATTACTAACAGACCGAGATCGAGTTTTTATCACATGAACAACTACATACACTTGGTGTCAGAATCGAGAGATGCATGGTAAGTGGGTGTTTGATCATGTTGATCAGTAGCCGTTTCTTTGCTTTTGTAGGGAAATGTTGCTATAGAGTATAGTCTTTAAACTTGTTAATGCTTTGAACACATCTGCATTGGTTTGTACATGATCGGAATTCCCAAGCTTCTGTATGGTATGTTTTCTAACTGAATGAATTTAAGTTAGTTTGCATGTAACACCCACTTTACTCTACAGTAAGTCTTTGTGCAAAGGCATTGAGTACATACGTTTTTTGGTTCTCAAGGTTTGCTTTTTATATATTTATACACGAGCATTTTTGTGTTTTACATACCATGCCTTTTGTTTCCATTGCGTGTGTTAGAGATTCACCTAGCAGGGATTACTTTTATTTACACTGTCCTGTGACTTTGGAACATGGTGGGGGTAAGAGTGAGGTTGGGTGCGCACCATAAACCGGTTTAAGCTCCCCAGTGGTGTTTTTGCCACTGACCGTTCCAAGGCGGTGCCCCACTGTGTTCCTTTAATTGTTCGTTTTGTCCTCGTGTGTTTGCTTTGTATGCTAGTGTGTGTTGGTAGTGTATATGTGTGTGTGTACATGATTGTGTGTGTCGTGTGTGTGTGCGTGTGCGTGTGTGTGTGTGTTGGTGGTGTGCACTTCTGGGTGCTGTGGGGTTCGTTTTGGGGAGGCTGCGTTTTTGGTACGTGGCATTCCCTGTTTGATATTATTTTTGTTTTTTTGTTTTTATCAACTTTCCAATTTTCTAGATTCGGACTCTTTTTTGCAGGACCCGCTACGTGGCACTGGTTGTATTCCCAAGATGGTGTTGTTCTAGATGCCAAGAAAAATAGATCTGAATCCTTAATCCACGCGGACACTTACATGTAGCTGCATACAGTAATGTTACAGTAAACTTGACCACGTTCATGAAGGGCAACCTTATGGGAACCACCAATGTCTTAGATTTTTGTTTGACGCTTAGTATCAACTTTCAATTTTAAATTACCTTATCTGAAGTAACTAGATTTTCTGTTTTATACAAATGTGCGAACAGTACATGATAATCTTATTTAATTAGGAAATAATAACTGTCTCCTTGTATTTCAACATTCAATGAATTATAGTCAGGAGTTCCGCTGTGTTGTAAATTAATTCAAGTCAATAAAATAGATCTATAGTGAACAGTTTATCTTTCGATTCTAATACATCATTTTCTTTGGAAACTATCCCAAACTTTATTGAACACATAGCAGACATCATGATAACTGTGCTTGGACACGCTTGTTCATGGGTTTCGTCATTTACAGCACGTCCTCTGGGGAATAAAGGTGTATTTTATCATAAAATAGATTATGCCAAACATGTACAGAATTTTCGCTGAACGTTTATATAGGAAAAGCAGCTGCTTGTGATTTTTTGCATTTGCAGCTCTTAATATAAGTTATGAACGGTACTTGTATTTTCAATTTCAGGTTATGTAACTGTTACTTTGATAGAATGGATATTCAAACTTTCAAAGATGCTACTCAAATGAAATTAATTTTAAACAACTTTTCATGTTATGACAATTGAGAGATTTCTAAAAAAAAAATGTACATGTATATTTATAAACTCTTGATCAGTTGAAAAAATGAACTGAATCTGTAAAACATGAATACGTATAAATCTTTGATCTTAATCAAAAGCCTTTCCATGAATCTCATCCTGAAATAAATAGTGAAGTACAGTCACATGTTGATACTGGACTGTGGTGACCCAAGACCAGCGTGCATTTTCATCAACTGCATTTACCTGATTACTTGTAAGATTTTTTGTTGTTTTCTTTTGCTGAAAAGTACATGCTTCATTTATAATTGTTTTAGTTTTTAAACAAATTGATTAATAAATTATCTGCAGAAAATGTGAAAATTCATAAATAAACTAGTAGAGGAAAAGTATCTGTTTAAATCAACTTCTTGTTTTAAAATGCTGTGACCAATAGAATAAACATTGTAAAAGTAGTCTGGTAAACAGATTGATAACCTGGAAAATGTGATGTCCTCACACTTTATCATATAGGTTTAAACAAGGAAAAGTGTTTTCATGTCACTGACTGGGAAAGTTTACTGTTCTCAGTGTCTGACAAGGTTTTACAAGTTTTACACCTTATGCTTTCGCCCGATATAGGTATTGCCTATTTTCATATTATTGGACAATCTACTGGCCACGATTTTCATTCAACTTTCATTATTTGTGCTAAGACGAAAACACTTCAAGTTTGAAACAAACATTCAACGAGACGAATCACTAACACCCGTTTATAAATCCCCATTATAGGCAGTGCCTTTATTCATAGTTTTAGAACAGAGCCGTTGTGAGAAGTTTTACACCTTATGCTTTCGCACGATATAGGTATTGCCTATTTTCATATTAAATAAATATTACTCAACTTGACCTGAGGAGTCGAGTCTATAGTTTGCTCGATTTCCGACTCTCGGAGAGCCAGTAAAACATACGATTGAAGGCAGCTCATCCGGTTACAGATTCTAGTCGTCCAGTCACTGGATGAGCAGCCACTTCCAATCAAGAGTTGACGAGTGCTGGTCAATTTTATACAGAAAAATAAGAGCAAATACATTTAGTACTTTATAACCTAGCACGGACTTACTAACTATCACGTTATATAAATGTAACAAATCACCGTTTATAAGACATTAAAATGACAATTTATAATTTGTACATTTTTGATAGGAATGGGACATGTTTGTATTACGGAGAATGGAACAGAAAGAAACAATCAAACATGTCAAAAGATGAAGTAAATAATTAATCAGTTCGTTTATGTGTTTCAGTTGAAATCTAAGTTTACGAAGTGTACTACTATTCGGACATGGTCATTTTATATGATACACGCCCCTTTAACACAGATTAACTTGTACTATAGTTAAAGACTTATGTTTAATTTGTACTGTCATGGTATTTGTAGCTCAATCAACATACCCTGCCTGATGACGTCATGTTACTGACTTTGTTTAGATCTTGAGTGAGTCTCGAGAGTGTGGAATCCAACCATCTTGTTTCACTTTTCAGATTAAATCTCAACTGCAATTCATACATCATGATACATGTACTGATCAAATAATTGATTTGGTCAATGAGTGTAACTCAGTTTTTATTGTTGAACTCTATGCAACTTCAGTTTAAATCAGTACAAAATGAAATAAGGAAAAATAAAAGCTGTGACATCATACTGGCCAGTTTACAAACCAGATTATTGGATGGCGTTCATATCTTCATTCAGTGAAAGGTGAAAATTGGTCTTTACCACGGACTCGTATGCAAGTTTTAAGTTTATTTCAAACAGAACAAAAAGCTTTTTACAAAATGCAATCAAGGCTAGCACTAGCCCATTTTTCCATTTAGTCATATTTTCCATGAGGCACTGTTTGCATAGCACACAAAACATATTCTGCAAAAGTTGTAGCTAATTCAATTTCTTTTGAGCCAATTAACCTCTTTTGTAGCCACTATTGGCATTGGCGTTCTATATCCTTTTTATCAATTCAATTCTATGAATATTTATAAGCTAATGACAGGCGGTTTTTCTCCTTTCCGTTTTCGTCCTGGATTTTGTACATTTTATAATCAAAGATGCAAAGAGACAGATGATGTAAGCCAAGGAATCACCGTTCCCAAATATGAATAAATGTAACAGTACCTGGATGTGTGTAGCCGAGAGTTGCATAAAATTGAATGTTAATTAGCCCAAAGTGATACCATAACAAAACAAGCAAATTACTCTATGTGTTAATCAGTTTGCCAACCCTTACTAAGTCCTGTTCCATGAGGGTTGAAGTGAATTGTGTTTTAAGTAAAGATTGAAAATACTAAGATTTTATGGTATGATATGATGTCATTTTCTGTCTCTATTTCAGGAGTATAAGCTGATGTATGGAATGTTATTCTCTGTAAAGTCATTCGTTAGCAGGATAAGTCCAACAGATATGTATCCTTTTCTAACAACAGTGCTGGTTTTACCGACTTCATCTGAGAAATTGGCTGTTTAATTGTGGTATGATGGTGGGTAAACTGGTTGGTTGTAAAGAACTGATTTATACTATTGAACAGGATGTTGAACTGGCACCCAGGGAAAATAGCAAAAAAGATGGTTTTATTTAAGAAACTATGAAAATTTGAATAAAGTTTAACAAAGTGACAAGAAACTTCCACCAAATAGTCACACACAATGGAGAAAAAAAAGAATGTAATTATCATGTATTATACCATTGAATGTATTTAAGTCAATTTTTTAGTTTTCCATAATTATGAACTTAAAAATCATTTCTTCAGTCTGTTACAGTCACCTTTGCCTCTAAATTACTTAAATGGACTTCTCTGTCTTTCTATTGGACAGCAATGTTGATTGTTGAAAGGAATCTCTTTTAAAAGTTAGTGACACTGAAGCGATCAGTGCAGATCATGATCATAGTGCAGAAATCTGCACAGCTCGCAAGATAGCATCATTTGACATTTGCCGCAGTCAGGGTAAGAGTTTAACCCTGGAAAACTATTGACAAATTCAGTCAAATTGAACACTAATTTGGTACAAGGGCTGTCACACTTTGGACATTTGTATGGGAAGATTAACATTAACTCGCTACCTGTGTATAACTTCATTTAGTAATTTAGTTGAAATACAAAGTCATCAACACTAATCCCTGTGTTATAGTCTTGTCCTTAAATATTTATTTGTTATTCTCTTCCTTAACCAGTTTACAGCAAAGATGGATTTCTGAATTTTAAAACGAGTAAATACAAGCTGCATCTATATGAGACTGCAAGTGGTCTGAAGTTCATCATAAACACGGATCTTAGTGTTGGTAGTGTACGAGAGATTTTACATGATATTTATAAAACAGTAAGTATGTACCGTATGTATAATAGTGTTAAGGGAATTGTACATTTTGTAAACCTATTCACAAGTTTTGAGAGGTCAAAGAACTTTTATTTCTTTATGGACTTAAATCTGTCTAAAGAATTTATAAAATCTCATGACAAATGTTTACCTTCTCCATGGTTACACAGTCATGGTTACTCTTTAATGATTATTAAGTATACCAGCTTCAGTTTGTATTTGTAATGTGAGAGAAGTCTGTCCTAGCGGGAATTTTATGTTACCGGTAAAGATAAAATGCACACATCTGTTTTGTAAGTACTGAAAATGTTTTATTGGCATCTTTGAAATAAATTGTAAGACCGTAGTCATCAAACATATGCAAATCTGCCTCATTATTTTTCAGATATATGTGGAGTACGTTGTCAGGAATCCTGTATGTGATCTGATGCAGCCTATTGAGAGTGAACTGTTTAAAACCAGAATAGATGATTACATTCGCGCATTAAGTATATTTGCAACAAGAGTGTCATGATCGTTCTAGTTAGGTGTACATGGAGACTGCAGTGATGAGAGATGCGACTGTAACCATTGTTTTACCCTGTTGTTTTGCCATTGTATTGTTTTGGCAGAACTTTATCATTAAAAGTGCATGTCATGATCATGTTTTTATCATTGCTAGTGAACAGACAGGGGCATAGGAAGAGTATGCTTAAGTGTGCATTTAGTAATGGCAAAGGGTCTTACCTTACTTGGACCTGGTAGGGGTCTAAGCTCCCTAAAGAAAAAAGTTTTTTGTGCAATTTCAACAAGTACCGGTATTATAAGCTATTTGCAAGTTATAACTGTATATTGAGTTGTGAGTAGATCCCGTACAAAAGAAGTATCCTCATTTTTCATACAAACTCATGAATTTTACCAATATCATTTTATGATCAGTATCCAATTATCCACAGGCAATCATTCAAGTCCAGGAAGGAAGTTCAGAAGCAGATGAATGAAAACTGGCTTTAAATCTGTTTTACTTATCTAAATATTACCAAACATGACAATGTAAGGGGGTTACTTGTAAAAGAATTTTTAAAGAATAACTTCAGTTTTTGTATGGGAACCACTCTAAAGCCAGTTTAGAAATAGAGATTAATGGTTTTAAATAATTGAAATGAAATCTTGCATGTTACTGCATTATGCCATAAATCTACACAGTTGATAGATCAACATTAATACAAATGTTGATGTTCAGGTATGTTCCATTAGAGCAGTCTATCAAAAAAAAATCATTATTAATTGTTAAAATATTCCTTTAAGATGCTGTTCCAGGAAACATATTTTACTTATCAGTGGTCTTACAATATTTCATAGTTTGTTGAAATATGCTTGTGTTTTGTAGGAAATCTAATTGCCATAGTTGTGGAATAACGAGGGAGGTCAAACTATTGACCAAACATGGTCAAATGTTTTTGTTGTTTTTTTTGCTATTATTATTGTTTGTATCACGGCTAATGCATATTTGTATAGGAAAACACTGTTAGTACTGTATTTCTGATAATTTGAACTTTGTGTGGAGGCGGAGCTTAGACTGTGCTCTATCTGTAATAGAGAACTCTTAATAGAGAACACTTTTCAGATTTTTATATTGCCTAGATATCTAACTGCTTTTTCGTTTACAAGAATAATTTGGAAAAGTCTCCATCGGCCGGTTAAAAACAAAATAAACAAGAGCTGTCCCTCACAAGTGACGAATGCCCCCGAAAGAGGTGCCTCACAGTCTGTGTCCTCTCCATGTGCTCAATAAATGTGCTATGTAATTTTAAAATCCTTCCATGCATGACAGAGTAATCATGCATACAGTATTCCATTACTTTAAACACTAAGTGTGACCTTGACCTTTGAGGTAGGGACTTGGGTCTTGCCTGGACACATCCGCTTGATGTGCTAGACATGTGTGCCTAGTTATTTTAAAATCCTTCAAAGCATAATAAAGTTATAGTCCGGACACAAATGTATGCATATATACAGGATTCCATTACCTATAAATTCTAAGTGTGACCTTGACCTTTGTGGTAGGGATGTGGGTCTTGTACGCGACACGTCGTCTTGATGTGCTAGACATTTGTGCCAAATTATTTTAAAATCCTTCAAAGCATGACAAAATTACAGTCCGGACACGAATGCGTGCATATATGCATATATAGAGGAATCCATTACCTTCAAACTCCAAGTGTGACCTTGACCTTTGAGGTAGGGACGTGGGTCTTGCACGTGACACGTCGTCTTGATGTGCTAGACATTTGTGCCAAGTTATTTTAAAATCCTTCAATGCATGACAAAGTTACAGTCCGAACACGAATGTGTGCATATATGCATATATAGAGGAATCCATTACCTTCAAACTCTAAGTATGACCTTGACCTTTGAGCTAGGGACGTGGGTCTTGCACGCGACACCTCGTCTTGATGTGCTAGACATGTGTGCCTAGTTATTTTAAAATCCTTCAATGCATGACAAAGTTACAGTCCGGACACGAATGTGTGCATATATAGAGGATTCCATAACCTTCATACTCCAAGTGTGACCTTCACCTTTGAGGTAGGGATGTGGGTCTTGCAGCAGACCGTCCTCTTGATGTGCTAGACATGTGTGCCAAGTTATTTTAAAATCCTTCAATGCATGACAGTGTTACAGTCCGGAACGAATTTGTAAGTGGGGACAAGAAGAATTTGGAAAAGTCGGCCAGTCGGTGCGGTTTTAATATACACCCTCCCGGGGCATAAAAATAAATACACTTTCTCCGGGATATATGATTATGGATACAGAACACTAAAAAGCAAACAAGTACATGTATTGATTTTCTTTCAGTAAAAAAGATTGAGGTCGCTACCAAACAATTTTGTTACGTCACACAATATTACGTCACACGATATTGTAGGGCGTGAGAAATGTCAATCAACATGCCATGATACAAATCAGATAGAGTAACTGTTGGCTCGAATGATTACGTCATTTCTCATGCCATAGCCTCCTCGAAATAACATAATTATTCTCGCCAACAGTACTCTATCTAATACATGGACAAGGTTGTACCTGTTGCAAAATATACTGATCAACATTCCTTACAAATCAAAGAGAACCACAAAAAATGTGGGGAAACTATTACTTATGATATATTAAAATATAGACCATTAAAAATTGATCATTATGACTGCCTTTGAAAGTGCATATATTAGTGCGGTATGCCTCACATTGCATAATCATTAGTATTGTTTAACAGAAGTATCTGCATATCCAGATCTTGACGTCATATTACAACATCAATATAGAGGCGTAGAGAACATTCAAATATTTTTTGGACTATTTTATTTAGATTAAACTACTGCAGTACTTCAGGCTGAAAAAAGAAAACAGTACATGTACCTGTGAGTTTGTATAAAATCAGATAAAAGAAATATGTTTTATTTAAAGAAAAGGAAACACAATGTTCATTTGTATATAATGTTGTGATCAATAAATGATGGAGGTTTCCATCGGGTCACTGGTGGAAGCACAATTTTTTTTAGAGAATTATGACACTACCAGTAAACACACACTTCAACTGTATAGGAACCTCTTCATAAAAGTTTTACTAACTGTTTATGTTTGGTAAATCATATCTCCACCAAGCTTTAGATTGTCCCTTGTTTTCCATAATTATTACCCATGGAATTGCTGAAATTTCACTAAAATTGTGCTGTCTACCCTCTAACTGCAGTAGCTCTATAATAATAAACACCCAAAGTAGTCGGAATGAGGATTGGCACATGTATCTCTGCCAAGTTTGATAACCAAACATATTGCTCAAGGCACTCTGGAGTTACTGCCCTTGAAGTGACAAAAAAAATTTCCAAAATTTCTCTGTCTTCATTATCTTAGATATATTATGTCCAATCTTTTCCAAACTTAGTCACTATACTTATGTGCATGATACTGTAAATTAGTTGATTAAGTGTTTCAGTTACCATTGCTGTTTACTATAAACACAATGTGAGTTTGTTGCAAGTTTGGTAGTTTTGTGAAGGGCATCTTCTGAACCAGGAATGTAGAGTGTATATTCTACGTTCCTGTCTGAACCAATGAAGTGTGCTTATAAAGGCTAAATGATTTCTATTACACATTTTCTTTAAATTACTTTGTAACTACATAGGCCCCAGTTTTCTCTAGGGCTAAAAACATGAACTTTTGTTTTGGATATTATTTATGTTTAGTTATCATTTCATGATGAAATGTTACTGTGTATATGTATCTGCTTTTAAGACTACATTGTAAAACATTTTAAATAATGCTAAACTTCAAACTTCATTGTAATATTGGTTCTTTGTAAGTCTTCTATTTATGTATATGTGTTAAATGGTAAATAAATTTATATTGATGTCTAAAATCTTCATTTTTGTACTTCTGTAAAAAAGGATACTGGTAACTCTTCTGTATTAGCAACCAGTGCAGATCATGATCGACTTGTCTTAAGTTAGGGCAGTGTCAAAATGCTCCGTAGAATGATTGCATCTGTCCAGTATCATTTGATTTATTAAAACATGTTTAGTTTAGTTTATACTAATTTATTTTAGCTTGATTGTGAAGAAAGCTTGTAGCTTATCGAGTCACTCTCGAGTCCGCTTCCTGGAAAAACCAGTACTGGTGTCATATGAGGAAGTACGGTCGTGAACCCAGTGGGGCTCGAACCCGCAAACTCCACGATGAGTGGTCGACAACTTAACCTCTACACCACTGCTCATGTTTCTTACAAGAAGTGTGACTATGTCATTATATTTCCAGTTTAAGTAATAAGGAAATATTTCTACCTACAAATGACATGCAGAGAAAAAGACATTTTGACACTACCAGTATATATTTGCCATGTTCTTTACCATTCTAATTGACAGGACAGCTTTGAAGAAGTATCACGCACAGACACTTGGGTTCAGGAGAGCGATTCTGGCCCAATTGTGTCTATCTTGTTTTGTTTTTTTCATATTCACATACTATAAGAACTCAGTATACACACTGAAGTTCTTATAGTATGTGAATATGAAAAAAACAAAACAAGATAGACACAATTGGGCCAGAATCACTCTCCTGAACCCAAGTGTCTGTGGTATCACGTACAGTTTAGATGATTAGACCGGCATAGTCTAATACATTGGCTGAACCTTGTTGCCAAAATATGAGTTCGTTTGCATAAACAAAGTACAAATAAAGTCCTCAGTCTGATAATAAACTCTTTTAAACATACATGTATATAATGTTTGTTTACGTTTCTATCTTTGCATGTATCAATTCAGCGTCAATGTTTGTAATTGTGCTTATTAGGTCCACCAACCTCGTTCGAGGTATAGTCGGTACGACCCGTTCAGCGTCAATACGATATTACACATATATTTATAGAGTAAAATAAAATTGATTTACATCGTTTATAAAGGACATCGTGAGTTTTAGTACACGTAGTTGAGAAATGAAATATTGCTGATTTCTTTAAAGGCATATGGGAACACCCGCGGCGGGCAGGCAGCGTCCACACTTTGTCCGCTCTCTAAGTCGAACAGTTTTCATCTGATCTACATCAAACTTGCTGAACATGTTTGTGGGCATTATGTCTCGGCAAAGTTCGATAACCAACCAAATCGACCTAGGCACTTTTGGATTATGGCCCTTGAATTATGCAAAATTAGCCTTGTCCGCTCTCTAAGTCAAACAGTTTTCATCCGATCTTCACCAAACTCGGCTAAAATATTTGTGGGTATAATACCTTGGCTAAGTTTGATAACCAGCCAAATCGCCCAAGGCGCTTTTTGGTTATGGCCCTTGAATTATACAAAATTGGCCAAATTAGCCTTGTCCGCTCTCTCAGAGTTTTCATCCGATTTTCACAAAATTTGGAGAAAATATTTGTGGGAATAATGTCTATGCAAATTTTGATCACAAGCAAAATCGCTCGAGACACATAGACCACAGACTGGAAGAAAGTAAAGCACTCTTTGTTGACAGATGATCTTTATTCACAAGTGTTTCCACAATCGATAAACAGTGCATAGTTTTTCCCTCATAGGGTGGTCTTTATTCAGAGGTGGTTTTCAACACTGATAAATCAGTCGAATTTTTGTGAAAAGGTAACGTCCTTAGCCTATAGACCTCACACCATAGTGTGAAAGAGGGGCAAACCTTCCTAGGATATTACACAAAACTATCACAAAAATTGACTTAAGTCCGCATCAAGGACCCATTAATACCATGAAGAGTCCGTTATTGTCATTGGATCTCTCTACATTCTTTAACCTTTTCTAAACTTCCTGAATTATTAAAGGTCAAAGAGTAAAGATAAGAGACTCAATGCAATTTGTATCTTACTGGCCTACATTAAAATGTACAACTAAGATAATAATTTAAAGCCTAATATTTCACCAGAGACTAACATACACGATGAAAACCATTGGTGTTATGCTGGTGTTGGTGAGTCGGTTTTGCGTTGTAAAATTACTTAAGATTATATCAATAATTTGCTTTCATATTCAAACAATATTTCTTTGAAACTTTTCGGTCTATTAAAAGGAACTTCACCAGTATTGTCCTAAGTAGCAATATACATTGTACATGTAATCTTTCACTCTCTTGGACAGATTAAAAATAGAAAATTTTGACTGAATGACTTATTTCACGATAACTCGGTGGACTGTAATCAGGATGGGTCTGTATCATTTGAAATGTTATCCATCAAATGTAAACTTAAACTTTTATCTTTTTCTTTCAGTATTTATATAATCACTCAGAACAACAGTTAAACAAAATAAGTTACTACTACAAACGTACAGCATTAGACACATGAATATATGTATATACTTTTCAAAAATGACTAAATTTCGTTAAGAACTTCAGTGTATGGCATTCAACATTTTCCGTAAGTTTTCATGAAAGAATAACTAAAAACAATATGTATTACATAATAGTATCAACGCATATATTTCAACGTAAGAACAAAATTTGTGTTGAGTCAAGCTAGCCATAAAACAACAGTATTAGACGTCGCAATAAACTTGTTGTTATATTTAAGTGTGTTTTCTCATTTCGTCTATATGGTAAAATTATACTGAGAAATAATAAAATATACTAAAACATTTCAGAGCTAAAGGCTAAATGTCACTGTAGCTTTATAAAGCAACTTTAAAAAATGAAAACAAACAATAAAACAATATTGCATGTATGGTCAAGTCAGCTAACAAGAAAGCGAAAGGTGCTAGACTGACGCTATCCAGAACAACTGATCGATCTTTACATAAAGACCGCTAAAGTATAGCTAAACATACTTTCATTTAATGATATTACGACTTTGATATTTTGCTTTTCAGGCTTCAGTTCAGTATGTTCGACTGATGAAAGGGAAAAGTAAGTGCAAAAATAACGAATCAGCAGAACATTTTACAAGAATAACTTAAATTGCCTAGCTTCAACCGATTCAAAACCGTACATTACTTGTGTTTGACAAAATCTTAAGTGGTTAAAGAAGCATTGTACACCTTGATCACCTTCGTAAACACAGTTGAAATTAATCTATATATCTGGTCTACGTGGATCAAGTAACGATTACTTAAATCAAAACTGTTTATGATATAGATAATTACTGGCCACATGTTGTTATCAGCAATCAGAGGAATTAGCCATGGTTTATTTTATAGCTGTTAACTACTCTGGCCATTTCGCCTTTTACTAGTCTGATAAAACTGCCCCAGTGTACAAAGCAAAATCATATAAAATAGACTGGAACTAGTGCATGAAATATAGTATATAGAAAAAAACAACATAAATTTTATCAGACTTGTGACTAGTCTAATTTATTTCGTAATCGAGTTTGTATCGAGCTATCCGATTGGCTGCCGCTTGATGTGTCAAACGGCAGCCAGTCGGATAGCTCGACACTAATTCGATGACGTCATAGATTTCTGTCAAGTTAGTTTTCCGCGGTAATGGTTATATACTGAGAAATAAACAAATCAAATGTAAAATATCGAGCACCTCATCGATGTAGACTAAATAAAAAGCGTTGTCGTGAACTGAAATTTCGGTCATATGACAATAGTCGGTACCGAGAGTAAACAAACCCAATCAGTCTGTGAAATTTAATCAACGATTTGCATGCTTGTGCCCTGGATTTAAGTCCACGACAGCGCTTTTCATTTAGTCTACAGGAGTGCTAGATCTACCAAAAAATACGGTGGTCTATGGTAATATGACCGAAATAAGGTTGAAACGGTCGTTGAAACCCATACAACTAGTCTACAACGATTTGTGTTTTTAAGTTAGGCAGTCAAATGTCACAAAAGAGTACTCAAACTTATGTTTTACCTATGAAATAACTGTGCAATGTATGGATGTCAGCAACTGATAGATTACATATTAGGCCTACTAGACTTTTTTCAATTTGTAGATAACATTGGGACAGATTTCTACTTTGGTATGATAGAAACCAGTCCTTACTATACTCCTGAAAATATTTTTATCGACATTGCATCTGAGGATGAAGGAATTTTCAATTTACAAGTTCCATATCTGAGCATAAATCGTACGAAAACACTAATCAAAGGTCCGAATGCATTAAAAGTGAGTGGAAAGCTAATACGAACAGGAACGTTTACCGGTAACCGCGGGATATACATAAAAACAAATGTCCCTGTAGCCGTGTATGTAACATACAAAGTACAAATCACTATGGATACATTCATGGCATTTCCACTTTCTTCGTTGGGAACTGATTACATGGTTGCATCCTACACGCCTTATTTATCGCACTGGTCTGAATTTATGGTGGTTGGCGTGATCGACAATACACTGGTACGTCTTACATATAAAAATAACACGGAATCTTTGCATACATTGAACAGTTTAGACGTTTATCAAATTGCTGACCACACCGACCTATCGGGTATAAAGATATCTGCCAACAAACGTATTTCTGTTATATCAGGAGCATCATGCTCTATGATTCCTGTTAATTCAGGCAACTGTGATTTTTTAATTTCGCAGATGGTACCGTATGAGTTTTGGACAAATTCATTCATTGTTCCACATCTAGAACCAAAGAGAGAATTCATTTTAAGAGCCATGTGGCTAGATCCTACTAATTATTGCATAAAAACTGATACTAACTCGTTCTGCAATCAAACAATTTCAACTAGTGATGTTACATACCCTACAAAAGACTCGTCTGCTGTTATAACGTCAGATTCTTCCTTAAGTGTAGCACAGTACAATGTGGAGGATAACGACGGTGATCCGTTCATGATGTCCATACCAGGCATCAACAATTACATGAACCGTTATAACTTTGTAATTTCAACCGCCTACTCCTCGGCAAACAATTACATCTGCATAATTATACCGACATCTAAAGCACATGGTCTACTACTGGATGGCTTACCGTTCACAGCAACACACAATAACAGTGTACCGGACCCCTTCTCGAACTACACAATTCTCTATACAACAGTCAACGTTGGCTATCACGAACTTGCACACAATGATAGCAGTGTAAATTTTGGAGCTTTGGCATATGGTTTAGGCAATCAGAACGGTTATGGCTTCCCACTCGGCTTTGGATTCCACGGAGGTACAAATATGTAATGACTTTATATGGCTTTTCAAATTATGATTTAGTTAATAAATGAACTGTTCATTTTATTTTATAAATTAAATCTTAAGTTTAAAGTCATTTTATTTAATCTATTGTATTTACTGCCTATTCAAGTATTTTTAGGTTTTAGATCCAAAGAATATATATACAAATGTATGTATGATGTCCATACCAGACAACAGAAATTTTTACTGATTTCACTCGCTTAAGGTATTGCCTAGAACTTCATTCGCCAAAATCACTAAACGGTTTATATTTTCTATTGTATGTAGAAAGTAGGTAAACCTCTGCATTTTTTAAAAGGTCTTTAAAACTCTAAACAAATAAAACAAAACAAATGATGGTGCTTACGATTACAAATAGAAATAGGACATTAAATATAGTGATTTATTATATACTTTCATATTGCCCCGTTCACTTTGCCTTAGAGAGTTCGTTCCGTAAAATTGACGTCAACGTTTCTCCTTATAAATGACGTCACATATAAACAACAATATTGAATCGAGTCTATTATTACGCAATAAAGTAAATGTACATGGTAAAATAGTACGCTAGTTGTCTGAGAATTTCAAGATTCATTTATTGTTTTTTGCTTAAGGAATATCATTTTGTTCATATTCAATATGAAAGTATATAATAAAAAGGTTATTGAACTTGTATGGCGAAATATTACTTGGAACTCGTTGATTTGGCGGGAACAACTCGCAAGCTCGTTGTTCCCGCCAAATCAACTCGTTCCAAGTAATATATCGCCATACAAGTTCAATAACCTATAATACAATCACATACCTATCACCAAGCTTCCAGCTAAGACCAGCCCCTTATACCAAAACGTTTCGTTGCCTTTTATAAATCATTCCCTGCTTAAGGGAACCGTATTTCAGATTATGTTCTTACATGGAATGTGATAGAATGATATGCCACAACCATACAACAATGGTCATAAAACTTAAACAAATAATGTTTTTGGAAATCTATGACACGGTGTTCTCAAGCAGAGGAACGGTGTGTATAATGCAAAGAGTTTTAGAGTGTATGGTGTTACCATTAGCTGGTGAATGCAATTGTGGTTTATGTCAGGTGTTACCTTAATATGGACATCAATAACTTTTCCGAATGTGTGTATAATAAATTTAACTATTTATATAATTTTGAGTCTTAAATTATGTATTGACCAAAAGTTTACATTTTGTATCACTAAATGTATTTAAAGTATCTCTGGTCTTTTTTCAGATGGGTCCTCTATGACTGACCAAATAACAACTCCCCCTTACACAACAAATGGTAATTTCTGAATAACTAGAAAAATCTGGCTCTTTGTATTTTGACAGGAGTAATTACCACCTTATCTTAATTTAGACTTTAAGGAATAACAAGAAGTACAGGTAAAACTTGATTATTTCTTTTCTATGACAACATTAAAGTCAAATTTAGATTTTATTCTACAGTGATTTCATATAAACACATGACGTATCACTTAATGGAATTTCAAAATATGTCATGGTCTTTTGTTTCCAGCTGGGTCCTCTATGACCAACCAAACAACAGCCCCGCTTCCTTATTCCTTAAATTTAAATCAAATCCAATGGTCCTGCGCAGTGTATTGTTGAAGAGCGTTTCATTCTTATTGTCATGATTTTTATGCTAGAATAGCGTTAACAAGCTTTTTTCCTGTTGCAACACCTGCAGGAACCCTCGGGATATGTTGGTACCCAATCGGGCACACACCATCTCTCATGATACTGCAGATGTTATAACACGAAAAACCGTTCGTTAACCCTATAAAAAAAACATTTTCAATTATCATTTCGTTTCTATCAATATAAAGTCAAATTTAGATTGTAAGATAAATAATTCAAGGCATTACCATTAATCGGCTTACTTTTGTATAATCAAAGGACTGGAAGTGCTGGAGGGTCGATTGTCTCTGAACACATGTGTAAATATCAGGGCAACCCATGCATGAGTAAAGTTATCAACAAACTGGAGACACAAATGTCCACAGAGTTTGACCTTTAACCATATGTGTAAACTTTACTTTTGATAGGAACCCATGTGCTTACCTTTTGCATTCAGTGACTACATGTATGTTCAACTACCCTATAAAATATCATAGCTGTGAATGGTAACTGAGAAGTGGGTTTTACAAACCTGAACTGAAAATTCAAAGTTTGCACAACTTTTGATGTCATTCAAAAGTTATGGGAATTGCCCATAGGGTTGAGTGTATTGTGTCAATAATACAAAATAAATTCCTATCCTAAATTGTAGGCAAAAACTGAACAATGAGCAAGATCAAAGAAGACACAGAGTAAATTAATAACTGAACAAGAAAAACAGTGATACAAAGTATCACAGCGGGCCCACAAACAAAACTGACATGTAAATATTCTAGAAATTGGTGATGATTGATGTTGAGGCATGGCCCGAAAAGAACCCAAGGAAACCAATTCTGGTTGTACAAGCAAAACCTGACACGACTACTGACTGAACTTTACTGTTATCGAATAATATGTATACAGTATGTCTTATTAACATTATCCTTATAAGTTTGACATGAATGAAGTTTTCTATGATTATTTGCTGTAAAACATTTAAAATGGTTTAAAGTCTTAAAATTATAAGTAAAACAGAAGAAAAATGTAAAAAAAAACTGTATTAAATGGGTTTCGAACTCGCGTCCGCCGCAGTAAGTCAGCGTAAATTCAATTTCCAGCATCTCTACCAACTGCTCTATGTCCGCCGAATACACAGTTATTGGTAAAAAACGAGTTGTCATAAATTTGTATGTCCAAGTCGTTCGTTCGCGCATTAATAGTATTTACGATTAATTACACATTTAAAGAACAATAACGAAATAATATTATTCTATTCTGAAATGTTTTTAAATTATTTAGATTTATTACTATATAATTTTGAAAACAGAAATCGCTATAATGCCTAACAACTGTTTATATGGAACTACTTGTTTGTATGTTGTGCGTTCGGCCGTAAGGGCGATATACTCTGTTAACTTTAGGTCGATTTTAACAATCGACCCAAAAAATAATGCTTTTTACATATATCTATTGGTCACAAATAGTACATTTCATTTTAAAGGACTGTATTAAGTTTTTTGTATACTGGGCTTACTTGAATATCTAATCATAGTTCAATGTATTTTGCAGATGGATCAGTGATATGTTTTGACTGTGAAGAGATGTTTCACATTGAGCTTTGTGAAACTGTGAAAATGTGCTCAAAGGGAGAGGTATATTTTTCATATACAAGTATACTCAAAAGGACAAACAAAACTATTCTTTTCCAAATAAGATGACATTCAAAGAACCGTTAAATATCGTCACATGATTAAAAGGCTGATTTCAGTCGTCATTTTAAATATATATATGTATAAAAATATTGATAGAACAAAAATGTATGTTTCGGGTCTAATTTCCAAAAAAATGA
Source organism: Saxidomus purpurata (assembly GCA_022818135.1). NCBI lineage: Eukaryota > Metazoa > Mollusca > Bivalvia > Venerida > Veneridae > Saxidomus > Saxidomus purpurata. Next base: position 17,200,968 of record JAFMSR010000015.1, read on the forward strand.
AAGTCGGTCGGCAGTTGTTTTTATTTGTTTACTTATTTCGCCCCGTTTTACTCGTTGGCCTTTTTCGTCATTTTCTTATAAAAAAAGGTTTGAAGTCGGCAGTAGAAAGTTAAGGTCGATCGATATAGAGGATAAGTGTTGGTGATCACGTTAAAATTTCACCGAGTGGGCACCAAAAGTGATATTTTCACGAGTGGCACAGCCACGAGTAAAATAACAACGTTTGGTGTTCACGAGTGAAATTAACGTGATATTACTCCGATACCAACAATGTTTCTGTTTATTTTATGGTTAAAACTCTACTTAAATTGAGTTTGTTTCTATAAAATATCGAAAATCGCGGGGAAACGTCATAAAAATACATAGCACAAATGACGTCATTTTAACGACGTCATCGTCGCATGGTTTCCAGCATTAATTACGCTCGGTATACTTTTTGACGTAAATCCGGGTTAAAGATTGCAAAAACAGTGGAAAATAAAAATGGTAATCCACTATTTCAAAACTGTGGATTATCACTGGAAAACATTAAATAAAACGAGATATTGCACCAAAACTAACAATTATCCTCTATATATTCTTTTCTCTTGATATGATTATATTTTATGAATCAGCTGTCCACCCCTTCGATTCGGAAGCTTCTGTCTGCTTTCTTATTCATTTCTCAAAAAAAATTCACACTTATACTAAGTAATATTTAAAGGCTAAATGGAGAAATTTATACAATATAGAAACCCAAAGGAGGGAGCGCTAGCGACCGACTGGGTTTCTATGTTGTATAAATTTCTCTATTTTAGCCTCTGACTGACTCAGTGTTTGCCCTACATTAAGTCTTCATTTACTACATTTTATGACGTCATGCGCAAACAGGTCTATATAGAGTATCGCTCTACCAAGATAGCGTGATACATAGAACTATCTATCAGAAGATTATGGCAAATAGACAGGGAGCATTTTAAAATTTTAGATGTTTTCATTGGACAAAAATGTAGGGCAAACAATAAATCATTGAAGTTCAGCTTAATTACATCTTCAGGTCTGCTTTCTCGAACATTACATGAAGCATGGCAGGAAAGTATTCAGGTCCGGATGTTTATCGCAAGAGGTAAGTATTTAAAAAAAATAATGTTCCTGCAATCGTGAGTATGCGTTCATGTGTACATGTATATGATAGAGTGAATAATAGGTGTAGCACCAAAACTAAATTAGTATGTTTCAATTGAGTCAAGTCATGGTGTGTACAGACTTTTCGTTTACACTACCTTACGTCTTCTATGGAATACAAATGTCCTGTTTGAACTTATTCTAAATCACCTTAATACATGAAGAACGGTAAAGTTCCGCTATTGAGACCACTCGATATTAAGACAGGCCTCAATACTAAGACTAAATATTTCGTGGGAAAATGGTAAATTTCAAAGTAAAAAAGGTCTTAATAGTAAAAGAAATTCAGTAACAAAGCAACTTTCGCCAGTCCGAAAGGTAGTCTTATAAAGGAACTCTCCTTTTTTGTTTTTGTTGTTGTTGTATTAAAGTTTAGTGGTTAGTATTCAGATGGATAGACTCAAAATATGTCCGCCTTCGTGCTCGAGTGGTAAGAGTCGCTGACTTGCAATCACTGTAACCTCTCATAGATTCCATAGATTCAGTTTCGAGCTCTGCTGCATTTTCGTTATCTTAAGCATCGTCTCTTAACTATTGAATTTGATTTTTATAATCTCAATCAGGTTTGTCCGAACAACAATGCAAGTAATGTTCACGATCCAAACAGCTGTACAGAGTGCTGCTCGGAGAGTTATTGCAATCACAAGGGCTGTGGAGAGGCAGGTAAACTGTTTACTTTATATTACTTTCTCATTACAAAAGGTATTTAATCCTCGATGCTGGACTGAACGATTGGAATAATTTCAATAACTATGTTTTACATATTTGTATTATATAATGTAATACATTGTTGATTTAACATATTTTAAGGCGATGCATACATGGTAGAAATGTTACTTGTTTAAATATGCTTTATTCGCATTTCAATACAGTGGTTTCTTCCTTCCACATATACTATTCGAATTTCAGCTTTCATGAGGTTGATTTCTTGCATCAGTGGGGACATTTTGCCTTTTATCAATGTGACCAAAGATATCAAGTGTGTAAAGGACCTTTTCACGCTCAATCAATCTTCTGTGTTATATGAAACATGATTGCAAAAGTCTTTCTAACTTCTGGAACAAAATAGAAAGGCATACGTTTCTTTTCATTTTGTTTCATTTTGGTGTTGTTGTACAGGTTTGCCAGCAAGAGACCTTCGTGGACCACTGTGCTATAATTGTAGGTACGTTTATTCGCCAGACGAATGTGACACGTTGAGTTTATGCAGAGATGATCAGGTAATGTGGAAAACATTTATTCGACGATTAAAGTAATGGGTATGCTTATCAATTGTAAAACCTTGGCATTGTGTATATTTGCCATATGGTCTTATAATCTGTCAATAAGTTAGTTCCATTTCGCGCCTATTTAAGACATTACGAAAAATCGCCATAATGTTTTTCTCTTAGTAAAATACGTTTTTCGTTTATTATATTTTGTTAAGCATAATAAACCGCATACGATAAAAGAAGTAGCTTCTATCTTTCTTTGGTGAGATATTTTACTTTTGTTTTAAATGAAAATGACCACCGCCGATAATCTGGTATACAAAAATTATCCTGAATTTATTTCGCACAAACATGTCCTAGTACAATGCAAGTTGCATCGATATTAGTTCATTGTTCCTTCCATGGAAGGGACACTTAAAATTGTACAGACACACTTGACTGAACAATGCAGCACGTAAGCCGTTTTTCGGTGTGTTTCCGTTATAAATTAAACGTTGTGATATTTTAAATTGGAACAACTAACAACCAACAGCCGTTCTTTTCCGTACACGCTACATGTTTACGTTACTGTGGTTATTTCCCTTTATGTGGTAACTTCACTGGGTAAGCTATAGTTTCGCTATTTGCACCTCGAAGGCAAACCGATTGTACGGGTTGACATTTAATAGCTGTCCACCTTCTACAAAATGGTGTGACAGTTATAAGATATCAGATCTGTGAAAGGGGTCACACTGAAACGCCAAATTAATTAGGCTAGGTAGGCTATTGCACACATATACAAAATAAGCTAGATCTATTGTACGTTGGACTTGCAGAAATCGCCCGATAATGCGTTTGCTTTTGCATTATGAGTTTGACAAACAGCTGAAAGAATGTTAATTTACATATCGTTTGCATAGCGTAGAAATAGGCTAATATTGTGGCTGGAAGTATTGGCGCGAACTTACGATGTGCCCTAGAAGGAACTTTTGGAATGCTATAACTTGTATGATTCCACTGCTTTGTACATTATACATTGCTATGTGTAAACATATAACATAAAATGTATAAAAATGGGAACTAGAATATGTTTGTATTTTATGTTTCCCCGTCAAGAAAATAAAAATACAATTTCTTCCATTACAGTCGTTTCGGCCTCTTTTCTACGCGTCGGCCATTCTTGCGCACTTGATTTTCTTATTTGTGTACATAACCTGATGTCATGCAATGGCCAAGCATCTCTATTTTCGGAAATCTATAGTCTGTTTCTTCAATCCTATACTACACTTATGTATTATCAAAAGTTATTGTAAAAGATTTAGAAGAAAAATGAGATGTTTATAAACTTTAACAAAGAAAAACAGTGATTGCAACAATATTGTTAAAATGTGCATTTAATCAAAGTATGATTTCTTTGACTCAAGTATTGTGAGCTTCTGGTGGTGAAAATGCTTTCACTTCATTAGAAAACTTTCCATGGATCTGTACTTTGAAACAAACTATATTACCATGAGATCCGCATGCGCAGCAATGGCCGAAAAAACTGAGGTAATATAAACAAGCAGGCATGTCTTTGACCTATTCCTGTAAATGTTGGGCTTATTTGAATGTTCCTATTTATACAATAATGTTTCTTTTGCAAAAAATTATACTTTATCCCTGTTCCACGGAAAACAGGTGTATATATTAAATAAAGTTCATGTTAAGTGCGCAGGATTACCCGACAGCACTGTACTTAGATAGTGTCTCGAATATGAAAACACTTACAGTAGCAACTTTCAGGTATGCATGATCGAAGAAATTGAGTGGGGGACAAGGTCACAGTACAGCATGGGATGTGCTCATGCTTCGGTAATGTCCTTTTTACTATTCTGTTATTTCGGTGTAAGTGTGACACCGTACTACCGTACTATTTAGATATACATGTCTTTTAAATTGTTGAGTTGTGTGGACAAATGAGATCAGCAAAAAGAAAGAAAAACACACTGAAAGAGAAATAAGAAGCTGAAATATATCAGTAAGCCTGTTTTGTAATTGAAATAAAGACTAAATTCGGCGTCCTCCAATGAAATTTGAAAGGCTATGCTAAAAGAGTATTGAAGTCGGGAAATGTTACATTTTAGCACAAAAATCAATCAATTCTAAGTTATGTATGGTCTATTTGTCAGTGTCTCCGATGTAATAAACGTTTTATGTAAATAAAAATGAAATAACTTTTTCATTTATTATGTGTTCAGTGCAGTCCAGCAAAACGGTCCGTGAACTCCTTGATGTCACGTTCAACATCCGTCCTCTGTAAGTCTTGCTGTAGCGCAGACTTTTGTAATCAAAACTGCACAACTGCTTCCGGCGGAAATGGACAACCGGTGTTTGTAGGTTAGTAGCGTTTGGAAAGTTTTATAAACCACAGGTAGTGTTTGGAAGGTTTTACAAACCACAGGTGCAATGTGAAAACAGAAATCTATCATAACACACAAAGAATGTGACATTGTAACTATTGACTAATCTAGTAAGAATTACATCTAGTAAACTAAGGATGCTTGTCTTCATAAGCTTTGAATAATACCTTTTACGTCTAAACAATTTTGAACATATTTAAAAAGAATATGTTACGTTTGTTATAGGCGTCGAATATTTTACGCTCAAATGTAGATATAACCTGTAAAGTCATCGCAGTCTTGTGCAAATGTATTCTTTCTCTACTTTTTTCAGGATAAGTCACCCGATAAGATGAGTAAAATAGTGGTTGTTAGGTGTATGGTCTTGGAGAAAGGCAACGAATACTTTTCACAAATACATTTATATGCAGCACTAGGCTTGAACTTATTTATGAAAATTTCAATCATATTGCAATGTATAACAATAAATATTTCTGGTGCTTGCTGTATGTAAAGTTTTATTTATAATAATTAAATTAAATTACCAATGCTTAATCCGATAAGAAAAACAGTAGGTTTCTTCATACAGTAAATAAAGTGACCCCCCCCCCCCCACCCACCCCACATCTTCCCAGAACGGGGCCAATTTTGACTCAGCTCTAGACGTTCCAGTTTCTGACAAAAGCGGGGCAAATTTCGATGTGAAAAAACTTCGTAGAGGACAACTTAACAATGCTGCAAACCAAATATCTAAGCTCTAGGCCTTGCGGTTTGGACAATAATTTTTACAGTTTTACTGTATACATGTATATCTATGTAAATATGTAACTCCATGACATGATTTGAACAGAGGAATACTACACAATACCACACGCCAAATATCTAAGCTGTGGGTCTTTTCAGCTTTGGAAATGAGACTTTTTTATAAATCGCATTAATTTTGCATGGAACGAAATTTTCATAACTTTAGTAGGGCTTTGTGTAGGGAACATCTTATTGGCTAAGTGGTTTTAAAATGGGGGACGTACGACAGACGGTGAATGGTCTCAAAAGCACTCTCTGGCACTTTGTCTCAGGCGAACGTAACAGAAGTGGACCATGATGGGACCTACAATACTCATCTGAATCCCAATACACACATATAATTATGTATATTGTACATACATCAGACCCTGTACATTTAGTCGAGAAATGAGATATTGCTGATGTCATTAAAGTAATTTGCAAAACGTCTCCATTTACAAATTCTATTCCAGCTGACAGGACCTTCGTACGTCTGCTGTTCAAAAAAGGAGACGCCAGTAAGTCGGCGTATTATCGATCTATTTCCCTTGCACGCATTCTATGCAAGTCATCAGGACATATTGTCGCCTCAAACATTACAACTCACTTGAGTAAATACAATATTCTTTATGATATATAGCATAGCTTTAGAGATAAACGATTATGTGAGTCACAGCGTTATGACCTGACTGACGATATTTCACTGGCATGCAAACCGACTTAATTATATTGGATTTTAGCACAGCATTTGATTAGATAAACCACTTAAAGCCTCTCTTCAAACTTCAGGATTATGTTGTCTATCCACAAGTCCTCGTGTGGTCGGAGGCGTTCCTCTTGTACAGAAACCCAGACAGTAGTCGTGGAGGGTGATGTGATGTAGAACCTGTGACAACTGGTGGTCACCAGGGCTCTGTCCGGAGACCCATTTTCTTTCTTATTTATATAAACAACCATCCTCTTACCATCAAATACCATGCCCGTGTCTTTGCAGATGATAATGCTGTCTATCTTGCTATTAATTCGCCATCATTCTGTCATATTCTCCAGAACGATCTCAAATGCTTTGGAAAATGTCAAATGATAAATGGGACATGGACTTAAATTCCTTAGTGCAAAGCTCTACACATAACTAAAAATACCATTATCAAAAATCCGTATTTACAATGTACTCCATGGTCAAATCTTAGAGTCAGTTTCCACTTTCCAGTGCTACATATATTGGAGTAGACATAACTTCTGATATCCTTTGGAATACCCTAATATCAACAATAACCACCAGTGCAAATAAAACTCAATGTCATAAAAAGAAATGTTACAACACAAAACGAAAACATCAGAACACTGGCATACAAAACCATTCTAATACTAGCAAGATAGACATGGTACAGCGACGGGCTATACGTTGGGTGAAACAAGATTGGTCACCTCTCTTCTGTGTTAGAGCAATGCTGGAAAGTCTGGGTAGGCGCTCGCTTGAACATCGATCGTAGTCTTGCTTCCCTACTAACCTGCTACCATCATGTTGCAATCAGTTTCCCATCTTATCTCCAGAAACCAGTTGGACTAGTAGCTAGACTGATGCACCCGCTATGCTTTAGACAGGTAGACTATTGTAAATATTCATTCTTTCCACACTCAGTTTTACTTTGGAACTGAAGTTGCCCAGTTATGTTGTCACCGTCCATACCCTTGATGCATTCAAGGTGGCTGTATTTAGTCAGTAAGCAATGTTAATATCATTTTGAACTTTCTCACTCAACCCTCACTGATCAATAGTATTTTTTTACTTAAACACTTTTTTACTCACAAGCCGTTGTGCACCCCATGTCTGTAACACTCGGAAGAGGAGTTGAGATTACACACAGATGTACTGTAAAATAAGCTATATGTTAATTACATATATTTCAAATGTCAAGTACCGTTACTAAAAATAATTACAAAGCCAAGAAACCCCGAGACGTTATCAAACACTGAAACAAAAGTCCAAGAAAAAACATACAGTCAAACCTGTGAACAAAGACCATTTACTGGAAGAAAGTAAAGCGGTCTTTGTTGACAGATGGTCTTTATTTACAAGCGTTTCAGCAATCGATAAATAGTGCATAGTTTCTCCCTGCATATCTTTATTCACAGGGTGGTCTTTAATCAGAGGTGGTTTTTGACACAGAACAATCAGTCGAATTTTGTGAAAATGTAGCGTCCTTAGCCTATAGACCTCACACCATAGTGTGAAAGAGGGGTAAACCTTACTAGGATATTATACAAAACTATCACAAAAATTGACTTAAGTCCGCTTCAAGGAATCCGATATTGCCATGTGATCTCTCTACTACGGAAGCACAGAGGTGACATGTGGGAATTTTTTTATATTATCTCGTGGCCACGCGATAATAAAAAAAGAAAAAACGAAAAACAATACGTTATCGCGTGGCCACGCGATAATAAAAATAGAAAAAACGAAAAACAAAAGTTATCGCGTTTTGTTTTTCGTTTTTTCTTTTTTTATTATCGCGTGGCCACGCGATGACGTTTAGTTTTTCGTTTTTTTCTTTTTTATTATCTCGTGGCCACGCGATAACGTTTAGTTTTTCGTTTTTTTCTTTTTTTATTATCACTCGGCCACGAGATAATATAAAAAAAATTCCCACATGTCACCTCTGTGCTTCCGTACTCTACATAACTTTTATTTTTCGTTTTTTCTTTTTTTATTATCGGGTGGCCACGCGATAACATTTTGCTTTTCGTTTTTTCTTTTTTTATTATCACGTGGCCACGCGATAACGTTTAGTTTTTCGTTGTTTTCTTTTTTTATTATCGCGTGGCCACGAGATAATATAAAAAAAATTCGCACATGTCACCTCTGTGCTTCCGTACTCTACATTCTTTAACCTTTTCTAAACTTTCTGAATGATTAAAGGTCAAAGAGTAAATATTGAACATTCCCTTCAAATTTTATCTAACTGACCTATATTTATAATGTAAATGTACGAATTATAATTTAAGGCCTAACACTTCAACACAGGGACCGACACGCACGATGAAAACCATTGGTGTTTTGATGGTGCTGGTAAGTCATGTTTGCTTTGTAAGATTTGCTTTACTGTTTTTGGATCGATTGTCTCATGAAATAATATAGAACAGTGTATACGGGGGTTTGTCAGAAAATGACTTTACCATTTTTTGTGTATTTTTTCATGATAGGGTGTTATTTAGGTAATATTTTGGTATTTAGTTCAAATTACAGGGCAGTTCAGTACTGTGGTGCCAGTGTTTGTATCACTGTTTTTCTTGTTCAGTTATTTATTCTGTGTCTTCTTTGATCTTGCTCACTGTTCAGTTTTTGCCTACAATTTAGGATAGGAATTTATTTCAACCAGGAGGTCCGATTTTTTTGCTTCTTACTGCAAGCTCGAAAGGTACCATTTATCTTTTTCGCTCTTTCATCAACATTGACATCACAGTATTTAGATTTTAGCAGCAGTTGAACTTTGGGTACTCTCGATTATGAAAATTACCTCCCTTGGTGACCTCATTGTGAGCTAAAACTAGTTTTAGAAGTTAACAAAAAATGAGGAACCGAATTTGGTTGAGGTGAAATTTCATAAAGATTTGGTAACTAGTTTGCGAGTTATAGCAAAATACTGCAGATTTCATAATAGTGTGCCGGCTTTTATTACTGCGACCTTCAAAATCCGTTCTTTCGGAGCGAGTATTTGTCAGAGCCCAAGAAAGCACTCATCGGGTTAGTAAATGTAAGCTGCAAGTACTTGTTCTACAATAGGTATATACTGAATTAATAACAAAAACATTATGTATCCATTTTTAGCTCTTCTATGAAAACAGAAGAGCCATTGTCATAACCTTCTTGACGTCAGTCGGCAGTGTCGTCTTAAATCTGGTTAAGCTTTCTTAAAATTCACTCTCTCGGTAACCAATAAAGCCTTGAATCTTCAGACAATTGCTTGGCATCATACAATGGCCTCTGTGGCAGAGTGGTAAAGGTCACCGACTGATGATCACTTGTCCCTCACCGCTGTAGGCTCGTGCCCTACTTGGGTCGGATTCTTTTATGTCTGGAAGCTATCTAGGTTCTACCCAGGTGCCCGCCAGTGACTGAAATAATGTCCGAATTGGCACCCAGGGTCCTTCTCCTACATGAAAGCTGGAAGTTGCCATATGACCTTAGCTGTTGAGTGCGACGTTAAATCCGAATCTGTAATTACCTACAGTAAACTCCGCATATAACGACTAAGGATATAGCGAAATTCCGGATATAAGGAACAAATATTTCGGCCCGATTATTTATCTTTTATTCAATTTAAAAAGGTGTTATGGATATACTAAACTCGGATATAACGAACAAATTTAAATGGTCCCAAGAAGTTCATTATAGGTGCAGTGTTTACTGTATTATGTTTAGAACTCTTAAATAATTACTTCATGCTAAATTCTGTCTTCTACGTGTGCGTTGACAATCTTATGGCTTAAAGAATGGTATGGTTTCAGTCTTAGTTTTGCACTTCTGTCATGACTGTATTTGTTTTATGTTCAGCAGAGTTATCGATAATATTTTGAAAGATTCTTTATCATCCTTGCGTCAACTGCATGTAAAATATTGTCAATCTATAGAAGATTTAAAACTTAATAATGTTGATATATTATCTTCTACATTTAATCGTCAGTTTAAATAGTCCAAGTTGAAAGATCCATGCTAATGTCGGAACCAGCCAAATCAAGTAGAAACCTTCAGAATCAAAATGAAAAACACATTCATAAGCCTAATTATTAGTAGTAATGACTTTTTGCAACATGTATAAACTTATAGTGATGAAATATTGATCAAAACAGATGGCATTGGCAACTAATTTTACGCGATCTGAGAAAATCTTGAGCAGTTTTAATATCGTCTTAATAATGCAAGAATTGGTTGCTACTTATAGGCTGGTAATTCAATAATTAAAAATCAAATCATAAAAAAACACTTACATGCACATAAAGAAATATTATTTGTCGATATACGTAAAAAGTCGTACAAAGTTTTCAAAATTGCGAATTTATAATGATCTAGTTTAAGACCTTACCAGGCAGCACAAATAAATTTATATTATCGCTTTAAGTAAAATAATAAACACGTATGTATTACTAATATAATACACTGAAGTAATTCAAAATTCATTCACTGTGTTGGTATCAAGAAGTTTTGGAAGTAAGATTGCTTATTACAAAATATTATTTCATAGCTTTTAATCTTTAAAAAGATTTTTTGACAGCTTTATCAAATGTGAATGAAGTGTCTCTATGATCTCCTTGACGAATGTATAAAAAATTATGCACCTAAGGACCGGTAAAGTGGTAAAACAGACACTTTATTTGATGATATTTTGTTTCAGTCACTAATATTTTACCTTTCAGGTTTCATTCCAGTATGTTCGGCTGCTTAAGACAAAAAGTAAGTGCAAAAGTAACGCTCCAGAATATTTTTATATTGTACAATATAGTGTACAAATTCTGTGAAGGATTAATTCATATTTAACTTTACGTAATTACCTAGCTATAAACGATTCAAAACATTACAACTAAAGGTTGAAGAAGCCCATGCACTATCTTGTCCGCGTGTGTCAAGTAACAATTACAAGATTTTAAGAAATATTTGTAATAATGTTTAGATAATGGTATCAATTTAGTGTTTTGTAAGTTGATTTAAATTACAGCTGTATTCAAATTAACTGAAAAGATAAAGAAGTGAAAGACATAAAGGTTCAAACAAGCACTCATTTGTTTTAGGCGTCTTTTCTTAAAACCTAAAGCTAGAATAGAATGATTGTAGCATTTGCATACAGTATGAAGTTCATAGCATAACGGTATGACATCTTTGTATTTTTAAGTTAGGCATCCACCCCTATCTGAGGAAATGAAATTCATACGCCAAAAACAAACATGTGTTTTTCAGTTCTCCTTGCCAAAAAAATTAAGATCGGTCGGTTTTGGTCATTTTCTTATAAAAACTGTTTGAGGCCGGCATTAAAAGATATGGTCAGTCGGGAGCCCCGAAACACACATTTAAGCCTATAGAGGTTCTAAAATTCATGTATGAAATAAATGTCAAATGAACGATTTATTGTTTGTGTGTCCGCAACAGATAGACTACATATAACTTAACTTTTCTCCATCTCTAGATAACATTGGGACAGATTTCTACTTTGGTATGATACCAAGCTATAGTGGCTATTCTCCTGAAGATATTGATATCGACATTGCATCTGAAAATAGAGGATCTCTCAATTTACAAGTTCCATATTTGGGCATAAATCGCACGGAAACACTTATCAAAGGCTCGAATGCATTAAAAGTAAGTGGAACGTTAACACGAGTAGGAACGTTTACAGGTAACCGCGGGATATACATAAAAACAAATGTCCCTGTAGCCGTGTATGTAACATACAAAGTACAAAACGTTATGGATACATTCATGGCATTTCCACTTTCTTCATTGGGAACTGATTACATGGTTGCATCTTACACGCCTTTTATATCGTCTGAATTTATGGTGGTTGGCGTGACCGACAATACACTGGTAAGTCTTACATATAAAAATAACACGGAATCTTTGCAGACATTGGACAGTTTAGACGTTTATCAAATTGCTGACGACACCGACCAATCGGGTATAAAGATATCTGCAAACAAACGTATTTCTGTCATATCAGGGGCATCAGAAGCCTATATCCCTGCAAATGATCACACTTACTTTACTGACTTTTTAATGACACAACTGGTACCATATGAGTTTTGGACAAATTCATTCATTGTTCCACATCTAGAACCAAAGAGAGAATTCATTTTAAGAGCCATGTGGCAAGATCCTACTAATTATTGCATAAAAACTGATACTAACTCGTTCTGTAATCAAACAATTTCATCTAGTGATGTGACATACCCTACAAAAGACTCATCTGCTGTAATAACGTCAGATTCTTCCTTAAGTGTAGCACAGTACAATGTTGGGGATTTTGACGGTGATCCGTTCATGGTGTCCATACCAGGCATCAATAATTACTTGAACCGTTATAACTTTGTAATTTCAACCGCCTACTCCTCGGCAAGCAATTACATCTGCATAATTATACCGACATCCAAAGCACATGGTCTAGTACTGGATGGCTTACCGTTCACAGCAACACGCAATAACAGTGTACCGGATCCCTTCTCGAACTACACAATTCTTTATACAACAGTGAGCGTTGGCTTTCACGAACTTGTACACAATGATAGCAGTGTTACCTTTGGAGCTTTAGCATATGGTTTAGGTCACCAGAACGGATATGGCTTCGCACTCGGCTTTGGATTCCACGGAGGTACTCATATGTGATGAATTTATATGGCTTTGCAAATTATTATTTCATTAATAAATGAACTGTTCATTTTATTTTATAAATGATTAAATCTTAATTTCAAAGTCATATAAAGTCATTTTTAATTAATTTATTGTATGTACTGCTTGTTCCAGCATTTTTAGGTTTTAGACCCAAAAACTATATATACAAATGTATGTATGATGTTCTTTCCAGACAACAGAAATTACCTGAACCGTTATAATTTTGTAAGTCAAGTCGCAAGATTAATGATATCATTTCACCCGCTTAATGTGTCGCCTATAATTTCATTCGCCAAAATCATCAAACGGTATTATATTTTCTATTGTATGTAGAAAGTAGTTTAATAGTTTATTTCAGTCTCATTCATTTGCATAATACACATTTATAAAATTCATGCATACAAAATCACAGATAATATCAAGCAAATGACCATTCTATAGTAGAATTATAAGAGACTATAAGCATAATAAATTACAAATTATCACAGTTACTATATTCAATTTACACCTAAAACGAATGTCATCTAGATTAAAGACAACAAATAAAACCATACACTAACATGTATGGAAATCATACAAAATATACAGGTATGACTATGCACCTTCTGCTAATCGAAACCTAAAAATTAATTTAAAGTGTCACAATATAAAACACTGATGTGAGAAAATAAGCACTATTGCGCAATTACAAAATGTTTTAAAATAACATTTATTACCTCTGATCAGATCAGAAATAAACTGATTAGCAGAAACTGCATAGTTTGAACATAAAATATACAGAGTGAATGGTAAAGAAAATCTATTCAGCATTATTAACACAAATAAAATTGACGTCTAAGTAAAATATCATGGCAGGTTTTGGCACATAGACGAACAAGCATAGGATGTGTAAACAAAGTGACAAATTGATCAATGATAGGCAAATCTTGAAAACCAATGCAGACATTTTCAGCTTTGCTGAGCAAGCAGCTGCGAATATCTTCATATTTGCGACAGTCCATTAAAACATGCATTTCATCTTCTAAAACATTACAACGCAACACTTTCTATCCTCTACCCTCAACTTTTCATATCTTCCTGTCTCAATCCTTAGTGGAGCAACTCCACATCTAAATTTACTAAAAGCTGAAAGTATGTAAACCTGTGCATTTTTGAAAAGGTCTTTAAAACTCTAAACAAGTGAAACAAAACAAATGATGGTGCTTACGATTACAAAAAGAAACTGGACACTAAATGTACTACTTGATGAGTTGATATACACTCACATATCATCAGGCTTCCAGCTTAGGACAGCCCCTTATTCCAAAAACGTTTTGTTGCCTTTTATAAACCATTCCCTGCTTGAGGGACCGTATTTCAGATTATTGTTCTTACATGGAATGTGATAGAATGTTTTATTTTATACTAACTCATGAAACACTGTGTCATATCAGTGAAATATAGAGTGATGATATAGAATTCATATCTGTCACAGTGTAGGTGATATAGGTCTGCCAGAACTACTTTTTAAGTAGTGCATATACATAAGTTTGCTTTTGTTTTAATAGTTAGCATAAAGTAAAAAGAATATTTGTTGTTTTTTTTTTTGAGTGGATATCGAATATATCTCAACTCAAAGTGATACAATTTTCACATTTTAACTCGCGCTTCGCGCTCGTGAAAATATAAACAATTGAATCGCTTCTCGATGATATATATTCCCTATCCACTCAAAACAAACAAATATCCTCTATATACTTCAACCATATAACAATGGTCATAAAATTGAAATAAATAATGTTTTTTGGAAATCTGTGACACGGTTCCCTCAAGCAGGGAACGGTGTGTATAATTTTAGAGTGTATGGTGTTACCCTTAGCTGGTGAATGCTATTGTGGTGTATGTCAGGCGTTACCTTAATATGGACATCAATAACTTTCCCGAATGTGTGTTTAATAAATTTAAATATTTGTATTATTTTGTGTCTTAAACTTTGTATTTACCAAAAGTTAAAATTTTGTATCACTAAATGTATTTTAAAGTATTCTCTGGTCTTTTTTCAGCTGGGTCCTCTATGACTGACCAAACAACAATTGACCTTTACACAACAAATGGTAATTTCTAAATAACTAGAAAAAATCTGTTTATTTGTATTTTGACAGACGTAAAATACCACCTTATCTTAATTTAGACTTTAAAGAATAACAAAAAGAAGTACATGAAAACTTGATACTTATTATTACGTTTCTTTGACAACATTAAAGTCAAATTTAGATAATTTTCTACAGAAATTTCATATATAAACATGACGTATCACTAAATGTTATTTCAAAGTATTTCCTGGTCTTTTGTTTCCAGCTGGGTCTTCTATGACCAACCAGAAATTTCACTACATATATATATATGTATATTTCCTTCTACAGAAATTTCACAGGTATATATCTATAACGTATCACTAATTTAATTTCAAAATACTTTATTGTCTGTTGTTGTTTTTTTTCAGCTATGACCGATCAAACAACAGTCCCGCTTCCTTATGTAACAATTGGTAAGTTCTAAAATACGTAGTTGGTGTTTTGTATTTTGTATAATAGACAAAGAAAAATAACACCTTTTCTTATTTCAGTTAATATTTTAATTTTTAAAGATAAGCAATAACTACAGAAAAAACTCTTATTATTTCATTTCTGACTACATTAAAGTCAAATTTTGATTTTCTTGTACCATTAATCGACATTCGTTAATTCTAGCATAAAATGTTTTTGCCCATTTTGCCGGAGTTTTAACAGGAGGAAAATCGTGTGTAATCGGGGAGACTCACGCGCTATTATAACCCGTTTTTATTTATGCGCATTACATGGCCATTTTAAACAATGGATCTGTCTTCCAAGTCTTTCATCGAGCACGGCATCAACAGTGCCGGGCTTAACACTAGTGGCGTCATAAATATGACATAATCAACACGGACGTTGTCCTTCGCATTGTATTGTTGAACGTCGTACCAGTAAGGGCGTTTCATTCTTATTTTTTGTTGTTTTTATGCTAGAATAGCGTTAACAAGCTCGGGATCAAGGAACCCTTGGGGATGTTGGTGCCCTCGCCCTAACGGACTTGGGCACAAACCATCCCTCGGGATTCTACAGATGTTATAACACAAAATTTACGTTCGTTAACCCTATATAAAAACATTTTAATAATCATTTCGTTTCTGACCCCATAAAGTCAAATTTAGATTGTTTGTAAGATAAATAATTCTACACATTACCATTAATCGGCTTACTTTTATATATAAAAAAAAAATTTTAGAAATATTTATCGGTCACAAATAGTACATTTCATTTTAAAGGACTGCAGTAATTTTCATTTGTATTAGGCTTCTTGAATATCAAATCAATGTTCAATGTGTTTTGCAGATGGACCAGTCGTTTGTTACGACTGTGAAGAGATGTTTCACATTGAGCTTTGTGAAACTGTGAAAATGTGCTCAAAGGGAGAGGTATATGTTTCATATACAAGTATACTCGAAATGACAAACAAAACTATTCTTTTTCAAATAATATGACATTCAAAAAACCGTTAAATATCGTCACATGATTAAAAGGCTGATTTCAGTCGTCATTTTAAATATATATGAATAAAGGTATTGATAGAACAAAAATGTATGTTTTGGGTCTACTTTCCAAAAAAATGAAAGTCGGTCGGTCGGCAGTTGTTTTTATTTCTTTACTTAGTTTGTCCCTTTTTACTCGTTGGCCTTTTCCATCTTTTTCTTATAAATGAAGTCGGCAGTTGAAAGTTAAGGTCGATCGGGAGACCGTGAACACTCACGTTCAGAGAACTGTGGGAGGGAGGCGGGAGAACGAAGAAACAAATATAGCAGTTACTCAAAGAATAGCCTTTTACTTAATCACTTGATAGGATTTAAGAGCAATTAAATACTTTACATAATTCTTTTTAACCAACTTCATATTTAAATTTTCACAGACGGCTTAAGCTTAAAGAGACATAAAGGGCAGTTCGTTACTTTTATAAAATTGAGAATACAAGCTATCGCCACATGAAAGCAACTAGAAAACTTTTACTATTATGTTGTATAGGAGCTATATTTTATGCTAGTAAATTTGCCTAATCTAGAAATGGTTATCCCTATGGTAAATCAAATTTATCCCTATATAGGTCAATATGAAAGTGCTTCTTAACAGAACAAAGTGCTTTTGCGACATTATAAGAACACTCGTGTTCCCTGGACTTCTGTCACACACAGATTACGAAATCAGATTTCTGGAAGTTACTGGAATTTTCTTATATAATGTTAAAAAGTAATGGTGAAGTGCTACTATATAGGTAAAGATGTATATATACACGCTATACGATCTCCTGCTTGAATGTGACTGTTCAACGTTTTATCATATAAATTATTATATTCTTTTATCTTGATATGATTATATTTTAGAAATCATCTGTCCACCTCTCCGATTCAGAAGCTTCTGTGTGCTTTCTTATTCATTTCTCTCAAATTTGTCACACTTATACTAAATCATTGAGGTTCAGCTTAATTATATCTTCAGGTCTGCTTTCTCGAACATTACATGAAGCATGGCAGGAAAGTATTCAGGTCCGGATGTTTATCGCAAGAGTTAAGTATTTAACAAGAACTACATTTAAAAGAGATAGTCGGTGCGAATTTTAGTATATGAAAGCGATTGTTAGCTAGATTTTATAATAAAAATTAATTTTATTCAGTCGGAAGGCGCCAAATATCACAATGTGAGGGAAAAAACAGGACCTTGACCGGGATTCGAACCCATGTAACTTCCCTTGCAAAGTTGTGCTAATGCTCTCCCGATTGAGCTAACCGGCCACTTATCAAATCTGTCTCCAATAGTAATTAAATATCTATCGCGACCTGTGTATCAGGAAAACAAACTTAATCCTTGTTTTTCTTATAAATATGCTACTTGAATTATTGACAGTAATTCACTGGCCGAGAAAGTATAAATATTCTATTCTTATGATTAACATTAATTTGGAGGTGACAACATATTATGTTGATAGTTATGAATTATATATACGTACTTAAATTATTAACCCATTCAAGAAAAACTGAAAACTGAAAAGAGTATTTTATTGTCTATTCTCATTCTCACTACATAGGTCCGTGGATAAATGAAGAAATTTTAAATTATCGTATTACAAATCAAGTAAAATGACCAAAAAAGACCGAAAAACAAATACGGCCGACCGAAAACAGCTTGTTTTTCTAAAGATAAAATTATATCGCAAGTTGTGATTGACTATTTACAAATTCCTTCATTTATTTTAAACTTAAATTATAAATTATACATTATCTTTTGGAAAAAAAAGTTGTTTTCGGTCTGCAAACCGTTTTTCGGTCCCTTTTCAGTCTTTTTCAGTCTTATTCGGTCTTTTTCGGTTGTTTTCGGTAATTCTATGTACCCTGTATCAGGTCTTTTTCGGTTGTTTTCGGTAATTCTGCACCCTGTATTATCCCATCAGAAGGTGTCTCACAGCGTAAATTTCTCACTTCAAATAATATACATTCTACTCGTCTTTTCATTGGTTATTGAAAGCTTACGAACTTCCGGGCAAAAGCGAGCTTAATACGGCTGCGTCGAAAAACAGAATGTTTCTGCATGTGTGCATGTATGTTAGCCAAACTAAAGTATCACCAATACTCAATTAATATGTTTAAATTGAGTCAAGTCATGTTCTTTCCGTTGACACTACCTTACGTCTTCTATGGAATACAAATGCCCTGTTTGAACTTATTCTAAATCACCTTAATACATGTAGTACGTAAAGTTCCGCTATTGAGACCACTCGATATTAAGACCGCCCTCAATACTAAGACTAAATATTTCGTGGGAAAATGGTATATTTCAAAGTAAAAAAGGTCTAAATAGTAAAAGAAATTCAGTAACAAAACAACTTTCGCCAGTCCAAAAGGTGATTTTCTACAGGAACTCTTCTGTTTTTGTTTGTCTTTTTCAAGTTTAGTGGTTAGTATTCAGATGGATAGACTCAAATACGTCCGCCTCCGTTGCCGAGTGGTTAGAGCCGCTGACTTGAAATCACTGTAACCTCTCATAGAGTCAGGATCATGGGTTCGAGCCCTGCTACAGACCAGGCCTCTTTAAGTGAGAAAGTTGTCACTTTCTTGCGGACGATATGAATCTAGAACTGGTTCTTCCCAGAGACGATGTTTAGGTAAATTGCCCGCCTGTTAAAATGAACAAACGTATGGTTGTAATGGGCGTTAAACTCCTAAAACAACAGGATAGACTCAACTCAAAACCCCTTTGTTGTAATTTCATATTTTCGTTATTTTAAACACCATCTGTTAACTATTGAATTTGGTCTTCATAATCTCAAACAGGTATGTCCAAACAACAATGTTAGTAATGTTAACGATCCAAACAGTTGTACAGAGTGCTGTTCGGAGAGTTATTGCAATCACAAGGGCTGTGGAGAGGCAGGTAAACTGTTTACTTTATATTACTTTCTCATCACAAAAAATTAATTTTAATTTTCGATGCTGGACTGAACGATTGAAATAATTTCAATAACTTTATTTTTCATATTTGTATCACTGTTAATTTAACATATTTTTAAGGCGATGCATACATGGTAGAAATGTAAATTGTTTAAATATGCTTTTTTCGCATTTCAATACTTAACAGCGGTTTTTTCCTTCAACATATACAATTCGAAGTTTAGTTTTCAGGAGGCTGATTTCTTGCACCAGTAGGAACATTTTGCCATGTATCAATGTGACCAAAGAGTGTACAGGACCTTTTCACGCTCATTCAATTGACTGTGTTACATGAAAATTGCAAAAGTCTTTTTATCTTCTGGAACAAAATAGAAAGTCATAACTTTCTTTTCATTTTATTTCATTTTGGTGTTGTACATTTGCAGGTTTACCTGCAAGAGACCTTCGTGGACCATTGTGCTATAATTGTAGCTACGTTTATTCGCCAGACGAATGTAACACGTTGAGTTTATGCAGAGGTGATCAGGTAATGCGGAAAAAACACATTTATTCTATGATTAAAGTAATGGTTCAGCATATCAATTGTAAAAGATTGGCGTGTGTAAAGTTTTCATATGATACTTCTATTGCATTATGAGATAGCGCACCTATTTAAGACGCTAAGAATAGCACAGCTGTTCGTTTCAGGTATTTAGTAAGCCTACTAAACCGAATACGATAAATGCAGTAACCCCTATCTTTGACGATATATCTTACTTTTTGTTGTAAATGAAAATGACAATCACCGAAAATCTGGTATACAAAAATCATCCAGAATTTATTTTCGCACAAACATGTACTAGTACAAGGTAACGTGGTAGATAAAGTACATGTTGCACCGATATTAGTTCATATGATTCCGCTGCTTTGTATATCATACATACACATTGCTATGCATAAAAGTATAACATAAAAAGTATATAAAATGGAAACTATCACTAATTGCATTACAGATTCAATATTTTTGTATTTTTTGTTTGCCCATCATAAAAAAAATTGTTCATGACTTAAATAGTGTCTCGAATATGAAAACACTTACAATAACAACTTTCAGGTATGCATGATCAAAGAAATTGAGTTGGGGACAAGGTCAGAGTACAGCATGGGATGTGCTCATGCTTCGGTAATGTCCTTTTTACTATTCTGTTATTTCTGTGTAAGTGTGACTCTATCGTATTGTTATCGATAATTTCTATTAAATTGTGATAATTTCTATTAAATTGTGATAATTTCTATTGAACTGTTGAGTAGTGAGGAGAACAAATAAGAACAGCAAATAGAATTTAGCACACTGAAAGAGAAAGAAAAAACTGAAATGTAACAGTAAGCCAGTTTTATAATTGATATTAAAGACTAAATTCAGCGTCCTCCAGTGAAATTTTAAAGGCCATGCTCAACGAGTATTCAAGTCGAGAAAATGTTACATTTTAACGCAAAAATCAATCAAGGAATTCCAAATAAGATGAAATTTATTTTTTGCAGTTATTTAAGGTATATTTGTCAGTGTCTCAGATGTAATGAACGTTTAATGTAAATAACAATGAGATATCCTTTTCATTACATATGTGTTCAGTGCAGTCCAGCAAAACGGTCGGTGAACTCCTTGTGGGCACGTTCAACATCTGTCCTCTGTAAGTCTTGCTGTAGCGCAGACTTTTGTAATCAAAACTGCACAACTGCTTCCGGCGGAAATGGACAACCGGTGATTGTAGGTTAGTAGCGTTTGGAAAGTTTTGCAAACCACAGGTACTATGTGAAAACAGAATCTATCATAACTCGCAAAGAGTGTGGCATTGTAACTATTGGCTATACTAGTAAGCATTACATCTAGTATGTTTTGAATATTTGTGTGTCTTCACACGTTTTGAATAATAAATTTTACATCAAAATAATTTTGAACTTATCTAAAAGGAATGTGTTTAGATCTGTTATAGTTTAAGGTGTTGAATAGTTTATGTTAACAGATATAGCCTGTAAAATATTGACACCATATCATCGCAATCTTGTGCAAACTGTATTCTTTCTTTCTACCCTTTCCAGGATAAGATACCCGATAAGATGAGTAAAATAGTGGCTGTCATGTGTATGGTCTTGGAGAAAGGCAACGAATACTTTTCACAAATACATGTATAATGCAGCACTATGTTTGAACTTATTAATGGACACTTCAATCATATGGCAATGTATAACAATAAATATTTCTAGTGTTTGCTGTATGTTAAGTTTCATTTATTATAATTCAATTAAATTGCCAATGCTTAACCCGATAAGAAAAACAGTAGGTCTCTTTATACAGTAAATAAAGTGACAATCAACCCCGCCCCCCACCCCCTTCTCCGAACGGGGCCAATTTTGACTCAGCTCTAGGCGTTCCAGTTTCTGACCAAAAAAATGTCCTGGTATGGAAAACACAACAACCGAGGCGCGGCAAATTTTGATGCGAAAATACTTCGTAGAGGACAACTAAACAATGCTACAAACCAAATATCAAAGCTCTAGACCTTGCCTCCAGACAATTTTTTTTAAGTTTTACTTTCATGTCTCTATGTAAATATGTGCCCTCATGCATGATTTACGGCCACACGCCAAAGTTTTCACTCACTATACACATACCCCCCCCCCCCCACCCTTGATTAGGCACACGACCTGCAATCACATGTCAATGTTTAAAAAGGAAACCAATTTTGACGTGGAATTATATCGATGGTTGACTGCAAAACTGTTAGGAGTCCTTCTCTATCTCATAAAAGTTACAACAGTTTTGCGGTCAATCCTCGAAATGCTGCAAATACAGACTGACCAGTCACTGTTGCTAATAAAAGTAAAGAGGAAGTGAGATTTGTGTTTTTTCGATAGCAAAGACTCTACTGGTGGTAAATTCTGGAGAGAATGTATTCAGCAGAATCTTTATTGCCAGAGAATCGGGTCGTCTGGATCCGACAGGCTCAAAATAACATCTCGGCACAAAACACGGGATTTTCATGAGTGATACTTTTAGGGTCATCCTATATATCATTGAATCCTGGTCTGGACAAATGGAGAAGTAAAAAGACAAAGGGAATTAGAGATGATCTACGGAGAAAGAGAGGGAGTTAAGAAATGGAGCCGGAGTTTGACATTGGCAGACGTCTGATGAAAATAAATAAAGAAAATAAGTCGAACAGTTTTCATCATGTTTGTGTGCATTTTGTCTCGGCAAAATTCAATAATCTACCAAATCGACCTAGGCACTTTTGGATTATGGCCCTTGAATTATGCAAATTTTGCAAATTAGCCTTGTCCGCTCTCTAAGTCAAACAGTTTTCATTCGATCTTCACCAAATTTGGAGAAAATATATGTGAGCATAATGTCTATGCAAAGTTAGATCACAAGCAAAATCGATCGAGACACATAGACCACAAACTGGAAGAATGTAAAGCACTCTTTGCTGACAGATGATCTTTATTCACAAGTGTTTCCACAATCGATAAATAGTGCAAATAGTTTTCCCCTCACAGGGTGGTCTTTATTCAGAGGTGGTTTCTAACACTGATAAATCAATCGAATTTTGTGAAAAAGTAGCGTCCTTAGCCTATAGACCTCACACCATAGTGTGAAATAGAGGCACACCTTGCTAGGATATTATACAAAACTATCACAAACATTGACTTAAGTCCGCTCCAAGGACCAATTAATAGCATGAAGGATCCGTTATTGTCCTGTGATCTCTCTACATTCTGTTAACCTTTTCTAAACTTTCTGAATGATTAAAGGTCAAAGAGTAAAGATTAGACATTCCCTGTATTTTATATCTAACTGACCTATATTTAAAATGTAAATGTACAGATATAAAAACTATGATTAAAATTTAAGGCCTAACACTTCAATGGGGACTGACTAGCACGATGAAAACCAATGGTGTTCTGTTGGTACTGGTAAGTCGTTTTTGCTTTGTAAGATTTGTTTTACTGTTTTCTTCTTATACTGACAGAAACGTAACAGTTGCCTTATTTGTTGAAGCTTTATTACAAAACACCTAATTACGAAGTATGTTGGCATATATTGCCATCAAGTTATGCAATCACCTAAACTAAACTCCGCATATAACGACTCACGATATAGCGAAATTTCGGATATAAGGAACAAAATCAAATATTCCGGCCCGATTATTTATTCTTTATTCAATTGCAAAAAGGTTATCTCCCGATACAAGGAACATATTTAAATGGTCCTCAGAAGTTTATCATATACAGTGGCTACTGTATTATGTTAAAAACCCTTAACTTGACAATCTTATGGTTTAAAGAATGGTATGGTTTCAATCTTAAATTTGCACTTCTGATTATCTCTGTTTTATGTTCAGCAGAGTTATGGAGTTATATTTTGTAAGTATCTTTATCATACTTGCGTCAACTACATGTAAAATAGTCACGGTCGATCTATTGAAGATTTAAAACTTAATAATGTAATATATTACCTTAGATACATTTAATCCTCAGTTTAAATAGTTAATGTTGCAAGATCCATAGTAATGTCGGAACCAGCCAAATCAAGTAGAAGCCTTCAGAATCAAAATGAAAAACACATTCGTAAGCCTAATTATTGGTAATAATGACTTTTTGTAACATGTATAAAGAAGTGACGAAATATTGATCATAACAGATGGCAGAGATTCTCAAATATTGGCAACTAATTTTACGCGATCTGAGAAAATCTTGAGCAGTTTTAATATCGTCCTAATAAATAAAGATCAAATAATATAAAGCTTACATGCACATAAAGAAATATTATTTGTCGATATACCGGTAAAAAGTCGTACAAAGTTTTCAAAATATCGAATTTATAATGATCTAGACCTTACCAGGCAGCACAAATGAATTTATATTCTCGCTTTAAGTAAAATAACAAACACGTATTATAAATATAATACACTGAAGTAATTCAAAATTCATTCACTGTGTTGGTCTCAAGACGTTTTGGTAGTAAGATTGCTTATTACAAAATATTTTTCATAGTTTTTATTCTTTACAAAGATTCAGTGACAGCTTTATCAAATGTGAAGGAAGTGTTCTCCTTGACTAAAGTTCTGGTGTAACCGAGCCAGTCTACTCTCGCCTTTCTTTGGGATAAGGCTGTTATTAGACAGCCGAATGCTCTGTCAAAGGGAGAGGTACAGACAAACTTGAGTAAACCATGTAGGCATTGCTCTACAAGGAAATGTGTCGGGGAAGGATGGCGGTTATATTTTAGGTAATTGAGGTGTGTAAGTTCAGACTAGCTCTAGCGCTTTGTTGATAAGTTGATAAGCGTACCGCTTCTAATGAAACGCTTGACCCCGACCTCCGGTTTATTTACGGCGCATGTCTGTATGAATCACTGCGAGAAAAAGAAGGATTCCGTTTTCGTATAAACTATGTTTATAACATAAACAACAAAAATTATGCACTTAACGACCGATAAAGTGCTAAAACAGACACTTTATTTGATGATATTTTGTTTCAGCCACTAATATTTTACCTTTCAGGTTTCATTACAGAATGTTCGGCTGCTTAAGGCGAAAAGTAAGTGCAAAAACGCTCCAGAATATTTTTATATTGTTCACTATTATGAAAATTCTGGGAAGGATTAATTTATATTTAACTTTACGTAATTGCCTAGCTATAAACGATTCAAAACCGTACAACTAAAGGTTGAAGAAGCCCATTCGTGAAAAGAACTGAACTATCTGGTATATGTGTGTCAAGTAACAGTTACATGAGTTTAAGAAGTATTTATAATAATGTTTAGATAATAGTATCAATCTAGTGTGTGGTAAGCTGATTTAAAGTACAGCTGTTTTAAAATTAACTGAAAAGATACGGAAGTAAAAGACATAAAGGTTCAAACAAGCACTCTTTTGTTTTAGGCGTCTAGTTTGTCTTAATGTTTCCTCAAAACTGAAAGTTAGAATGGAACGATTTTAGCATTTGCATACAGTATTTGCATACAGTATGCAGTTTGAATATGATATATTTGTAGTTTTAAGTTAGGCATCCCTATCGGAGCAAATGAAATTTAAACGCCAAAAACAAACATGTGTGTTTCATGTCTCCTTGCCAAACTTAAAGGTCGGTCAGTTTTGAAAATTTTCTTATAAAAACTGTTTGGGGTCAGCGTTAAATGAAAAATATGGTCAGTCGATAGACCCGAAACACACATTTTTGGCCTATAAAGGTTCTAAAAATCATTTATATAAACATATGAAATAAATGTTTTTGTTTCCGCAACAGATGTACATATACTACATATTACTTTAAACGTTTTTCCATCTCTAGAAAACATTGGGACAGATTTCTACTTTGGTATGATATCAAGCTATTATTCCTATGTTCCTGAAGATATTGATATCGACATTGCATCTGAGAAAAAAGGATCTCTCAATTTACAAGTTCCATATTTGGGCATAAATCGCACGGAAACACTTATCAAAGGCTCGAATGCATTAAAAGTGAATGGAACGTTAATACAAAAGGGAGCATTTACAGGTAACCGTGGGATATACATAAAAACAAATGTTCCTGTAGCCGTGTATGTAACATACAAAGTACAAAATGTTATGGATACATTCATGGCATTCCCGCTTTCTTCGTTGGGAACTGATTACATGGTTGCATCTTACGCACCTTCTGTAGGGGACTGGTCTGAACTTATGGTGATTGGCGTGACCAACAATACACTGGTACGTCTTACATATAGAAACAACACAGAATCTTTGCACACATTGAACAGTTTAGACGTTTATCAAATTGCTGATGATACCGACCTATCTGGTATAAAGATATCTGCAAACAAACGTATTTCTGTTATATCAGGGTCATCGTGCTCCTTTATTCCTGTTAATGTAGCCAACTGTGATTTTTTAATTTCGCAAATGGTACCATATGAGTTTTGGACAAATTCATTCATTGTTCCACATCTAGAAGCAAACAGAGTATTCATTTTAAGAGCCATGTGGCTAGATCCTACTAGTTATTGTATAAAAACTGATACTAACTCGTTCTGCAATCAAACAATTTCATCCAGTGATGTGACATACTTTACAAAAGACTCGTCTGCTGTAATAACGTCAGATTCTTCCGTAAGTGTAGCACAGTATAGTGTTGGGGATAACGGCGGTGATCCGTTCATGATGTCCATTCCAGGCATCAATAATTACCTGAACCGTTATAACTTTGTAATTTCAACCGCCTACTCCTCGGCAAACAATTACATCTGCATAATTATACCGACATCCAAAGCACATGGTCTACTTCTGGATGGCTTACCGTTCACAGCAACACACAATAACAGTGTACCGGACCCCTTCTCGAACTACACAATTCTCTATACAACAGTCAACGTTGGCTATCACGAGCTTGCACACAATGATAGCAGTGTTACCTTTGGGGCTTTAGCATATGGTTTAGGTAACCAGATGGGTTATGGTTTCCCACTCGGCTTTGGATTCCACGGAGGTATACATATATGTGATGACTTTATCTATACATATGGCTTTTCAAATTATGATTCAGTTAATAAATGAACTGTTCATTTTATTTTTTAAATTAAAACTTTATTTTAAAGTATTGTTTAATTTATTGTATGTATTGCCTTTCCCGACATTTGAAGGTTTCAGACCCAAATAATATATATAAATGTATGTATGGTGTCCATACAAGACAACAGAAATTACCTGAACCGTTATAATCTTGTAATTCAAGTCGCATGTTTAATGTTATCACCAGCTTAAGGAAAGTTAAGGTATCGTCTAAAACTTCATTCGCCAAAATCACTAAACGGTTTTATATTTTCTATTGTATGTAGAATGTATGTAAACCTCTGCATTTTTTTAAATGTCTTTAAAACTCTAAACAATTAAAACAAAACAAATGGTGCTAACGATTACAAATAGAAATAGGACATTAAATATACTACTTGATGAGTTGACAAACTATCACATACCTATCATCAGGCTTCCAGCTAAGATCAGCCCCTTATACCAAAACGTTTCGTTGCCTTTTATAAACCATTCCCTGCCTGAGGGAACCGTATTTCGGATTTATGTTCTTACATGGAATGTGATAGAATGATATACCACAACCATACAACAATGGTCATAAAACTTAAACAAATTTTTTTTTTTTTTTTTGGAAATCTGTGACACGGTGTTCTCAATCAGGGAACGGTGTGTACCATGCAAAGAATTTTAGAGTGTATGGTGTAACCCTTAGCTGGTGAATGCTATTGTGATTTTGTCGGGCGTTACCTTAAAATGGACATCAATAACTTTTCCGAATATGTGTATAATAAATTAAACTATTTATATCAGTTTGTGTCTTAAATTATGTATTTACCAAAAGTTTAAATTTTGTATCACTAAATGTTTTTAAAGTATCTCTGGTCTTTTTTCAGATGGGTCCTCTATGACTGACCAAATAACAACTCCCCCTTACACAACAAATGGTAATTTCTGAATAACTAGAAAAATCTGGCTCTTTGTATTTTGACAGAAGTAAAAACCACCTTATCTTAATTTAGACTTTAAAGAATAACAAGAAGTACAGGTAAAACTTGATTATTTCGTTTCTATGACAACATTAAAGTCAAATTTAGATTTTATTCTACAGTAATTTCATATAAACACATGACGTATCACTTAATGTAATTTCAAAATATGTCCTGGTCTTTTGTTTCCAGCTGGGTCCTCTACGACCAACCAAACAACAGCCCCGCTTCCTTATTCCTTAAATTAAAATCAAATCCAATGGACTTTGTCCTGCGCATTGTATTGTTGAAGAGCGTTTCATTCTTATTGTCATGATTTTTATGCTAGACAAGCTTTTTTTCCTGTTGCAACACCTGCAGGAACCCTCGGGATATGTTGGTGCCCAATCGGGCACACACCATCTCTCATGATACTGCAGATGTTATAACATGAAAAAACGTTCGTTAACCCTATATAAAAACATTTTCAATTATCATTTCGTTTCTATCAATATAAAGTCAAATTTAGATTGTAAGATAAATAATGCAGGGCATTACCATTAATCGGCTTACTTTTATATAAAAAATAATGCTTTTTACATATATCTATTGGTCACAAATAGTACATTTCATTTTAAAGGACTGCAGTAAGATTTTTGTATATTGGGCTTACTTGAATATCAAATCATTGTTCAATGTGTTTTGCAGATGGACCAGTCATATGTTTTGACTGTGAAGAGATGTTTCACATTGAGCTTTGTGAAACTGTGAAAATGTGCTCAAAGGGAGAGGTATATATTTCATATACAAGTATACTCAAAATGACAAACAAAACTATTATTTTCCAAATAAGATCACATTGAAAGAACCGTTAAATATCGTCACATGATTAAAAGGCTGATTTCAGTCGTCATTTTAAATATATATGTATAAAAATATTGATAGAACAAAAATGTATGTTTTGGGTCTACTTTCAAAAAAAAATGAAGCGGGAGACCGACGAAACAAATATAGCAGTTACTCAAAGAATAGCCTTTAACTTAATCCCTTGATTGGATTTAAGAGCAATTAAATACTTTACATAATTCTTTTTAACCAACGTTATATTTGAATTTTCACAGACGGCTTAAGCTTAAAAAGTAGTTCGTTACTTTTATAAAATTGAGAACACAAGCTATCGCCACATGAATGTAACTAGAAACTGTTACTATTACGCTGTATATGAGCTATATTTTATGCTAGTAAATTTGCCTAATCTAGAAATGGTTATCCTTATGGTAAATCAAATTGATCCTTATATAGGTCAATATGAAAGTGTTCCCTTAACAGACCAAAGCGCTTTTTCGACAGTAGAAGTACACTATTGTTCCCTGGACTTCTGTCACACACAGATTACGAAAACAGCTTTCTGAAAGTTACTGGTATTTTCTTATATAATGTTAAAAATTAACGGTGAAGTGCTACTATATAGGTAAAGATGTATATACTATAAAGTATCTGTCCACCTCTTCAATTCAGAAGCATCTAACTTATTGGTCCTTTCTTATTCATTTATCCCCAATTGTTCTATCTTGTCACACTTATACTAAATAATTGAAGTTCAGCTTAATTATATCTTCAGGTCTGCTTTCTCGAACATTACATGAAGCATGGCAGGAAAGTATTCAGGTCCGGATGTTTATCGCAAGAGTTAAGTATTAAGAAAAAAGAATGGTTCTGCAATCGTGAATATGCGCACATGTGTACATGTATGTTAGCCTAACTAAAGTATCATTAACACCCAATTAGCATGTTTAAATTGAGTCAAGTCATGGTGTGTACAGACTTTTCGTTGACACTATCTTACGTCTTCTATGGAATACAAATGCCCTGTTTGAACTTATTCTAAATCACCTTAATACATGTAGTACGATAAAGGTCTAAATATTAAAAGAAATTCAGTAACAAGGCCACTTTCGCCGATCCGAAAGGTGGTCTTCTGCAGGAACTCTTCTGTTTTTGTTGTTGTTGTCTTTTTCAAGTTTAGTGGTAAGTATTCAGATGGATAGACTCAAATACGTCCGCTTTCTTAGCCGAGTGGTTAGAGCCGCTGACTTGAAAGTCACGGGTTCGAGTCCTACTACAGACCATGTCTCTTTAAGTGAAAAAAATGTCACTTTCTTGCGGACGATAGGAGTACTGGTTCTTCTCAGAAAACGATGGTTATGTAAATTGCCCGCCAATTAAAATGACCAAACATATAGTTGTAATGGGCGTTAAACTTCTAATACAACAGGGTCGACTCAACTCAAAAACCCTTTGTTGTAAATTCATACTTTCCTACCATCTCTTAACTATAGAATGTGATCTTTATAATCTCAAACAGGTATGTCCAAACAACAATGTAAGTAATGTTCACGATCCAAACAGCTGTACAGAGTGTTGTTCGGAGAGTTATTGCAATCACAAGGGCTGTGGAGAGGCTGGTAAACTGTTTACTTTATATTAGTTTCTCATCACAAATGGTATGTAATCCTCGATACTGGACTGGACGATTGAAATAATTTCAATAACTATATTTTCATATTTGTATTATGTAATGTAATACAATGTTGTTTTAACATCTTTTAAGGCGATTCATACATGGTAGAAATGTAAACAGTGGTTTCTTCCTTCCACATATACTATTCGAATTTCAGCTTTCATGAGGTTGATTTCTTGCATCAGTAGGGACATTTTGCCTTTTATCAATGTGACCAAAGATATCAAGTGTGTAAAGGACCTCTTCACGCTCAATCAATCTTCTGTGTTATATGAAACATGATTGCAAAAGTCTTTCTAACTTCTGGAACAAAATAGATAGGCATAAGTTTCTTTTCATTTTGTTTCATTTTGGTGTTGTTGTGCAGGTTTGCCAGCAAGAGACCTTCGTGGACCACTGTGCTATAATTGTAGGTACGTTTATTCGCCAGACGAATGTGACACATTGAGTTTATGCAGAGGTGATCAGGTAATGTGGAAAACATTTGGTTTATACTAATTTATTTTAGCTCGATTGTGAAGAAAGCTTTCAGCTTATCGAGTCACTCTCGAGTCCGCTTCCTGGAAAAACCAGTACTGGTGTCATATGAGGAGGTACGGTCGTGACCTTGATGGGGCTCGAACCCGCAAACTCCGGGATGAGCGGCAGACACCTTAACCTCTACACCAAAACATTTATTCGACGATTAAAGTAATGAGTATGCATATCAAATGTAAAACATAGGCGTTGTGTATATTTGTCATATGGTATTTTTATTGCATTAATCTGTCAATAAGTTAGTTCCATTTCGCGCTTTTTTTAAGACTTACGAAAAATCGCCATAATGTTTTTCACTTACGTTTTTCGTTAATGATATTTTGTAAAGCATGATAAACCGCGCACGATAAAAGCAGTAGCTTCTATCTTTGGTGAGATATCTTAATTTTGTTTTAAATGAAAATGACCCCCGCCGATAATCTGGTATACAAAAATTATCCTGAATTTGTTTCGCACAAACATGTCCTAGTACAAGGCAAAGTGGTAGATCGATATTAGTTCATATGATTACACTACTTTGTACACCATACATTGCTATGCATAAACATATAACATAAAATGTATATAAAATAGGAACTACAATATGTTTGTATTTTATGTTTCCCCGTCATAAAAATAACAAGAGGGCCAAGATGGCCCTATATCGCTCACCTTGGTACCAGTCCACTTGCCTGGTGGAAGATCACTAGATAATGTTATGTACCAAATAAGTTTTCCTATATACGCCTTTGTAAAACAAATGATCCCCCCCGGGCAAGGTCAATTTTGACCCCAGGGGCATAATTTGAACAAACTTTAAAGAGGTCTACTAGGCAATGCTACATGCCAAATATCTAAGCTCTAGGCCTTGTGGTTTCAGAGAAGAAGATTTTTAAAGTTTTTACTATATATTCCTATGCAAAACTAAGTGACCCCCGGTGCGGGGTCAATTTTGACCCGGGGCTCATAATTTGAACAATATTGGTAGAGGTCCACTAGCCAATGCTACATGCCAAATATCTAAGCTCTAGGCCTTGTGGTTTCAGAGAAAAAGATTTTAAAACTTTTTCCTATATAAACCTATGTTAAACTAAGTGAGCCCCTGTAAGGGGTCAATTTTGACCCGGGGGTAATAATTTTAACAATCTTGGTAGAGGTCCACTAGCCAATGCTACATGCCAAATATCTAAGCTCTAGGCCTTGTGGTTTCAGAGAAGAAGATTTTTAAAGTTTTCCTATATATGCCTATGCAAAACTAAGTGACCCCCCGTGCGGGGTCAATTTTGATCCGGGGGTCATAATTTGAACAATCTTGGTAGAGGTCCACTAGCCAATGCTACATGCTAAATATCTAAGCTCCAGGCCTTGTGGTTTCAGAGAAGAAGATTTTTAAAGTTTTTCCTATATAAGCCTATGCAAAACTAAGTGACCACCGTCAATTTTGACCCGGGGGTCATAATTTGAACAATCTTGGTAGAGGTCCACTAGACAATGCTACATGCCAAATATCTTAGCTCTAGGCCTTGTGGTTTCAGAGAAGAAGATTTATAAAGTTTTTCCTATATATTCCTATGCAAAAACTAAGGGCCCATCCACCTGGGGTCAATTTTGCCCCAGGGGTCATAATTTGAACAATCTTGGTAGAGGTCCACTAGACAATGCTACATGCCAAATATCTAAGCTCTAGGCCTTGTGGTTTCAGAGGAGAAGATTTTTAAAGATTTTCCTATATATTCCTATGCAAAAACTAAGGGCCCACCCGCGCGGGGTCAATTTTGCCCCAGGGGTCATAATTTGAACAATCTTGGTAGAGGTCCACTAGACAATGCTACATGCCAAATATCTAAGCTCTAGGCCTTGTGGTTTCAGAGGAGAAGATTTTTAAAGATTTTCCTATTTGTTGCCATAGCAACCAGAGTTCTGCATGGAATGGAATTCTTTGAACAATTTTGGTAGAGCTTCATGCAAGGAACATTCCTGCATAGTTTTATCAACATTGGCCCAGAGGTTATAGAGGAGATGTCATTTGAATCAAAATGTTGACGGACGACGGACGGACGACGGACAATCATCGATCAGAAAAGCTCACCCTGGCGTAGCCAGGTGAGCTAAAAATACAATTTCTTCCATTACAGTCTGCGCGTCGGCCATTCTTGCGCACCTTGATTTGCTTATTTGTGTACATAACCTGATGTCATGCAATGGCCAAGCATCTCTATTTTCGGAAATCTATAGTCTCTTTCTTCAATCATATACTACACTTATGTATTATTAAAGGTTATTGTAAAAGATGTAGAAGAAAAATGAGATGTTTATAAACTTTAACAAAGAAAAACAGCGATTGTCACAATATTGTTAAAATGTGCATTTAATCAAAGTATGATTCCTTTGACTCCATTATTGTGAGCTTCTGGTGGTGAAAACGCCTTCACTTCATTAGAAAACTTTCCATGGATCTGTACTTTGAAACAAACTACAAATGATCTACAAGAGATCCGCATGCGCAGCAATGGCCGAAAAAACTGAGGTAATATAAACAAGCAGGCATGTCAGATGTAGAGAAAATTTGACCTATTCCTGTAAATGTTGGGCTTATTTAAATGTTCCTATTTATACAATAATGTTTCTTTTGCAAGAAACTTATACTCTATCCCTGTTCCCCGGAAAACAGGTGTGGATATTAAATAAAGTTCATGTTAAGTGCGCAAGATTACCCGACAACACTGTACTTAGATAGTGTATCGAATATGAAAACACTTACAATAACAACTTTCAGGTATGCATGATCGAAGAAATTGAGTGGGGGACAAGGTCACAGTACAGCATGGGATGTGCTCATGCTTCGGTAATGTCCTTTTTACTATTCTGTTATTTCGGTGTAAGCGTGACACCGTACTACCGTACTATTTAGATATACATGTACATGTCTTTTAAATTGTTGAGTTGTGAGGACAAATGAGATCGGCTAAAAGAAAGAATAGCACACTGCAAGACAAAGAACAAGCTAAAATGTATCAGTATGCCTGTTTTATAGTTGAGACAAAGGCTATATTCAGCGGCCTCCAATGAAATTTGAAAAACCATGCTTAAAGAGTATTAAAGTCGGGAAATGTTACATTTTAACGGAAAAATCAATCAATTCTAAGTCAGACGGTACTTATTTTTTGCAGTTATTCATGGTCTATTTGTCAGTGTCTCAGATGTAATAAACGTGTCTTGTAAATAACAATGGGATAACTTTTTTCATTACTTAATGTATTCAGTGCAGTCCAGCAAAACGGTCGGTGAACTCCTTGATGGCACGTTCAACATCTGTCCTCTGTAAGTCATGCTGTAGCGGAGACTTTTGTAATCAAAACTGCACAACTGCTTCCGGCGGAAATGGACAGCCGGTGATTGTAGGTTAGTAGTGTTTGGAAAGTTTTGCAAACCACAGGTACTATGTGAAAACAGAAATTTATCATAACTCGCAAAGAGTGTGACATTGTAACTATTGGCTATACTAGTAAGCATTAAATCTAGTACAATGTATATTTTGGATATGTGTGTGTCTTCACACGTTTTGAATAATAAATTTTACATCCAAAATAATTTTGAACTTATCTTAAAGGATTGTTTTAGATCTGTTATAGTTTAAGGTGTTGAATAGTTTATGTTAACAGATATAGCCTGTAAAATATTGACTCCATATCATCGCAATCTTGTGCAAACTGTATTCTTTCGTTCTACCCTTTTCAGGATAAGATACCCGATAAGATAAAGTAAAATAGTGGCTGTTATGTGTATGGTCTTGGAGAAAGGCAACGATACTTAGTACTTTTCACAAATACATGTAGATGCAGCGCTGTGTTTGCACTTATTGATGGACATTTCAATCATATTACAATGTATAACAATGAATATTTCTGGTGTTTGCTGTATGTAAAGTTTCATTTATTATAATTCAATTAAATTGCCAATGGTTATTCCGATAAGAAAAACAGTAGGTTTCTTATACAGTAAATATAGTGACCCTCAACCCCGCCCCACTCCCTTCCCCGAACGGGGCTAATTTTTGACTCAGATCTAGGCGTTCCAGTTTCTAACAAAAGATTTGTTTAGTTTTTTCCTATGAAAAACACAACAACCGAGGCGGGTTTTGATGTGAAAAGACTTCGTAGAGGACAACTAGACAATGCTACAAACCAAATATCAAAGCTCTAGGCCTTGCCTTCAGACAATATTTTTTTAAGGTTTTGCTATATACATGCACATCTATTTAAATATGTGACCCCCATGACATGATTTGAACAGAGAAATATTACACAATACCACACGCCAAATATCTAAGCTGCTGGTCTTCTTAGCTTTGGAAAGGTAGATTTAAACAAGAGCTGTCCCTCACAAGTGACGAATGCCCCCGAAAGAGGTGCCTCACAGTCTGTGTCCTCTCCATGTGCTCAATAAATGTGCTATGTAATTTTAAAATCCTTCCATGCATGACAGAGTAATCATGCATACAGTATTCCATTACTTTAAACACTAAGTGTGACCTTGACCTTTGAGGTAGGGACTTGGGTCTTGCACGCGACACATCCGCTTGATGTGCTAGACATTTGTGCCAAGTTATTTTAAAATCCTTCAAAGCATAATAAAGTTATAGTCCGGACACAAATGTATGCATATATACAGGATTCCATTACCTATAAACTCTAAGTGTGACCTTGACCTTTGTGGTAGGGATGTGGGTCTTGCACGCGACACGTCGTCTTGATGTGCTAGACATTTGTGCCATACTATTTTAAAATCCTTCAAGGCATGACAAAGTTACAGTCCGGACACGAATGTGTGCATATATGCATATATAGAGGAATCCATTACCTTCAAACTCTAAGTGTGACCTTGACCTTTGAGCTAGGGACCTGGGTCTTGCACGCGACACGTCGTCTTGATGTGCTAGACATTTGTGCCAAGTTATTTTAAAATCCTTCAATGCATGACAAAGTTACAGTCCGGACACGAATGTGTGCATATATGCATATATAGAGGAATCCATTACCTTCAAACTCTAAGTATGACCTTGACCTTTGAGCTAGGGACGTGGGTCTTGCACGCGACACGTCGTCTTGATGTGCTAGACATGTGTGCCTAGTTATTTTAAAATCCTTCAATGCATGACAAAGTTACAGTCCGGACACGAAAGTGTGCATATATAGAGGATTCCATAACCTTCATACTCCAAGTGTGACCTTCACCTTTGAGGTAGGGATGTGGGTCTTGCACGCGACACGTCGTCTTGATGTGCTAGACATGTGTGCCAAGTTATTTTAAAATCCTTCAATGCATGACAAAGTTACAGTCCGGACACGAAAGTGTGCATATATAGAGGATTCCATAACCTTCATACTCCAAGTGTGACCTTCACCTTTGAGGTAGGGATGTGGGTCTTGCACGCGACACGTCGTCTTGATGTGCTAGACATGTGTGCCAAGTTATTTTAAAATCCTTCAATGCATGACAAAGTTACAGTCCGGACACGAATTTGTAAGTGGGGACGCACGGACGGACAGACAGACGGACAGACGGACGGACGGACAGACGGACAGACGGCCAGACGGACAGACGGACAGACGGTGCGATTTTAATATGCCACCCTTCGGGGGCATAAAAAGTCGCATTTACTGTTTAATATAAACACCAGAGTTCTGCATGGAACGAAGTATTAATAACTTTGGTAGGGCTTCATGCAAGGAACATCTTATTGGCTAAGTTGTTTCAAAAACGAAGAAATGGTGGACGTACGACAGACGGTGAGTGGTCACAATAGCACACCCAGGCACTTTGTCTCAGGCGAGCGTAACAGAAGATGACCGTGATGGGACTACAAGACTCACCTGAATCCCAGTACACATATTATAACTATATTGTCCATGTTTTATCAGGAATTAACATGTGTTTAACAATCTTGGTATCAACAATTCTTGTAACATATCACCAATGGCTTCCAAGGAGGAAATTTCAGAGTTTACTCACATTGTACACTAAAAAAGAGCCCCGCCCCTAGTCCCTATGTTTTTGACGAATTCATATAAGGGTTGCTCAGTACCGGAGGATATATAAGAGGATCATTCAGTAATTCATTTGGAATTGTGACCAATGGTTTCAGAGATTGAACAGTGTTGGTAGACGGTCAACAAAACACACTTCCATCAAATTATTTTGAAATCTAGCCAATTGTTTCAGAAGAGAAGATTTTCAAAGTTTCTCCTATATTAGCCTATGTAAAACAAGTGAACTGGGCGGGGCCCATGTTTTACCACCGGGCTTGATTTGAACAAACTTCGTATTTATAAGACCACTTAAAAATGCTACATACCAAATACCCACGTTATATGTCTTGCAGTTGGGGAAAGATTATTTGAGACCATATCGTTAAATCAAGTGCTCTTTATAGACATTAGGCACACAACAAATCACATTTCAAGGTATAAAAAAAGGAAAACATGTTTGTTGTGCAATTATATCGATGGTTGATTGCAAAACTGTTGGAAGTCTTTCTTTATTTCATAGAAGTTACAACAGTTTTGCGATCAATACTCGATATGCTGCAAATACAGACTGATCGACCAGTCACTATTGATAATAAATGTAACAGTAGAGGAAGTGGAATTGTTTGTGTTTATCGGTAGCAAAGACTCTACTGAGAGAATGTAAACATCAGAATCTTTAAAGCCAGAGAATCGAGTCGTCTGGATCCGACAGGCTCAAAATAACATATCGGCAGAAAACAATGTAAGAAGGTCGGGTAATTAGGGAGAGATCTAAACTGACGTCATAGTTTCCGAGTGGGGAGCTTGACCACTTGTAAAACATGTGTCACATCAGTTTCTATAATTCATCTAGTCTAGTTAAGTGCTCAAAGTTAACTCAGCATTGCCAGAATTCCCGAGCATATCGTTGGCTTAATTATTGATGAAAGTGTCTCCCTTTAAAATAACTGACAGAGTTTTAAATTGCCGATCACTTTTTAAACTATTTCAGATTTACTGCAGACATTCTGTAACATTCCGGGAGATAGTCAACCAGAAAAGCTATATATATAGCATACCCGCGAAATAATTCTCGCCTTTAAAGCAATTATCATGAAATTATAGTCACATAATTACTCGTATTTCAAACAAAAACTGTGGGTTTAAAACCCCAGTACTGAGAAAATAGTCAGCTACTGGGATTACATCAGTGCCTTGGGCATATATTAAATAACATCTTAACATTTACTAACATCTTTTTATTCGATTTTTATAAGTACTTATATGTCCCCATCCTAATAAAAATAAATACATGATTAAATGGATAGCAGGCTAACACCATAGGAGATCATTCATACGTTAACGCTCTGGACTACCAATCTGGAGGTCCCCGGTTGGAACCTTGGCCGGGGCACTGGATATTTCAGAAACGCTTTTCAGTGTTTCCCACCCAAATTAGAGATGATCTGGTTAGAAATCCAGAGGTAGTCTCGCGTCACCGCCGCGTATTGGTGCTTTACACTGGGTATGTACAAATAACCAATGGCTTTATTTGTAAAGAGCTAGGGTCTGGTACACGAATTCTCTTGTATCTGCACCTGTCTCTGGCAGTTTCACCTGAAGGGAAATCCTAGGGTCGGCACTTGAAACAAACAAACAAGATGTATTATGCACCTATGCATTGCCCAATTAAGATAAGAGCTTATTTCCAATGGGCTCCACAGAAATAAATAGATCGGACAAAAGTAGTTGAAAAGAAATATATAATTCAAGTAAAATGAAATAGAAAAATGTTGGACAAAAATTGGGTTGAAAAAAGTGCAGTATATGTAAAAGTATGCTCTAGGATTAAACAAATTACATATATCAATAACACAGACAAAAGAAGGTCTTTAATAATACAAATCAGGTCCGTATATTAATGTACGGATCCTGTACAAATAAACATCTTTTGTTTAACATCACTTAAAATAATGCAATTACAAATGTAACAGCTTGGCAAATATATGGAGAGACAGATATGAAATTATGATGTTATATCTCCCATTAAGGTATAAAGCAGTTTGTACATTGTGTCACGGGCTGAAAATGTATAAAACTAGTAGTTTTAGTAGTACCGTATTAATACACAGAGGCCGAATTCTCTTTACTTTCCATTTCTAAAATAAGATAATATTTTAGAACATTTTTGAATTATACCTTGGTTGATACGTCTTATAAAAAATAATCGTTTATTGGAACAAAACTGATACAAATACCAGTGTTTTCCAGTGCATACAATGAACAAACATCATTAACACAACATTACTGAACAAAAACACACAAAACAGTAGTATACATATCTCCAATTATGATAGTTTCACATTAACTACATCATGCTTGATGATACATGTATGTAGTGACATACGATTTCTACATTAGTTTTGAATCGGACCTATATACACTGTGTATATAGGCATGTGGTTTTGTCAGCCGGGTTGCATCAAGGTCTTTCAAATAGTATTTGAAAGACCTTGGTTGCATATACTGTTAATAATATTTTCTTTATTAGAATTTATGTCATGATTAGTTATGCTTAGCGAATCAAGCAACGCTCCTCTATTATTAATTCTATTTCAGTTTATGTCCTACATGTAAGTTAGCTAATTCCAGTCC
Organism: Saxidomus purpurata; assembly: GCA_022818135.1. Taxonomy (NCBI): domain Eukaryota; kingdom Metazoa; phylum Mollusca; class Bivalvia; order Venerida; family Veneridae; genus Saxidomus; species Saxidomus purpurata. The sequence continues at coordinate 17,240,575 of JAFMSR010000015.1, forward strand.
ACTATTCTATTATAATAGGCAGTGGCTAGGTAGCCGTGACCGGCTACCTAGTCTTTTGGTCTAGGTAGCCGGATCCGGCTACCTAGACCAAAAGGCTAGGTAGCCGTACATATATTTCATACGTTTATATCTTTTCATTTTCAACAGTTTAATACATACTGCACAAGTCATATTATATTTGTACAATACACCTGTATACGCGACCGGTTATATTTAGATCCTTTGAATCACACAATGCCGCCGCGGTATTTCATTGCGAATCGCCGCTATACTATCACGTACTGCGTTTTATATAAGAGTTCTTGTCTTAACCTTAAAATGTGGATTTAAAATATCTATTCTCGTTTAACTCTACCGTAACTGATCAATGTTTATTTTCCACTTGTCATTTGTCACTCGCGGTAGGTGTGAAAATTTTGGTCTGTCATAAAGAATGACAAAATTAGCTCTTATCAATTAATTCCAAGCTATGTTACACCAGTAACACCACTGACTGAGTAATGTTTATTAATTTGTTAATGTGAAAAATTATTTCTCTCTAACATTTAAAAAGTTTTGAATGTTGTTTATCCGGAGCAACTTGTTCTGTTTGGAAAAAATGTATTATCCGGCCATCCTGTATACCAAGTAAGACTATATTGGAAAACACAGCCGTACCCTTTTCTCTTTATTATTTGATGAATATTTAAATGTTTTGAATCAAATAAAAGCTGAAGTTATGAACTTTATGAATATGTAAAAAAATGTATATGTAAGTAAAACTTTGATAAGTTACGGCGTTAGATGGGAACTTAAATTCAATATCGGTCAATATTTCGGGCATATTTAACTGCTTTAAGAAGGCAGTGACAGGGTAGCGGTAAATTACACGGTAGGCCTACTGCTGCGATCCTTGTCTAATATACAAATTATACACCTGAATGAATGATTATTCAATACCGATTCTATGTAGCTCCTCTACGGCTACCTAGCCTTTTGGTCTAGGTAGCCGGATCCGGCTACCTAGACCAAAAGACTAGGTAGCCGGTCACGGCTACCTAGCCACTGCCATTATAATATAGGAGGCTTTTACACGAAGACTTAACCTCCATAAGAATGCATCTCACTTTTTCTCTTTACATTTTCATGTAAACGACTAGGACATTTATCCAGAAAACTTTTATGAGCACTGCGTGCATATTTGTTCAATATTTAGATATTCTAGATCCGTAAAATCATTCACCTTTTGAGAAGTCTATGCAATAAACAATATTATTTTATGAATCCGTTGACTTTGTTAAGCCTTACAAGTCCGTTCACTTCTTCAATATATGTCTGAAGATCTTCCTATCTAAATAAATTTGTTAAAAATAAAACTGTTTCGATATTGTGGCGTTACTGATTGAAGTCTTACATTTCGAACCGCATATTTTTATCTGCGTCGCTTTTTAAGTAAAAAATAATTGTGTCGCACAATAAAATGCGGAGGAATATAAAAATAAACATTTGAAAAGTAATCCAGATAATTTACACTGAATGTATAGTTTTTTAACGTACATCGTTTCATTAATGCATACAGATAGTTTGATAATGTTAACTTATGTTGATATTTTGCCAAAATATCCACTCTGATTCGTCATTATAGCTTTTACATAAAAATAGGTACGAACTACTTTCAAGATGGGAGACAAATAATTGTCAAAAGGAAGTAAGTTGGAACTTCGAAGGTTTTTAGTCGATCTTCTCGAAAACTGATGTATATACAAGTGACATAAGGTAAATGAATAAATTCATTTTCCGTATATTTAAGTAATTAAGTTTCAATGTCTTCCTTCATCATTTGACCGTATTCTGTTTCACTGGAATTTGCATGCATGAGTCATCAAACAAAAATAATGCCATTTTGTTTTCATGGTCATGGTGGTAGATCCTGTTTTTGTTGATTTTGTTAATATTTAGTAGATTTAGTGTGTAATTTTTTCATGAGAACATACATGTAAACAGCTACATGTAGGTAGGTTTCAAAGATAAAGTAGAAGAAAGCATTCCTCTGGCACTGCATCTTCTTCCTGAATCAGAAAGACTCAAAGAGATAAGTAGTAAGTTTGTTGTCAATTTACTTAAAGCTGTTTTGTTGACAATAAAACATAAACATGCAGCTCCAGCTATTGTTTGAAATATTTCAATATGGCTAGAAAAGCTGGCCGCTATAATTGACCTGCCATAACCAGATTAGGCTGGTAACATTGCCCGATTGGGCTTAGAAGCCCAAATCAAGCTTTTATTGCCCGATTGGGCTTAAATTTATTAGAAGAAACTTGATTTACATAAATATTTCAAGAAATATTAAATGAATTGCTTGGAAAGTCCTACATATCTTCAGCTGGTGTTCCCTTGTTATAAACACCTACTTTTTATCCAAATAAAACTTACATTTTTTTGCTCAAGAGGCTTTACTTATTTTACATTTAAAGTACATGGAAAGTGAAAGTAAAATTGCTAGAATTGTGGCGCAAGATGTGGCTGATTATAGTTTGGTGATGTTGACTTCTAACATTAATGTTGCACATAACATATTCTAGGACTTCAGAAATTATCTGTAAAATACTTTTCAAAATATTTACAAAAAAGATAATTTCTATTCACGGCTTCACACATCCGCGTACTGATAAATTATTTACATTCGAAAAAGGTGATTCCTTGGCTGTCATCGCTGGTTTCTATGCATCTTTAACTTTGAATAATACAATAACCAAGATTATAAATCATTGAAATGAAAGAAGACGACAACCTTCCAATACCTTGAAACTATTTTTTATAAGTTTTATAATAATTCTATGTTGTTAAAAGCTTTTTGTTTTGTTCAGAATTAATTTAAACTTGCATATGAGTCAACAGAAAATACTGAGTTTTCACCTTTTACCGAATGAGGAGAAATGACAGACCTAATAATACTGTCCGATTGTGGTTAACTGGTCAGCTATAAATTGACATGGGAAATGTACAATGTGATAAATATTAAAGGTTCCAAGGGTTGACATAAAAAAACATAGTTTTTGTTATTATAGATTGCCCAGCCTGGCATTACATTCTTAATAAACTATATATCATCTATGTACTCATTCTAATGTAATATAATATTAAATGAGGCAATTAAACACCAGTACAGTTGAAAAAAATCATGTTTTAGTTTCCAAAAAATTATATTACCCAGTATTACCCAGGACTGCCTATTTTAGGGATATTGCCCAGCCCGGGTTTTCCCCACAGGGGCATAATCACCAGGGCGTTGGGCTTCTAAGCACGATCGGGCAATGTTACCAGCCTGATAACCTGATAACATTAATTGATGTTAGCCTAAATTCATTTGGCTCTCCAGTTTGACCTGTTTTGATTGATTGAGATTTTATACAGGTCAACATGTCTCATATCATGCCTAAAAAATTGAGAATGGACTTGTTTTTTCTTTTTTTATCAGATATTTTTATAATTGTCAAACCTTCTAGCTATGAAAGAATGTGCCCTTCCAAGAACTATCTCAAATCAAATTTTATTTCTTGTGGGTATATCAATACAACAAACAATATCTATGCATAGATATTGACCGACAAACTAGCTTCAGCATCAAATAGATTAGTCTGGTTAGTTAGACGTCATTGTCGAATTCCCACATCCCCCTCTTTACGCAATGCTTCATCGGTGAATAAATACAGGAGTGGCAACAGAATATTTAACGGGGGTTCCGATGATAGCTAGAGGTGTGCTTGTGATGATCTTTGCTGTCTGCCCATGCCTCTGTCCTACTAGCCATTTACTCCTCCTACATTGTTTGCACCAGGAGCTTTCCCACAATATGTCAGGGGGAGACATACTGAACATTTCCCTTTGCCATCTATGTGTTCGCATTAATTTACCTTGTCCTTTCTTCATAGCTAAAATCCCTTGTTGGATTTTCTTCAAACTTGGTAGGAAGCATCAGTATGAAGTCTACTTGTGCATAGAGTTGTAATGATACTCTTTTCTCATGATACACAGTTGCAATACCATACGTAACAGTTCGATACAATACATCTACTGTTCCAAAAAGTTGACTGAATATAAAGTCTGAATTTAACAAGTGGTAACCGTAGTAAATATTTATTAAGATAAAACTAATTGGCGCGAGGCATTTTAGGAAGCTTGCCAAATTATAATTGAATCATGCCCTACGATTGGTTGATCATTATTTCCATAACAATGAATTTCGCTATAAAAGAATAGTTTATTTTAGCTCTTAAAAGCTGTTGTGTTACTTCCCTTTACACTGAATACTGACAGTAAATACTGTGCCGTACCGAACCAAACTTTGGTAATGCAGAGCCATGAACCGCATTGTGTACCGCGATGAATCGTTACACCTCTAGTTGTGCATACTGTAATTAACAGTCATATGGTTAAAGGTCAATGTCACAGAAGTCACATATGAAGTCTTACAGTGCATGTTGTAATTTTGGGTTAATATGGTTAAAGGTCAGGTGCTGAAAATTGCAAATCTTCTCAGCTCTGCACACAATTTTTTGGATTTTCATTAGATTTAGTGGGAAACATCAGTATGAAATGAAGTTTTGTAATTGTAATTTGGGATCATCATTATGGTCAAAGGTCAAACTCACAGGGGCTTGTAGATAGATAATTTTGTCTGCTCTTTATTTCCAAAACCTATACATTAATTAATTAGACTTTCATCAAACATGGTGTGAGACATCAGTAGGACTAGGTGTAAAAAATTGTTCATACCCAGAATGTTAACTACAGCATTGTTTTTTTCCACTTGCAAGTTTCCTGTTACTTACCACTAACTAGTGTAGGGAATGTATAGACAATAAAAAAGAGCAGGATACATGTGTTCTCAAAAAGAAGCAAGAACTAAGTTATTGTCAGTGTGCTTTTTGTGTGTTTTTACCCCTTTAAAACACTGCCCTGTATTGGTGCAGCGTGCAAAAGCATAGCAACTGTTTCGGAAAATTTAAACAAGCATTTTTTTGCTTTCAGCAAGTGTGACCAAAAATAAGTTACCATTTATAAACACTGACATTTCATGAAAACAAGAAGAAAACTCGAAAAGCATTGTGAATTCACTTGCATAACTGGGCAAATGGCATAGGAGAACCATAAAGAACCATTAGTTGCCATATAGGACCATATCAAAGGGAGCATGCATTACGCGGACCTTAATTAGTGCCAGGATCAAACCTTATCAGTGACTTGATTGAAGGGGTACTGATATGCACACAACAAAATGCAAGGTTACAAATTAATGTTGCTTGAAAAAAGTTGAAAACTATCATGGGATTGTAGTTAATTGACCATTAGTTGAAAATGAAAGTACTGAATTTGGACCATCAAAGACAGAGAATAAATGAAAATGGGCCTGGTTACATGTTTTAGTTATGAAATAACATCCGTTCCAGCGGTGTTAGTCGTTTAATAAACAATGATTTGGAGTACTGATATGCAGTTATTAGCCACGAAGGCCGATGATCAGTACGACAAATTATTGATTATTAGATGATAATTAACAACGCTGAAAAGGATGTTATTTCGATTCTAACATGACCAGGTATTACAAAAGGTGAATAAATGCAAAGCTTTATTTTCTACGCGAACGCTCATTTAACGTCATGCGGTGCAATATGACGTCATGTTTACAGCATATCAGTTCCCGTGTTAATATAACATAATTTTTCTACTCTTTGTATATAGAGACAAAATTGTGAGTCATGTTAGAATAAAACTTTAATGCGAAAGTTCTTATTTTACGTAGAATCTCTGCTTCAATTGTGAATACCATCTTATCACAATCATTTATTGTAGTCTTACACAAGTTGTTCTTTCACGCAGTTATGCTATACATGTAAACTAAGGATTACTTTTAAGTCTCGAAAAACTTAATTTTCAGTCACTGTCCAAAAATCTGGAGGCATGGGACCTTGTTAGGTATTACAGACTTTCTGTGGTACTAACAAGTCATATTGTGCACATAGAATTAATACTATTCTATACAAGTCAAAATCTACAGCATTAGAGCAACACTGTAAAAATGTGTTTATTAAAAGTACTTTCACTTTGATTTCTTTGCAATGTTAAGCAATTTTCTTGAAAAGTGTGTTTAATTTATAAACCTACAATGTACGACACAAGATAATTAAATAGAATTTAATCATCAACTCGCCCCATCGAGAAACTTGTTGAACTTTGTAGATCTATTCAGTAAAGCCTACTATTAAAGGCAATTATAGTTTAGAATTGTCAATCAGTTCTTTTTTTTTAATTCGCGCTTCATCTTTTTCCATTTCTGGCACTAATGTTATAAGACCCAGGTAATGTATTTTGTGCTGATAAGGTCCTTTTAGGCTTTATGGCACTTATGAGGTCTGACATTATGTTCTCCTCCATGTTTTTACCTGATACATGTACATTGTAAGTCATCACCACACCAATTCATTTATAATCTAGATTCTGGGAATGACATTGTATCATGAAATAGCCTGCACTATCAGTTTGATTATCATTGGATACCCACGGTTAATGACTCCACTAATACGAACAAAAGACCGATTATTGGTTGCTAATTAATTTACTGGTTGCGTTAGACAAAAGTTGCTTAATGTAATAGCAAAACAGTGTAAAAACGCTCGGTGGGATTCAAAAGTGGTCGCTTAAGACAAAGGTCGCTTAATACACGTCGCATGGGCAACTTCGATTGTATATTGTTGTTAATTCCTCTGCGCTCAATACATGTACATGATATTGACTCCCCTATGCTCCATACATCATGTACAATCATGTATGAAGTGTAGTGGAGTCAACAGCAATTCGGTATCCGACAATGCAATTTGATTGGTTGAGTGTTACTGTATTAAACTATAATGGCAAAGTAGCCGAAAAACATGGCAGAGCCTTTCCTTCCTTTTATGCTTTGAAAATTATAAAAATATGTTGCTTGATACATTATGAAATCCATGATTTTATAGTCTTTACTATAATGAATTATTGATGAAATAAAAGTATATATCATGCAGCTGCTATTGATATTGACAGATGAGTAGAATGGGCTCAGAGTCCAGCTGTTGAATTTCAAAAGTTTGAGAATTATTGTGTTTAGCTTTCGATTTCATTATGTTTACCCAGCTTTGTATGGTAAACAAAGTCATTTGTTTCTGAATGAATGTGTTTTCTATCAGAAACGTAACCGGTGAAATATATCTCCCCGGGTTGTTAGGCTAGTTTTCAATCTTTATTTTCTCGGTTGCCCTCAAGTGTGTTTTTCCTGGCAGACTGTTTGTTGCTGAAACCATCAGGTGGTCCAAGAGAAGGAAAAAAAGATTACACATTTACATTCCTGGTTGCAAAAATGCTTGAGTGTTTGATTAAATCTGGATGTTTCGGCTGGCAATCAGATAAATTAGATGAAGCTCTCCTTTTAACAGAAAGTTGGTTAATAAAGATGTGTTTTGTACACACACGGCTGTATTTTTAGAACATTAAGTCACACAGGTTCATGATTATTGCCAGGGATGAGAAAAATTCTGTTTGTTTGTATAAACGTCATGGATAATTTGTCTGTTTCCTATATGTTTCCTTCTACGAAATGTGATTGAATGGTTTTATTGCATAATATAAAAAAGATGTAAAGGTGCAGCTCATTTTGATTATTAGGTGTTCATTATGGTTGATATTTAAAGGTGTGTGCTCAGTTTTGTTGTAAATTCGTATTTTTTTTTATTGTAAAAGCACCTGTTGTGCTGCTAAGAGTGGATGAGCTGATTATGCAGTGATAGATTTTAGTGCAAGTAGGAAGATGTAAGCTCTATAAATGTGGAAGCTCACTGGTTGGATTTCAATGAAAAACTTCCATTAGTTCTAAAATTTAAGCTCATTTTTATGGATTACAAGGTATAAAGGTGCAAGCTTATTTTTGATGGATTAAAACAAACTATATAAAAGTAACTTAGCTCATCTTTTTTAATTACGATGTAATATTTCAGTATTATTAATGGTGTACATGTAAGCATGTTTTAAGGATTACATTGTAAAATTTCCAGTGATTTGAATATAAATTTGATGATTTCTAGGTCAAGTTTGAATCTGGGTCACCTGGGGTTAAAAAGTAGGTCAGAGGGTCAAATCAAAGGAAAACGTTGTCATCTTGATGATTGTCTGAAGTTAAGATGTGTCCTTACTTTTGAATTTTCAAAAGAGTTTGATCATTTGTTAAATTGTAAATCTGTTATAGTATTTTGAGAAAGTCCTTTTCAAAGTCTGAAAATTAGGTACTGTGAACAGGTATGGACTCTTCTTATTTCAGTGCAAATATAAACAAGATTCTTTTATACTTAAACTACTGAAATAGAATATTCTTAAACTACAATATATATCAAGTGGGTTGCCCTGAATTTTGTAACCCAAAATACACACAAGCAGTTCAAAACCTGGCCGGTTAAAAAATTTTTCTACCTTTATTTACTCTTACACAAAGAAAATAATCTTGATCTGACAAATATATTGATTTTCAAATTTACTAAATTAAGTGGTTGCAATACACTGACTGAATTTACTGAAATTTAGTACCGGCAGTCAACTTGCACCGCCTGCCATGGCACTGCTCAAGTCTCCATGCTCGCCAAAAATGGAAAAACTCGGAGTCAGGATTGTTCTTCCAAAGATACACGGCACGGATGTCACTTCTCAGGTGATTATTTGAAATAAAAGTTTAGTGTCTTTCCAATCCAGAATTGTCATTCCTTTTGATTATCTTGATTATGTATAATGGCATAATGAATAGAATGCAGTCATTTCATGCAGAGTGGGAAAAGAAATTTGAAATTGAGGAACATAAATTTAAGCCACGTGCAGCATGTATTGCCATAAAGTGTTGTAGCTGTATCATAAATACTTAAAGCTCAAAATTAGGCATCCATTGTATGTTACTTCATCCACACACTCCAGATGGGTACATTGTATGGTCTCTCCCTAAGGGTTCCCATCTGGCTTATTCATACAGTGCCCAACTTTTTGGGAAAATTGTCAAAAACTATCTAAAGTCTTAAAAAGGGCAATTACTTTGAAGTTTTTTTTGTGGCCAAAACAGAAAACTTGTAACCAAATTCGTGTTTTTATCGCATTTGGTGACATTGGCAAGTGGCAGAGGTAAACCTTGAGGGCTGAACTCTGGTGGTACGCATCCTGGCACCCTCTTCTTTCCATTGCTGTGAAATTCTAGCAGAGAGATGATTCAAGATACATTCTAATTATGTTACCTCTTGAAGGAAAGTGGTGTATCTCTTTGAATGTAATTTCACCAGTCCTAAAACACTTAAAGAACTGTATTTTATCAGGTAAATAAAGATAGTGTTCAATTAGAGCTAATTGGAGTCAATTACTGACAAATTAAAGTCTGTGCATCATTTAGCTAAGGTGTTTGATACCATAGAACAGCTGAAAGGAATTCTTGTTTGTTTCTGTTAAGAAGTTTTGAAAGCAAATTTTAAAGCAAAAATACTTCTTTTATACTGCGCCAGAGATAGAGGTATATATACTAATTTCTGTTAGAAGATTATAACAGAAAAAAGTTAAACACATGACCAACACAGGCTGGGTTTCTTTTTGGTTAAATGTTGATTTCTTTCAAACGACTAGCTCTGGCATTAGCTTGTGCCAAAATTGGCTATAAAAATGTTTAAATTGGCTGAAAGAAAATCGAATGAGGTACAGGTTCTTAGACTACAAAACTTTGATTAACATTGGCGACACAATCTTAGGTGCATCGTTTAATCACTACAATTTTAAAATCAAGGAGTTCTTACAGAAAGGTGCCGTGAATCTAAAACAGTTGGCAGAAATTTATCAGATCTATTGCATGCCTGTTAGATTTTAGCTCATCTTCAGTAAGTTAAAGTTACCGGTATAAAGTGCACATCAACTTACTATTGTGATATTTCATTGATGACTCTTGTCAGTGCATTCTGTAAATTGTGACAAAATTCATATTCTGTTAAATTACAGACCATTGTTTATTGAATTGTGAGGAACAACTCATGAGTCCAAAAGTCTGTGAGGCAACACAATATCATCATGTCCATCAGATTCTCGGAGCCCTGGTGTTTTTTCTTACACATTAAAATGCTTTAGCATGATCATGCCATACTGTATTTTGCTGATAAGCCTTTATGATTCCCAGGTGCAAAAATCATTATTTTTTTGCTTCCAGAAAAATAGGCTTACAGCATCTTACAGAGTTTCATTTGAAAGAGATAGGTCTTGTATCATGCTTTGGGATCCATTTTCCCAACTACGGTTTACTTCTGTATACACATGTACCATAACATCTAAAAGCAGGGAACTGATAAGCAATGTTTTCATGGAAAATAATTTGTAAATCTCTCAATAAAGGTAGAGATTAGAGATGATAAGAGTTCTAGGCCTGGAGAACTGGCTCCATGGCACTAGTACAGGATACCTGTTTGTAAGGCTGCTTATATCTGGGATGTACATTATGCCAGGGTTTTCTGTATCACCAAATGTTTTATGTGAATATAAGTGGTTAATCCACTGGTGCAGTATGTACAGTAAACAAATGTAGTCCCAAAGCCCAGATCTTGCTGATTTGAATCCATGTGGGTTCTTTAATCTCTCCATTATTTTCAGGATACATTGTACCAGATTTAGAGCATTATTGGGAAATTCATATTATTCTGTATTTAGTAAGAAAATTGAATTAAACTGTGTTGTTTTTTTTCCATATTGAGAAAAAGCCAATTATTTGGACGGAGAGATTTTTCAAGCTTTTCTTTTTAGAGAGGAAATTTTTTTTTGAGTGCGAAATTGGTAACTTTGAAAAAAATGGGAATTTCATGACAACTTGATTATCAGAAGTCCTGATGCATGTCAGAAAATGAACGATGATGAAACAATATTTAACTGAGACTCTTTCATAATACCAATGGTTAGAACATGCATGACACATCATTCTATTCTATAGTAACTTTTTCACTTGGAAAATTTTCCTGAGCAAACCAAAGCCTTGTAAAGATTAATGTATGAAATCAAATCCATTGTATATACAAATGTACATTGTACAATGTACAATGTAGGTAATGGATGGATACAGTATAAGATCAGTACAGGCAATGGTATAACACATTATTTCAATTATTCACTTGTTTGTATCACAATATCATGACTCATTAACAGTAAGTGTATATTTGTTTACCTTGATCATGTGGATCTTTTTTTAGACCCATAATAAATTACTGTTTGATTCACCTCGCCTGTATGAACACTTTTTGCATATAAGTCGTGTCATGCAAAACACTAAATGTTTTCAGTTTTTGTAGTTGTTGTAAAAAAGACGAGAAAGAAGCGCAGTAACTGAATCACAACTATTATTACAAGGGCTGTGAACATGTCTGGAGTCACCCGAGTGGATCCAAGGTCTAGACTAGTGGTAACGCACTAGACTGGTAGTGGTACATGTAATCATAATCCAGGGATCGCAGGTTCAATCCCCCACTCATGTCATTACAAAACGCTGCAATGCTACTCACGTCAGGAGTGGATTTGAGATCTAGTGGTTATGTACATGTTATCCCCCATTCTGCACCTAATATACATTTACCTAATTATGGTCTTTGAGATGAGACCTCAAACGGAGGTCTAATGTATTGTTGCTGTACACCCTTGGACTTCACAAAGCAGAATGATGTCACTGTGTGTGTCTCTAAAACTAGTTGCCATTATACATGTAATTACCTTGTAGCAATCTACCTGCAGGTCAAGCAGAGATGTATAGCATTTTCATCTGTCTGTAACAATTGTCAAGAAGTAAAGTAGCCGTCAAATACTTGATGTCACTCATAATGCAATGTCTTTGATTCTTATAATATATTTAAACTACAATTTGGGTTTAACTCTACCATACTTTAGATAATCATGTACAATACATTTCCAGAAATACTGAAATTTGAAAATGATTCAGACTGTTACAATAATGTACATGTATATCTTGAAGTCTTCAGTTATTTCCAAAGTATAAACAAGGACAGATCTACTTAATGAAAGCATCCTTTAACCATTCAACTTGCACTAAGTCAGTAGAAATAATACATGTAGTTGATAGTTATCTTAATTGTGTATGTATTCTTGCAGGAATGCTCAATGAGTGTTGCAGCTAACATGGGAGATACGGACCAGTGGGTGATAGCCAAATATGACTACAAAGCCGAGAACAGCAAGGAGCTGGACATGAAAAAGAATGAGAAACTCATTCTAGTCGACGATACAAAAGAATGGTGGATGGTTCAGAATAGCCGGAATAAATCTGGTTATGTGCCGTCCAATTACGTAAAACGATCAAAACCGTCTTTTTTCTCTAGTCTAAAAAGTACACTCGGAAGGAAGCATAAAAATGAATCAAAAGGTGTAGGTAGTCCAGTGGTTAGTAGAAACGGTAGTAGTGCTGGTCTGGGAGCATTACCACTCCCACCGTCAGATACCGGAAGTGATAAAAATAGCACAAATAGTGATAATGTGCAGGTGTGTGATCCTGTTCAGCCGGCATTTGTAAAATATAACTATACAGCTCAGCAGCAAGATGAGTTGTCATTGACAAAAGGTGAAATTGTTATGGTGCTAGAAAAGTCAAGTGACGGGTGGTGGAACGGTCGGAAGGGTAACTCAACCGGCTGGTTCCCGTCAAATTATGTGGAATTACAAACTCATACTAATGATAACGCGGAAGTGACTACGTATACGACTGCAGCTTCGTTAGACATAGCAGCCACACAAGAAATTGTGACTGCTTTATATAGCTTTACTGGTACAACAAGTGAAGAGTTAAGTTTTGAAAAGGGGGATAAACTTGTTATTGTTGACAAGCCCCAAGAGGACCCAGAATGGTGGCGAGCACGTAATTCACGAGGTGAAACAGGGTTAGTGCCAAGAAACTATGTTCAAATTGTGGAAGACGGTAGTGATATATCCGCCACTAATAGTTCTTGTACCCCACAGTCCCAGTCCACCAGTAGTTTATCAAACACTTCCAGTTTAGGGGCCAGCGGTAGAAAACAGTTCTGTGTATCAGGGCCTCTGTCAGACAAAGATTGGTATTATGGGAAAATTACACGGCAACAGTGTGAAGAAATGTTGTCTAAATATGCGTCGGACGGAGACTTCATCATCCGTGACAGCGAGTCAACTGTAAGTATATACATGTAAAGACTAAAACAATGACCCACCAGCATACATGTACATATGTAGGGGATAATAAAATATTCATGTTGATTTTATTTCAAGATTTAATATATTTTTAAAGCAAATAAAAAGCAAATATAAAGGAGTATTTTGACATGTATATTATACAATGTTCATGCTATCCTCAGAATCAAGGAATAATTTCTGTAACCTGTGGGAAAACACTATATAATAATTGAGACAGCATATTAATGAATCAGGACTCATAAATTTTAAAACTATTTTTGAATGACACCCTTTTACTAGCAGTTATTTCGGCTAGAGTTCAGATAAAACATAAACAAGCAGCATTTAACTAAAAGATATTAGCTGCGACGGTAATACATTTTTTGTTTTTTGCTTTAATCAATCTGTTGATGGTCAAATATTACATAGAAACAAGTAATTTAAAAGTTGGTTTTTTTTTTTGCGAAATTTTATTTTCAATAAATTTGCAAATTGAAACATTTCGTGAATTCATCAAACTCATTAAAACAGCAAACAAACAATAATTATTACATATGATATGAAATATTTCTTGCTCACAAACTCAATAACTTCCCAATAAATAGAAAATCAGAAAATTGCAAAATATATGTAAACAACTTGCAAATATAAAGAAAGACTTTTACAGTAGCAGAAGCATAGGGTTACCATGGTCATACAATGCACGTTCCACATCACATTAGATAGGTATAAGTGCCTGTTCTACCTAGCTTTATTGCATGTATATAACAAGCACAGGAAAATGACCTAAACTCATTTTGCAGACCAATAGGTATACTGGCAGTTCTAAGCATTTTTGCAGACATATTGAGATAGCATCTACTTAGAATTAATTAATCAAGCAAACCTTTCCAATTTGTTTTACTGCCAAACTCATTTATTTTGTAGTTCTTTTACAGTTACTTTTATAAAACCTAGGTAATGTAAAATTAATGATTTCATAATAGGTCAGACTGTTTCAGTCTTAAACAAGTGGTGTGTGATGCACAAATTCCCTCTGTCGCCCACTTACTTCTAGACTGGCATCAGTCGTTAGAGTCATTACCTCATGTCATTTCTGAGCATTTTTATAACACTTCACAATTTCTCCCTTCACTCTAGAAAGATGAGCTTCAATTGAGACAAATTTTTGATAGAGATACTTTCTAAAAAGAAAAAAGGACTTGAAGAGAAAAAAGACCTCTCAATTTCAACACACTTTTACAAATCTAACTTACTTTTTACAACAGCCAAAAATGTAAGACTACTTAGTTGAGGTAGCCCTATTTTGCGGCCAAAGATTTTTTTAAATGTTTATGTTTATTATTGTCTAGCCTGGTGGCAAGGTTAGCCTGGACACTGTTCATGTTTACATGTTCATATTAAGTATATGTTACCATTTATATTTATACATGATATATGGATGCATGTATACATGTATGTGTTAGTCAAGTACTTGAAGAAGTGTTAAGATGGTACAATAAGGATGTTCTTAGTCAGAAATTCTCCACATAGATGAGAAATTGAGTAGATACATGTAAATTACATTGTACATTGTACTAGCTGACATGTACAAATTTATTATCTAAATGCCTTATAGTGTACACTACAGTGTACAATGTATGTTGCTTCAGAGTCTGCACCTATGTCTTAAAATCTGCATAATTTTGTTGTACTGGTATGTCATTGTGTTTCAGTTAAGTAACATAGGTAAAGGATGAAATTATATCTTAAATATGCTGGAAGGAAGGTTTGTTACATGTACATTTATGCATACATGTTACTCACGGGTCGTCAGCTGTGAAGTGGTCAAGGTGACATTCTGTGTTCAAAGCCCTGTAAATTCCATATATTAGCCATTGCTTTGTTTCAGTGAAACTTAATAGAATTTTTGAGCATCATGGCAAGGTCAATTAAAATGACGCATTGTGTACACCAGTATTGGTTTCTTCAGACAGGCGAAGTTCTGCTAGTTGCTAGCAACATTAAACTCAACTGCACCATGGCTGCATTTCTCCCACATTTACCCATACATGTTTTTGATAAAATGAATTTAAAAAATACACATCTGTTCAAAACAGTCTTGAACTTCTGCCAGAGTCTGTTTACTGGTCACATAGAATTTTAAAGATGATGCCAAATCAAAAAGAGATGCCCAATTCGTACTGCATACTTGTATAGACTACAAAATGTACTTTACTGTTTTTCTGTTACAATAATATAAATGTAAAATAATTGTATATCCATTTTCCTATTTTTCTTTCAGGCTGGTCATTACACTGTGGTATTAAAAGCACCGGACAGAAACAAACATTTTCGTGTGCAAGTAAACGAAGGACTCTATCATATTGGAGCACAGAAATTCATCTCAATGGATGAACTTATAGAGCATTATAAAAAACACCCAATCTACAAGTCAGACTCTGAAAAATTGTACCTCATCAAAGCATTTACGTACCCGTCAGACTTCTGACGCTGGTTTACTCGCGATCTACTGACCATAGGCAATAACCTTGAAAAGTTTACGAAGTTCCGGCAGAAAATCAAATGTGGAGATTTATTCTTTTCAAACCTCTTGAAATTCTTTTCCTTTGAGTTAAGTGATAGTGGAAAATGGATTTAGATGGAATGAGTGACTTCCCTTTATTTTGTCGGGAACTTGCAAGGATAATTGCGAAAGTAAGAAGCATATGATCGAGAGAGGAAAACAAGAAACCACAGGGATGTGAAAATAGGGCCAAAGATTTTTTATACTTCTGCAATGAAGGTCATGTCCCCTAGGGTTTTTTTTGTATATGTCAAGTTATAATTACCGTTACAAACATAGTTACAATTTTACTTGTAACTTGTAACCGGATGGTTGCAGGTGATTCTACAAGCACATCCGAATTGATCATGATCTGCATTGTTCACTATTCAGTCAGTGTCTACATTGTATGTACAGTTTAAGGTACTGTCACACATAGAAAATAGACAACGTCATAAGTCAATTTTTAAAATCAAGTGAGTAAGGCTTAAGCATTATGTTATTGTTATTCCTGGAACAGTTGTTTCACTACATTCTGCTAATAGGTATCAGTTTGCTTTTGTAGATGAGTCAAGATTGCAAAAGATAAGTTGAAAGTACCATAAAAAATAATAAACAAAAATATTAACAAGAAAAAGCTTTTACGTGATGGTAGAATCTGTTCTCATCCGTTATTAAAAAAAATACACAATTCAACATAATGTTTTTCTGAGCTTTAATGTGTAATTCTGTACAAGAATTGCCCCCCTGGTTCATAGATGCATGCCAGTTTTTTATGCCCGATTGTACTGTAGATACGGCAAATTGTATCAAACCACAGTTAACTGGAACTGCAAGCACAGAATGAATTACCATCACACCTGTTAAAACGCCCCAGATTTTATTACCCCGCAGAATAAAATGTTAAAATTTTGTCTGCTGGTTTTTTTCTTTAGAAATGAAGAGTTTTTTTAGCATTAATATTAGTATTATACACAAAATACCCTACAAAAAAAAATTTGGAACTTTTTAACTTGAACTCCCTTTTTAACTCTCAACTTGCCAATTTTTTAAAATGCTCAAGTTTTCCTTTCGACTTGGCCATAACCATTAATTGCATCATGGGGTGATCAATGAAAGATTCACTGACTGTAAAGAAAGTGCAGATCATGATCAGATCTCTAGATGTGGCGGTAGAATCTCTTACCGTGGCACGACAAGAATTTCAGAAGCAAAATGTACCTTTAATAAAAATGTGATCTTGCAAAAAACAACTAACATGACTAACAGTCAACTTACATGTGACACTATGTATTTGTTTTTCTTACAGAAGTATCATGAAGATTCTTTATAATCCAGTCCTTTGTATTATTAAGGATGCTTTTCCTTCCAAAACAACATGAATAAGATAAGAGTTTCAGTGTCTTAAAAGCTTTGATTTCGAGGAGCAAACATGTATTAGATAACAGGAAATAACTTGAGAACCTAGTCATAGTACATGTACAATGTACAGGTATTCCATACTTTTAGATTCATCATCCATTACCAATGTTACTTGCATCATTTCGTATTTTTGATTCTACGAGCTTTGAAAATAGGTAGATCAGCAAGCTTGATCAGGTGTCGAAGGTTGACTGAGCTCTCCTGAACTTTTTGCTTTATATCGTTAGTATGTACACTAAATAGGTTAATATGGAAAATGCGTTCGATGTTGAAATAAGTGTTGAAGATGAGGTAAAACTTGGAAAAGTGTTTGTTCTGTGTTGCAAAATCACAGCTTTTTAAACATTATCATGTGCTTCAACATTCTTGAGTTTGGGAACTTGTCTTTCATGATAAAGTAAATGATTAAATATAGCATTATTTCATGGCCAAAAATTGATAACTAGCTGGGTAACCAAAGACGCTCTTTGAGTTTTGAGTTACTGCCCTTGAATTGCTGTAATTTTGCTAGATTATCAGTATTTTCTCCCTGTCGGGAACAAGTTTTAATGGAGAAATCAACCACTTGTTACAACATAAATCAGGATCATTTTATTTGAAACATTTGAAGATAATGTTCAGTGTATCCATGAAACGTTTCAGTGATACTGCTAAAAATAGCTGTCAGATGAAAGAAGCAATTTTGTATCATTTTTAATGATTTCAAAAGTTATAAGATTAAGGTTTCTGTGAATCCAACATTAAATTAGTTTCACTAAAGAGCAAAAAAAAAAGAAAAAAAAAAAACAGGCTTCAAAGAAAATAGTCACAGCAGACTAGGTTAAAAAAAAAGATGCATCAATTTTATTTTCTGGAGCTGTTGTCAGGTAAAGCAAATGTTTTGGATTTGGGCATTTTGTAGAAGCTTCATTCATAGACAGTAACATAACGCAAGAGCTGTTTGGTCTGAACGCAACCCTAGACGCAGCAGATTGCAATCTATTGGAATCAAAACACTCGGGAAATCGCAAACGCCTGAATCTCAGTTTTATCATCACTTTGTTTTGTCTCTGTCTCATTCTGCTATTAGCTGTTACTGTAAAAGTTTCCATATTAATAAGTTGTTTATTTCACGATTTTTAAATTGTCTGTTTATTCATGAGTTTTTGAACTGGCAAGCAAGCACTATTTTATATAAAGCATCATTTGTTTGCTCATTAGCGAGTTTTGATGAATTTGCGAAATGCATCACTTGCAAAAATTTAGCAAAAATTAAAACCTCACGAAAAAATGACTTTTACTGTATCATGAGAGGAAGACAGCTCGAAAAAGTAAATTGACAAAAAACCTCTTTTATAGTCGTTATAGTGAAAAACTTGTTTGTGTAAGCAATGAAATATTTACTTCGTGCAGTATTGTGCCATGTGCTTCCAAAATCATATTGTTTGCTTAAAAGCTTTGACAAAATAAAATAATATAGTAAATTGTAAATTTTCTCGGTAGTGCTTCTTTTGCTATGAAAGTGCTGTATAGCACGTGGAATATATCTATGCATGTGTATTTGGTGAATAACTCGTCTTTCTGTAAAGTTATAGTTCTGTTATATTGGCATGACATCGCTCCTGTCCCTTCCAGGTCATTCGTTCTTCCCTGGTCCCGTCCAGATTAAACTGTGTGTCTATACAACTTAAGAATCATTTACTACATGGCTTTCAAACTTTGTACACAGGTACAATGTACATAATCACTGAAACAGTCAGTCACTCAAGGTGTGTAACTCTGGTGATAAAGTTTAATTACAGATTATGTCCCTTTATAAGCTAAAATTAGTTTTTTCAGTGAGACAAGATACATTGGTAATGGTATGATTAAAACAGATCTACAATGATGTCTCCAGTTTTCACAGGAAATAAACGTACCACAATAATGGCTGTATACATGTAACAAAAATGTTCTCTTTGGGTACAGCACATGTATGTATGACAGTTGGAGATATGTAAAAGTGTTAGCACATTGTAATTAATTTATGCAACTATGCCAAATTTAAGATAAAAAGTTTTAGTAAATTATTGTTACAGTAACTACTGCTTTGTTGATACTTTGCACTTGTTTAATAGACCACGGTTCTTCTCTTTTTTTTTAATGTATAAATATATTTTTTAAAGAGACTGAAAGATTGGAAAAGCATACATGTACATGGCATAGCTAAGAATTAATAGATTAGAATTGGAAAATATGCATTCATGAATGTATGATAGTTATTACAGATAATTTGCTAAGATGTGATGTAGAGTTACAAATGTACATGTACATGATGTGTGACCCATTTTTAGCTCGACTATTCGGAGAATATGGAGAGCTATTACAGTCACTTGTGCGTCGGCGTCGGCGTCGGCGTTGCTTCTTTGGTTAAAGTTTTGCCTGCTAAGTACTATCATGCACATATCTCAGTAACCACTTATGATATTGACTTGAAACTTTGTTCATGTCTTTAGGGGTGTCATACAATCAAGGCAGATAACTCTTGAAAAAAGTTTAGTACAAATTATGGCCCTTGTTTGACTTTGAAAATTTGGTTAAAGTTTTGCCTGCTAGGTACTATCATGCACATATCTCAGTAACCACTTATGATATTGGCTTTAAACTTTGTTCATGTCTTTAGGGGTGTCGACAATCAAGGCAGTTAACTCTTGAAAAAATTTAGTACAAATTATGGCCCTTGTTTGACTTTTTGAAAATTTGGTTAAAGTTTTGCCTGCTAGGTACTATCATGCACATATCTCAGTAACCACTTATAATATTGACTTGAAACTTTGTTCATGTCTTTAGGGGTGTCATACAATCAAGGCATATAACTCTTGAATAAATTTAGTACAAATTATGGCCCTTGTTTGACTTTTTGAAAATTTGGTTAAAGTTTTGCCTGCTAGGTACTATCATGCACATATCTCAGTAACCACTTATGATATAGACTTGAAACTTTGTTCTTGTCTTTAGGGGTGTCATACAATCAAGGCAGATAACTCTTGAAAAAATTTAGTACAAATTATGGCCCTTGTTTGACTTTTGAAAATTTGGTTAAAGTTTTGCCTGCTCGGTACTATCATGCACATATCTCAGTAACCACTTATGATATTGACTTGAAACTTTTTTAATGTCTTAAGAGGTGTCACACAGTCAAGACAGATAACTCTTGTTTAAATTTAGTGCAAATTATGGCCCTTGTTTGACTTTTGAAAATTTGGTAAAGTTTTGCATGCAAGGTACTATCATGCACATATCACGTAACCACTTATGGTAGTTATATCAAACCTTGCAATAGTGTTCAGGGTAAATTTTGTATCAAACAATTAATTTACCAAAAATTAAATCTATAGTTATAGATTTTGACTTTTTTTATGATTCAACTTTCCTAGTTTATACTTAATAGTTAGCAGAATTTTGTTTTGCTATTACACTGATAAAAGTTTTGTTTTATTAGCAAACACCCACAATAGTCGAGCGTGCTGTCTTATGGACAGCTCTTGTTAAAAGAGAAAGTAAACTAATTGACAAGTGACTCCGTTATTATTGTTAAATATGCAGATCTGTATAGATATTGGACTGAAGAACGTTTTTTTTTCCAAATTGTTTGGTCCTCAACATAATGCAGAATAGAACATGCATTTTGCATGCTGGTTTCAGTGCAGAAGAAAGTGGTTCCAAGTAGGGAACAAGTAAAAACAATTGTTAATGGGGTGTATTTTTTCTTATCAAACTTCATTGAATTAAGCTATTAGGTTAAACAGTTTTTTCTTCTGAAAGTTATAGATTGCAAAATTGAAATGAACTAGTAAATAAATAGGTTACTAAACTGGCTTCCTGTCTAAAGAGAGTCAGGATTGGTTTGCAACATGCAAACAAGATGCAATTTGGACAGATAGATACAGTAATTTTTCAAATATACAGGCAAAACGTACATGTGTAATGTAAACACACACAAGTTTTTTTCCTACACAGTCAAATTTCCAAATAAGAAGTTACTAATTCTGAAAATGGAAAAGTCAATTTGTTTGTTTATACATTTTTGAGATATTTTGCTCCTTTGATTAAGGCTTCAGTGCTGTAACATGCTATCAGGGCAATAGCATCAAATTTGAATAATAAGCAAAACTTATCTGGTTCATGTAGAAACCGTCTTGAATGTTACATTACATTTATTCCACATGTTTTCACAGTTATTGTCGATTATATTTATGTAAATTCATTCATATTACACATCTATTTTATACACGTAAATAGTATTCAATTTACCACAAAAACGTTGTACAAATTCTTTTATTTATTGTCATTTACTATGACAGAACGTGAGCTACACTATTCCTCTGGCATTATGCATATTTACATTGTTACGTATATTTAAAGACAGAATGTGATGTGGAGTTGTGTATATTTGTAAACGTGTTAGATTGCGGCGTGATTCTATAAAAGAGAACCCACTTGGTACGGTTTTAGATTTTATTTACCAGGTTTTGATCCGTCAGACATTTTTTCAGGACAGATTATTTTGATTTTTCAGTTTTGGTTTGTCAGCATTTGTCAGTTTCTAAACAAGTTTAGGCAGAACTGCTGGTCAGATATAAGCCATGTAGTTTTTCTTCACATATTTTAAAAAGAGATAAAACCCAAGTGATGTCCTCCTTAAGTTTAGAAAATGCCTTTCTGTTCTTAAATGCTCAGGGGTAATAGATCTAATCTGAAATGTTGACAAATTTTCTGCCCGAAATTGCCTTTGTCAAGAATATGTTGAATTTTCATGAATATGGGAACCTTATTAAGGGGCCATATATCAAAACACTGTTATGTACCTAGTGGGTCCCTTTTTATAAAACACGTTGCTTGTTTATTTGGTAATATTATAAGAAACCCAGGAATGTGCTATAGGGACCTTATTTCACAATTTCATCTTTTTGCAATAAAATGTTCAAAATGTATGTATGTTCTGGATAGAGTCTTCAGTTGAAGTCATTTTCAACAAGAGGGCATGTGCCCCTACATTTAGGATGAATCTTGACCCAGCTGGCTGTAAACATCCTGCCTTAATGACCAGTGCAGATCATGATCAGCCTGCACATCCATGCAGTCTGATCAAGATTTTCACTGTTCGTTGCTCAGGCAGTAATTCGTCACTTGAAAAATTAAAAGTACTGTCATAATAGACACATTCAGTGCAAAAAATTTGCAGAGAAGTGCTTGCATATAAATGTACCTCACCCAGGAACATGCCAATCTGTTTTTACTGTGGGTAAGCGTTTAAAAAAAGATGACAGAGTAATTAAAGAACTAAATAGCTTGATACATATTCCGTGACCAAGTTGCTTGATTGTTTAATCATAAGCATAGACACGTAATCAGGTACTTGTCTTCATTAGCCTAAATCAATAGAGATCAGTGAACTTCTGCCTATGAAATGATAGTTTGTAAAGGTCTATGATGATCGGCTAATCAAGATTTTTCAGTTGTGAAATTGTAGTAGTCAAACCTGTTATAAACAGATAGTCGAGGAATGCGAGAAAAGTGTCGACTTAAAGAAGGTGGCTCCATTGGATAAGTGTAGTTTATTTAAAAATAACCACTGGGATATTTCTGAATCAATAGTTCATTTATTTAGAAGTTCGGAATAGTTTCTGTTGAATTTTGAAATGTCGGTTTAATGAGTTATTGGGCTGCTGCATTATGGGGGTTGAATGTGAAACTAGTGTAGTGCTTACACAAGTTACTCATTCAACACTCAATAATTTAATATTGATTCCAGTACTTCACAGTGGTGAAATAATTTTGATATGTGCGTTAGGAATTCTGAATCGGTCTTGTATGCTAGTTCAGTGTAGTTTAGCAGCTTTTAACCATGATTTTATGCGCAAACGGGGAAAAATACCTACAGAAGACTATTGTGATAATGTTTAGTGGACATAGGCTTTTATTTGTCAGATGGACATGTACATTGTATTTCCTTTTCTATGCAAAAGAAATGTAGTTCCTACCCGAGGAAGAAAAATACCAAATTATGCTATTTATTAGGGATCATTTCTAACTGTTACTGACCCTTACACTGTTTATGGCACCTTAGAGTGAGCTCCCCTTTGAATAATTAATGGACCAGTCCATATCTAAACATGGACAAGTTCATTTTAGAAACTTGCCAGTGTATGGATTAATACTGTATTATTTTATGATGTGGTTGTATTGATTATGATATGGTTGTCAACAGTTGCATATATATGTGTGTACACTTTTTGTTACACCTAGTGTGTGTGTGTAATATGCTCTTAAATTAAATATGCAGGCATATGATATGTCTCAGACTCTCAGTTATCAAGTAAGCACGCTGTATCAAGCTTGTGCTATAAACGTGTAGAGAAACTTCAAGCGTTGGTCTCCTAGGGCATGTGACAGCTTTATACAGGCATAATTATGTAGACATTTAGTATATCAGTTAGCCTTCAAAGACAGGTGGATTCTATATCCATATAATAAAAACTGTGTTGGTCTGGACATGCAAATGTGTTGATCATGATACTGTTAAATTTATGTACTGAACAATATTTTGCATATTGTTTACTTTAAAATTAGTATACATGTGTGCTAGTAAACAATGTATGCTTCTGGTGACAACCATTTATAATAACAACTGTCACATGATTGATAATCATCACTAAATTATTGATTTATGTTGTCATAATTACCTAGTACTTGTTGTGTAGACCTTAGAGAAGTTACTCTGAAAAAGGTGTGTGTGTGAACAGTCCTCTATTTCTGGCATATGTTCTAGATTTTCAAAGGTTGATTTTGTAACTTTTGTATCTGCTGGGCTGCCAGACTTTAAAATCTGTAATTGATAGAAAATAAAAACCCTTAGTTTTTTTATACGAATAACTCTGCTAATATTTTCTGTTTGGAAATTAGTAGATGCGAACTGTGTTGATCTTAGGCCATTATTGGACCTCATCATTCTGTTCCTCAAGGGTGGTTTGATAGAAGTTTTTATTGTTACTGACTTTACAGGGTGGGGTATACATGTTTATTGAACAAATATTTTCTTGATCTCATACCAGTAGAACTGGGGTGTTGATTATAGTTTAACACTTGACCTTTGGGAGTTTCTGAAAAAGGACTCTTGCATCTTTCAAACACAACATTATTTTCCTGGCTTGTTTATCTTCATAGCATTTGATTTAGGCTTCTAAGGTAATGAATAATTCATTCCATTATATCAGCTGGACTGGTGTCAGACTGGAAAATACTGCAAAAGTTCTTTTAATATTCCAATTCCTTTCTAGTATAAATTTATCGATACAAATTGTTTCCAGGAAAATTCATAGGCATTCTACTACATCACAGTAACTGTTGTCTGAAAGCAAATTGAGAAGCAAGAAGACATAAATTTCTGAGGGAAAACTGAAATTTTTGTTTTAGTCCAAAATCAGATTTTTTTGTGAAATTTTAGCTGCAGGTATCTTAATGAATACAGCATGATCCTGTATGGATGTTTTCACGGTCATGAAGTTCACTTAGTCACTTTCTAGGTGCACCAGAACAGTTTCTACAGATTCATTACAGATAGAGATATCCTCTGTAAAACCTGGTACAAGAGTCTCTTAGCTATCCATAGGGCAACATAGGTGTAGATAAGCTTATAGGATGTGGTTTACCAATTTATACCTAGACATTTCACAATGGGATGTTCTGTCTTCCAATTTGAGTGAATCTATTTTTTTTAATTGGGGTGTTTTGAAGAACTGTGATGCAAAAGGCTAACAAATAAGATCCTGGCCAGACAACATTGTATTTGTCGTCTGCTTTAGACAGTAGCTGTTTCAAATGGAAAAGGTATATTATACAATAGAAACTAGGCAATGGGTTAACCAGTTTCTTAAATGCACTATATCTGAAAAATATACAGTCAACCCTGTCTTAAGAAGCCTGTTGTTGGATGCATCAGAAATAGCTATCTAAGGGAAGTGGCTGTTAAAGACAGGTGTTTCTGTATTTTTAAAGGAAGGTTAATTGGTATAATTCGGAATTAGCTGGTTAAGGCATTTGGTTGCATTGCGATGGCCATAAACACACTTTCAACTGTACAGATAACCTGATCAGACTTGGAAATATATCATTTATGTGCTAGAACATCACTCATACTTCATTATGTGTTAACATCAGTGTTTAAATACAGATTTTTATCTTACACAGCAAAACAGAAGCTTTGAAATGTTTATGCTTTTTTAATTAGAAATATGTTTCTTTCCCAAAAAAATGACTATAAAATAATTATTGTATAATGTTTCTGGTCTCTTAGACTTTGCCAAATGCTCTAGACTTTGATGTTTATCAAAGTGATCTAAGTTTCTTGCTGGACCTTTAAATTGAAGAGTTTGTATCTGTATACATTGCCTTCTTTGTACAAGTCTGATTTTTTAAGTTGCAACAGATTTTCAAATTCACATTGCAACCTAGGAATTTCAAAGTGCTTGAAAAGTGTAGAAAAATGTCTGATAAACTGTGCTATTTTGACGTAGAGCGTTCTCATTTTTCAGTTTCATGTGATATCAGTTTTATTCAGATGGTGAGGAAAGATATTTTCTACTGGCTTATGTGCAATTAATATTTGAAAATTATCTGATTGGCAGGCCTGTGACTTGGCAGAGACTTTTAAGAATATATTGTAGAACTTTGTTTCTTAGTATCTACTTAATCAGTATATAAATACTCTTTAAGACTTCTGCTTTAAATTCGCGATATTCTGTTACATACTGATTTTTATCCTGTCAGTTGTGAATGTGACCTTGACCTTTTAAAGAGGCCCCAGTGTTACAGGGAAAATTTTACTATGGCAGTGATATGTGCATTATAATATATCAAAAGTCAGCGTTATCTTTTTGTTTGATTAATTTTGTGTCAAGGCATTTTATAGATTTTACTAACTAGTTCCTCTCTTCAGTTACCCAAGCACATATTCACCAAATATGAAACATGTTGAGAGCAGAAATGATACTCAAAGATTTTAATATGTTGCTTTGCTGACAGAAAAATCCACCAGTTTAACCTGGTGATTACGTGATCAGGTTTCATTTTTTGCTGTATTTGTATATTCGAGATTTTTTATCTGCTGCAAGTTTAGCAACCATGGTTTCCATTGGTGATGGGAACAGATTCTCTGATAAGCTAAATACTACTTTGTTTCTACCTTAAGAGGGTAAATCTCAGACTTTACAAGTCATTTTACTTTTAAGATGAATATACAACAGCAATAAAATAAGTGACAACACAATTCTTTACCATTTGATAATTGTCAACCGACTCCCATACACCCCTGACTCTGTCCCCTTTCTGCCAATAAAAAATCTTTGGGTATCATCTCTGCCCAAGCTTTACTCGATACCAAGAATTAAAATGTTGTGTGTAAATGAAACAATATAGCTGTGAGCAAATTACATTGAACACTACTGTTGAATATATTAGACATACTCTAGTTGTACAATAAATTCTGTTACATGTGTTTTCTAGACCACATTATAGTCTAGTAAATTGATTATTGCATGCTTAACCAACATACAGGATGTATAAATAATTACAAACTGTTTTGGATAATTTTGTCTTGTTTATTTTTTATTCACTCCAACACTCTATGTTTCTTGGCGTACTGGAGTTGTATTGCCCAATCATATACCGGTAGTGTCTTAAGTTTGAGCTTTGATGGACTTATTTCCCCTATGTGTAAATGGTTTGAGTTATGTGTTTACTTTAAACTCTGAGCAAAAACCCAGTTTGCATGCTAGAACCCAGTTAAGACCCAAAGTTACCAATACTAGTACTTTGGGTAACTGGCAGTCCCGAGGCAGTAACTAGGTCTTCTCTCTGTTGGAATGTTTTTTCATTGGTTGTCATTAACACAGTTTGTACTTTATTGCACAGTGAGAACCATTACTTTGTAGGTTATAATTTGTTTGAAAAGAAATAAAAATCCGTCAAATGACCTCCACTCTTTGGAAAAGCAACTGAACATAACTAAACAAATGACTTCAGTAGACCTCATCGGAATGAAACAGTTACCAGCTTACTTGACAACCCAGAGGATCAGGTTCAATACCATTTTCCAGCTTCATAGTGTGTCCCTTTGTTACACATGCCTTGTTTAGCATAGCTGTTGATCGGTACAAGTAAAAAGGATTTAAATATGCAGTTTTGAAACATAAATGATCTGTTCAGTTATGGCCGTGCCTCAGTTAATGGAAGTTGGGAGAACTTGCTTTGCAATTGAGCTAAAAAAAGCACAACTAAAACTGTTGCCATAGGGGCCTAAATAATGCCCCCTGCCCATGTGTTTCATGTTCTTCTACAAAGGATATCTTCAAACAAGAAGGCCAAGAATTTGAAGATGGCCCTTTATCACTCACCTGGCTACCATAGGCTATATAACAAGGTCAACGATCACACCACGGGATGGATCAGTTTTGACCTGGGGGTCATGATTTTAACACTTTTCATAGAGGGCAACTACACAATGCTAAATGTCAAATATCTAAGCTTACACAAGAAAATTTTTCCTATATAAGCCTAGGTGAAAACAAGTGACCCCCCAGACCCAGTGTGTCATGATTTTACAATTTTGGTATAGGTCCACAAGGCTTTGCTACATGCCATATATCTAAGCTCTAGCTAGGCCTTGTGGTTTCATAGAAGATTTTTAAAAGTTCTTATTTGTTGCCATAGCAACCAAAGTTCTGCATGGTATAGAATTCTTGAAAAACTTTGATAGAGCTTCATGCAAAGAACATCCCTGGCAAGTGTTATCACATTGGCACAGTGGTTCCAGAGATTTCGTTTGAAAGAAATGGTAGATGAGTGGTCATAATAGCTCACCAAGGCACTTTGTGCCAGGTGAGCTAAAACTATGGACCATAACTCCCGACACTATTTATGACATCAACAAATTTTTGCTTCGTACACATTAACACTTCATCTCATATGAAACTGCCAACTTTTTCACGTAATAGTCTGGTTGGTAGCAGGGCTTAAACCCTTCTAGTGAACACGAAATAGGGACTTTAACCATTCGTCCATGAGGCAAGTAATATCATATTTATTTCTTTGGTAAGAAAAAGAATTAAACACCGAGTATATTAACGTATTTCTTTCAGCTAAAAAAAACATTCCAACAAAATACATCGTATCATAATTATTATTATAACTATTATAATCTTAATAACAAGCGCATTATGAATTAAAAATCTTATAGACTTCACACGGCTAGGACTTTGCAACACCTTTTTCATATCTCTCTTGCATTAATTTATAAGCCCAATCTAAAAACTTTTGTGTCCGTTTTCCATTTGCACTAACAACTTTATAATTGTCCTCTGACTGCGTAACTCGTCCGAATACAGCATCACAAAACATGGCAACAACCTCTGACCTTTCTTCATCTAAACTCTGAAAACAGACACCATAAAAACTTTGTAAGGATATAGCTGTTCTGCTACCAAGCTCTGTATTTTCCAGAAAGATATATTGGCATGTGAATACACTTCGGTAATATTCTACTTATCTATAACCTGAATTTGTTATTCCTTTACAATTTTAGCAGCTTAAATAAAAATTCAATTTTATTGTGTTAAAAAAGGAATCTGTACAGTTTTGAAATATATGCTTCTTTGCTCTTTTGTCATCCTGCCAGCAGCAAGGATTTCTGCCTTTGCAATTAGTGCAGATCATGATCAGACTGCACGTCTGTAAATTTTCAGAGGGCACTTGTAGTACCATCAAAAATGAAAGACGAACAAGTCCCATTTTAAAAATTCAACAAGGTCCAGTTAAATTTCAAAATCTCAAATCCCCTTAAAAAAAAAAAAAAACCCAAAAAAAAAAAAAAAAAAATAAAAAAACTATATTATAAAAAAAAAAAAAAAAAAAAAAAAAAAAAAAAAAAAAAAAAAAAAAAAAAAAAAAAAAAAAAAAAAAAAAAAAAAAAAACCCCCCCCCCAAAAAAAAAAAAAAAAAAAAAAAAAAAAAAAAAAAAAAAAAAAAAAAAAAAAAAAAAAAAAAAAAAAAAACACACACACACACCCCCCCCCCCCCCCTTTTCTCTGAAAATATCATATTGCTGTTCCATCAGAACCAAAAACAAAATCAGAATACTTACCTTAGGAAATGCTATATAAGCCATGGTACTTTTTGGCATCTCTACAACCAGTATTAGAGGCTTTGTTACTGTCAATGATTTCATCATCTTATTCAACTGAAAAAAGAAACTTCTTTTTAACTTCTAGATTTGCCAGTTAATCCAGATTCTAAATTTCTTTTCAGATATAAAAGTCACAATTACCCCATTTTTAAACCCCAACCCCCCCCTGAAGGGAAAGGGGCCGCCTTTGGTGGGGGGGGGGGCATAATATGTCTGCTACGAATTCACCCTGAACAACCAATGGTATTGTCCAAATTTATAAAGTAAGCAGAAAAGAGTGTTGTTTTTGACATTTTCAATGCAACAGTGTATACTAAGATTAGTCATTACCTTGCTTTTCTTTACAAACTTGAAACACCAGACAAGCATGTAGAAAGAAATACAAACACATCTAACTTGAATGGGCCTTGCACAGCAAAAATTGCCAAAATGTACAGAAAAATCACCCAAATCCCATTCAATTGAATAAGGGAAAAGTTTTGCACACTAGTAAGAAAATGAGTCATCGACTCAGTTGGTTGAGTTAACTTATTTGAGCTAATAAATTGTGATTCCACTCATGAAAGTGAAGGTGTTTTCAAAGGCAGGCTGCTGTTGTTAGTACGAGACTCCTATTGGTTTTTGGGGAAGAAGTTTTAAGGACAAGGTCTAAAAGACGACTGAGAACGGCTGCTTTTCACTACATGAGACCATTTGAGCCTGCATTTCTAAGGAATGCAAATAAATTTATGACAAACAAACTGACAGGTAACAAAATCAGTTCCTCCTACCAATTTGGAAGGAATATAATTAGCCTGAAGTATTCCTTATCAAACAGGTTAAACCATTACCTTTGGTAGCACTTTTGCAGAAAACTGATGAACAATATATTCTTCATCATTATTCATTCCTGCCTGCAAGTCCTGCAAAATTTATTATATGGATAAGTAGCATATAAAGGCAAAAGATTTAGATCATTTTGGTAACTAAAAACTCTGGTGCATATGTCAAGTATATAACGTAATTTGCCATGAAAGATTTGACGTGCCACTGTTGTGTAGAGATAAGCATACAGGACAGATAATCCAAAGACCGATACGATGGTTCAAATCACGGCAGTGGTGGTCGAATTTTCATGACAAACATAAGTTTATTTGAAAACTCTGAATTCAAAACATAATTACAAAATAAACACCCCCTTTTTTTTCAAGTTGCAAAGTTCAATGAACAACACACTGAAGTTTTTTCCATCTGTCCAGGTGCTTTAAACAAGAGGGCCAATATGGCCCTATATCGCTCACCTTGGTACAAGTCCACTTGCCTGGTGGAAGATCACTAGATAATGTTATATACCAAATAGGTTTTCCTATATACGCCTTTGTAAAACAAGTGACCGAGGGTCATAATTTGAACAATCTTGGTAGAGGTCCACTAGCCAATGCTACATGCCAAATATCTAAGCTCTAGGCCTTGTGGTTTCAGAGAAGAAGATTTTTAAAGTTTTTACTATATATGCCTATGTAAAACTAAGCGACCCCCCATGCGGGGTCAATTTTGATCCGGGGGTCATAATTTGAATAATCTTGGTAGAGGTCCACTAGCCAATGCTACATGCTAAATTTCTAAGTTCTAGGCCTTGTGGTTTCAGAGAAGAAGATTTTTAAAGTTTTTCCTATATAAGCCTATGCAAAACTAAGTGACCCCCGGCGCGGGGTCAATTTTGACTCGGGGGTCATAATTTGAACAATCTTGGTAGAGGGCCACTTGACAATGCTACATGCCAAATATCTAAGCTCTAGGCCTTGTGGTTTCAGAGAAGAAGATTTTTAAAGTTTTTCCTATTTTTTGCCATAGCAACCAGAGTTCTGCATGGAATGGAATTCTTTGAACAATTTTGGTAGAGCTTCATGCAAGGAACATTCCTGCATAGTTTTATCAACATTGGCCTAGAGGTTTCAGAGGAGATGTCATTTGAATCAAAATGTTGACGGACGACGGACAATCATCGATCAGAAAAGCTCACCCTGGCATAGCCAGGTGAGCTAAAAAACGTTGTCATAACAGCCATGTCCATAACACTAGTTTCTTACTAACAAAACTTGGTGCTGAATGACTCGGAAAAATGGAGCAGAAAAGAATTAATGCCAAAATCGCTTTTAAAAGCAATATCGAAATCACCAAAACAGCTTTGGGTTAAAATGGAATTGATACTAAAATGACATGGTGGAAAATGACTATAAATCCTTCAAGAAATGGCAAGAATGACACAATATTGGCTTGAACCCACACCCTTCCTTTAATCACATCCAGTCTATATCATTACAGATAAAAGACAAGAGGGCCAAGATGGCCCTATATCGCTCACCTTGGTACAAGTCCACTTGCCTGGTGGAAGATCACTAGATAATGTTATATACCAAATAAGTTTTCCTATATACGCCTTTGTAAAACAAATGATCCCCCCCGGGCAAGGTCAATTTTGACCCCAGGGGCATAATTTGAACAAACTTTAAAGAGGTCTACTCGGCAATGCTACATGCCAAATATCTAAGCTCTAGGCCTTGTGGTTTCAGAGAAGAAGATTTTTTAAGTTTTTACTATATATTCCTATGCAAAACTAAGTGACCCCCGGTGCGGGGTCAATTTTGACCAGGGGCTCATAATTTGACCAATATTGGTAGAGGTCCACTAGCCAATGCTACATGCCAAATATCTAAGCTCTAGGCCTTGTGGTTTCAGAGAAGAAGATTTTTAAAGTTTTTACTATATAAGCCTATGTAAAACTAAGTGACCCCCGGTGCGGGGTCAATTTTGATCCGGGGCTCATAATTTGAACAATCTTGGTAGAGGTCTACTCGGCAATGCTACATGCCAAATATCTAAGCTCTAGGCCTTGTGGTTTCAGAGAAGAAGATTTTTTAAGTTTTTCCTATATATTCCTATGCAAAACTAAGTGACCCCCGGGGCGGGGTCAATTTTGACCCGGGGCTCATAATTTGAACAATATTGGTAGAGGTCAACTAGCCAATGCTACATGCCAAATATCTAAGCTCTAGGCCTTGTGGTTTCAGAGAAGAAGATTTTTAAAGTTTTCCCTATATATTCCTATGCAAAAACTAAGGGCCCACCCGCGCGGGGTCAATTTTGACCCGGGGGTCATAATTTGAACAATCTTGGTAGAGGTCCACTAGACAATGCTACATGCCAAATATCTTAGCTCTAGGCCTTGTGGTTTCAGAGAAGAAGATTTTTAAAGTTTTTCCTATTTATTGCCATAGCAACCAGAGTTCTGCATGGAATGGAATTCTTTGAACAATTTTGGTAGAGCTTCATGCAAGGAACATTCCTGCATAGTTTTATCAACATTGGCCTAGAGGTTTCAGAGGAGATGTCATTTGAATCAAAATGTTGACGGACGATGGACGACGGACAATCATCGATCAGAAAAGCTCACCCTGGCGTAGCCAGGTGAGCTAATAATAACTAGTTTTTTTAAGGAAATATGTGATTATAAACTGAAACAAACTAAATATACTATTTGTGATTCAAAAGATTTTTGACCTCCCTAAATGTGGTGTTGAACTTACCATTTTCAGCTGTTTGAATGCTTGTTTGTTAAGAGCAGTATTAATATCAGTTCCAACAAGCGCCATTTTAGTTACCATATCATCTTTGAAAAGCTTTGGTAACACCTCACATCCCAGTACCTGTACTTAACGTGTAAAAGACACAGTAAATTTTTCTGACATATTGAATCTATTTTTAAATGTGTGTATTCTATCTTAACCCTATTCAAATGAAAAAGTATAAAATGGACATATCAAATTTCAATATGAATACTGGTTTAAAAGACAAAATATCTGGTACAAGTGTAGTGAGAGCTAACATACTGTAAACCTAGAAACTTTTCTATGCTTAGTTATTAGTTAAGTTAGCAAAATTCGTTAGAACAGTCAATCAGCAAAATTTAGTAGTTGTGAAATCGTCACTTTCAATGAAATTGTGAATGCTCCTAGCTTGAAGATGTCACATCGCAACATTGTTTCATGTATGAAATGTACATCAAATACCAACAGAAGCTATTAAAAATGTTTCATGGTAAATAAAATATGAAACAAACAACAGTTACTATATAAATCCTTAAAATAAATACTTATTGTTTATGATTTAGGCAGTGAGTATGGTGATTACTGATTTCAATTTAACAACCTAAAACACGCCACAATCTAGGTTGACAAGTTGCAGGTCATACCGTATTAATCTTTTTCTGTAAATCTGTACAGAGTTCTAATTTACCATCCTGTTTCAGAGTATTAACAAGTTCTGTGTACAAAGTACTGACATGGTCAGCTGTCTGTTTTGCCTAAAAATAGAAAGAAATACATGTGCTTTCTTCGGACATCAACTGACAATTCCTTTATCTACCAACATCGAAAAATGAAATGTAACATGTTTGTGAAATAAATGTCTAACATGTCATTCATTCTCATGTAAAATTAAGTTGAAAACTAGAGATTGTTTTTCACAAAAAAACTTGTCTCCCCCCTTATGACCTTGACCTTTGAGTTAGTGACCCCAAATTATAACGAGAAATTGACCAACGGTCACTGTGACCTTGACCTTTGAACTACTGACCCCAAAAACAATAGGGATCATCTGCTCAATAAGACCAATCATCCTATGAAGTTTGAGGTCTGTAGGTCTAAAGGAACTCTAGTTATCATCCGGAAACGAGAAATTGACAAACGGTCAGTATGACCTTGACCTTTGACCTACTGACCCCAAAAACAATAGGGATCATCAGCTCTATAAGACCAATCATCCTATGAAGTTTGAGGGCTGTAGGTCAAAAGGAACTCTAGTTATCATCCGGAAACGGAAATTGACCAACGGTCACTGTGACCTTGACCTTTGAACTACTGACCCCAAAAACAATAGGGATCATCTGCTCAATAAGACCATTCATCCTATGAAGTTTGAGAGCTGTAGGTCAAAAGGAACTCTAGTTATCGTCCGGAAACGAAGAATGGACGGACGGACTGACGGACTCCCCCCAGTTTGAGGGTTGTAGGTCAAAAGGAACTCTAGTTATCATCCGGAAATGAGAAATTGACCAACGGTCACTGTGACCTTGACCTTTGACCTACTGACCCCAAAAACAATAGGGATCATCTGCTCTATAAGACCAATCATCCTATGAAGTTTGAGGTCTGTAGGTCTAAAGGAACTCTAGTTATCATCCGGAAACAAGAAATTGACCAACGGTCAGTGTGACCTTGACCTTTGACCTACTGACCCCAAAAACAATAGGGATCATCAGCTCTATAAGACCAATCATCCTATGAAGTTTGAGGGCTGTAGGTCAAAAGGAACTCTAGTTATCATCCGGAAACGAGAAATTGACCAACGGTCACTGTGACCTTGACCTTTGAACTACTGACCCCAAAAACAATAGGGATCATCTGCTCAATAAGACCATTCATCCTATGAAGTTTGAGAGCTGTAGGTCAAAAGGAACTCTAGTTATCGTCCGGAAACGAAGAATGGACGGACGGACTGACGGACTGACGGACGGACGGACTGACGGACAGGGCAAAAACAATATGTCTCCCCCCGAGGTGGGGGAGACATAATGAATGAATTTACAGGTTGTAATGTGAGATACCCTTTTATATACATGTATTAACACTGAAGAGTATATTTCAAATTTTGTTTTGTTTTTCACTAGCTTTTATCATCACTTTTCATTTGACTGAAAATTCACAATATGCAAATCATTCAATTTTCAACAAGTTCCATGTCTAAAAATACAATTTATTTGCATTTTTGTCAATAAGGCCTAATGTACATACATTTATCCTCAAAATTCACTTGTTAAATGGAACTTTATACAATGGTAACAATATGATACTACCTCTATAGTATGGACAAATATAATAATGCATTTAAAATCGCTGAAATAGCTTAATATCAATTTTTCAGTTATTTACCTTCTTTGCCTGTGCCCCTGTTATACAAACTATAGTTTTTCTACCAGTGGCCTGACCTTGAACACTTGTTATACAGAAATCTTCAAGGTCACCTGTGTTCAGTACATGCCTGAAATAAAACAAGTTTACCAAAACTTTAACAGCAAATTCAAAAATCAGCACCGACAACTAAATTCTTTAAAACTATAGATTCCAAATATATCGTAAGTTTGAAAATTATAGGTCCCAAGCTTCATACCCAACATTGTCAGCATCATCTCCAGATGCCTCATGTAGTTCATAGTATTTAACATGAATTCTTCAAAGCTCTATGTCCTGACTTTAATTCTCAATTCAATCCTTTAAATCCAAAGGCTGCGAATTAAAATCTGGACCTTAACCAGTTCCTGTTTTAAAATCTAAAAGTCGTAAGTTAAGTTCCCAATTTAGTTCTTCAATTAAAAGATAAGTTCTCAACTGGCTCTTTAGTTTATACAAACTTATTTTAGCTCGATTATGAAGAAAGCTTGTAGCTTATCCAGTCACTCTCAAGTCCACTTCCTGGAAAAACCAGTACTGTTATCATATGAGGAGGAACAGTCGTGACCCCAGTGGGGCTCGAACGTGCAACCTCCAGGATGAGCAGAAGACACCTTAACCTCTACACCACTACTCCCACTGGTTTTTTAAATCTAAAGGTCCCACAGTTTACACATGTGTGACACCTTGAAATATATACTTACGTTCCTCCACAGAGTTCATGTGACACACATGACCTTCCTGACGTCTGACCTTCCACTGACACTGTATAAACTGGATTTGGATATACCTATAAACAAATTAAAATCATTACCTTGTTTAATATAAGGCTCAATATAACAATTTCTTTCAAGAAATATGATGCTACTGAATTGTAATGCCTGCCAAAAAGTAAAAACCTACAACCAGATAAAGTCATTATACATGTAGCCTTATTTTCAAAGGAATTTTTTTTTACACCAGTTCCAAACTATACTGGTAAGAGAAACATCTTCAATCCCCAATCCAACTCCCCCACCCTTTCATGTACACATACTCAGAATCAAGGGTTTGAGTACTTTAATGTTTGTAGCATATCAGCATCATTTGTGTTATATTTACATGTACATTAACAAAACGAGCGTTAAAATGAAATTCAATCATTCACAACAGTATATATCTGTGGTCCGACCAGGATCTGCATGGAAAATAATAAATATTAAACAAATACCCCTATAACAAATCAATGGTACAGTCTAAATTGAGAAATGGAATAGTCCATTTAAGGAATTTAGTGAAGTTAAGATTTACTCCAACCCTGCTGAATTTCTAAAATGGACTTGCCAATCTTTCAGTTTGGAACACACCATTTATTGCTCAAAGGGGTGGTCACTAAAACATTGCTGACTGAACAGTGAGCAATGCAGATTATGATCAGACTAGTAAGATGGACAGGCTGATCATGATCTGCACTAGGGGCATATAAAGGAAGACTCAATTGCTATCAGCAAGGTTAGGGTAGCAGTGTTTTGTTGTGAACTTTTGAAAAATGAAAATAAATCATTACCACATTGTCTAGATAAACCATGCCATCTTGTTCGAGTGCTTGTTTTAGAGGTACAAGCTGCCGATGTACAGGGACCTTTTCTGCTACTGTAGATGTTACTAACTCATCTACCTTCTCAATGTTGTCATCTGTAACTGCAGCCTGTGAAACCATTAACCTACATGTCAATTTTGCAAAATATAGAATATTTCATTTAAGGGTATTTTAGGACCATGCAACTTAAGCATTGCTAAATGTTTTCCTTCTGTTCTCAGATGCCTTGCAGTTGCCATCAAGACTAATGAAGTGGCTGTCAGACTGTGAACCAGATACTGTATAAAGACTGTTACAGTAAACTCTGTATGTAATGACTCCGAATATAGCAAAATTCCGGATTTTAGGAACAAATTTTCTCTGCCCGAGTCTTTTATCTTTATTTATTTTATATAAAAATGGTGTATGGATATAGCAAACTCCAGATATAAAGAACATGTTAAATGGTCCCAAGTAGTTCATTATAAGCGGAGTTTACTGTACTGTAAATCTGGTAATTTCTGTGCACTGAAAATTTTGCGATTTATGTGTTAACAGACACACTTATTGGCTAATGTTTTATTTGCAAAAGGATAAGTCTCTAAAAGTAAATCCATGCTAAATGAATCTTTTGAGAGATTTTTAAATGAGCAAAGTGGGAAATTTGCGAAAATAGCAAAAGTTAAATAAGAAGGAAAATTACTTATTTTACGCTATTCAATTGAATCTGACAGTCGATTCTACATAAATATTAACAAACCTTTAAACTTTCACATGTATCTTTGATTGGTTGAGATAAATTTCAAAGCTCTGCTCTTTCAATTTCAAACCAATTCTAATTCAGTGTGCCATCCTTTACGTGTACTTACCCAGCATGAGAAATCAAAGGTCAATTTATCACAGGTTACAGCTGAACCACATTGTGTCACATCATCGCCAACAACCTGACGTACTGCATAGTTTATTGAGATGGTGTTGCTGTGTGATTCCTATGGTACAGCCCACACGCCATTCCTGAACAATCATATGCATGAAAGAAACTTATAAGTAGCACAAAATCTTCTGGGTAAAGTCATTTAAATCTTATCAGTGTCGGTAGGTGTTGCAATACAAAATTAATACCAACCCCTCATTTTAAGATTAGATTTATTTTCAGTAGTCATTGGAACACCATAGTTACATTAAGGCCCACATGGAAGATTGGATAACCGAATGCATACCCTTTGTTAAATAAAGTATTTACTTCTTTCCTTACTTCCTTTACTTTACTTCACTTCAATTCACACTTCACTTTCACTTTACTTCACTTAACTAATAACACACACACACTGCTTGGGATTTAAACCCATCATAATATTCATTACACAACCAAATTACACTTTTTCATATCACTAACATTGTTCCTGCTTGAAATGTAGGTAATGCAAATAATTCATAACATGAATATAAGAGGTGCTAATGGTTTCAATTCTAAATCAAATCTCATAACGGATTTTGTTGATACATAAACAAGGTCTGTTCAAGCCGGTCGGCTACTTCATGTGTACAAAACAAAGAAATGAAATTACGTTCCCTCTTTTAATAAATTGGTGATAAATCTACATTGAAAATTGTTCATACCTAATTAAGTCTTTGTACAACACTTCTGAAAGTTCTGAAGTATGCAAAAACAAGAATTTGTAAAAAATTATTTTCACATTAACAGAAAAAGTTAAGTGGAACCGAAGTTGGTTTACTGTATTACTCACAGAATCAATTTCCATTTGAATAGACTGGTTCACTTCTAAATGTCCGTGTGTAACCTTGCCTATGTGTAGAACATAGTCATGACTTGACTGGGTATCTGTTACCTCAAGTACACCAGTCTGAATTAAAAACAAATAACAAAACAAAGAGTTAGCATCTCTAAAAATCTAACAATAACCATACCTTTAAACACACACATTAAGATGCAAATACATTCATGGAAAAATTTTGTATTAGATGAATTCATATGACTTTTGAAGGTCAAGTTGTCACCGACCGACATGGCCAAGCTATCTCTGACTGACAAAGATAAGTGACCACTAACTGACTTGACCAAGTGATTTCTGACATGGTCAAGTGGTAACTGACTATTATGGGGAAGTGATTATTGAACTTGAACATTTGTGCTGTCTGATCATGATCTGCACTGTTCCCGATTCTGACAGCAAGTTTTCTTCGAGCATCCCATAGAACAATCAATTGTACCGTTTTCATAGACAGACGGACAGGTTCATTGTAGAAATGAAGTAGAAGATCAGCTGAATAAAGAACATTAAATCCTCTTTCTATTTTGAAAGGATCAAGGTCAGTTAGTGATGACAAATACATCTATTTTATCACTACTTTAAACACGAACTTACCTGTGTCCTAAAAACTCCTTTATCTCCCATCTGTCCTCCCTTTTCTGCATAAAACTGGGTCCTATCCACAATAACCCCAACATCAGCCCCTTCTAATACTTTTCCCGATAGTTTGTTACTGCCATCAACCAAACATAAAACTTTACCATCTATAACTGGGTATTCTGAAATTAATCACCTCAACTTATAGTTCGAGAAAAAATTCTTTGTAGCTTCAATTACACAACCAAATTTAAGAACAGTGATCATTTCAATAATCAACAAAAAATATTACACATAGTGGTCACATGACAAACTTACTTAACAAAAGCTGTCATGATGTCATGAAGCATATGACATCATCATATCGTTCTTGACTTGTACACTCTTGGGAGAGGACTATAAAACTGTTATGGGAGCAGAATTTCAAAATTTTCAATTGGAAGTGTGAGAGAAACTGCATAGTTTTGATCAAAGATAAGAACACAGCCTTAGACAGAAGTGCAGTGGAGTGCAAGTGTGCAATAATCCACAAGTTGTTTTTTGTTTGTAATTTTCATTTGTTCATCACAAAATTACTTTATCTGAAAGTGGTTTATCATTGTGATGTATATTTACCAAAATCTTCCTTCTTTTACAACATTTTGTCTACAAACGAACCTCTGTTTTCCTTTTCTAATTTAAGATAAATCTGCATGTCAAATAAATTGCATAGCTTACCAGAACAAGTGAACCTAGCTGACATTAAAGTTAATACACAGTTGAACCTGCTAACAAGCCTTCAGATGAGAATGAATAAAACAGAAATGTATGAATACAATAAATGTTATTACCATATTTTCCTTGCCGTGAGTTAGTATACTCATACTTCAGGCTATCAACAGTTACTGGTGTATTTCTACTGGCCAAGTCATTCAACAATTCCGCTGTAAAGCAGGGATATTGAACTTCTGCTGGTGTAACGTCAACACCCTGTAAGTATCACATAAATTAAAAGACAAATGAAGTCGGTTTTTCAGTACTTTAGTTCCAAAATTTTAAGTTTAAAATTAATTGTTTCACATGGGTTGTCTACACAAATTGTTGCAATTTTTTTTTTTGCTACTTCCGTTGTCTATTTGTTGAGATTTAATCAGAACTTATACTGCAAGATGGGATTGAAGATGTTGAGACCTTTTTTACAGACAAGATTTTAGTTTGCATCAGGGGAGGAGTCTGAATTTCTGTCTGGACACCATAATGTTTTCTCCTACACAATTATTAACAACCCTTTTTACTCAATGAAAATAAAATGATAAAGTAATGATTTTCGTTTAACTGGGAAATCATTGGGGTATTAGTATTATACATGTACTACATACTCAATGAGAAATGACCAGTCAAATATGTCAACTGTCTAACACTACTACTATTACAAGTGCTGTATGTTACTCAGGGTGTATGTGACAGATACGCAAACTGTATGGACACAAATCAGACCGCACTGATACATGACTATGATGATCTAGACTAAGACTAGTCACACAAGCCAAAATGTTGCGTCTTTCACAGATTTCCTTAAATATACTTTATAAACACTTACTCTTTGATATCTCTGAAATTCATCAAAATCAGCAGTTACTATGGCGAGACCAAACTGTGGGGCAAGCATCTCTATCATATCTGTAGACATTGTGTGACCATAGTAACCATCATGGAGTCTTTTAATGTATTCAACTGTAATTAAAACATTTAAATTGTGCATGGCAAACTATAGAAAACTGGCTGAAAATTGTAAGTTAACTTCTTAATCTACACAATGAGTTTTTGTAATAATCTTAGAGGGGGTAACCTTGTTTCCAGTCCAAAATGATGTCACATGCATGTGGGATATTATGATTCTAATTTAAAATATCTACATCATTTTGCAATATACAAATCTACATGGCACATATCTACTATGGTTTTACTACGGGGGAAAATACTGTTTTGCATTTAATTTTGCCTTAAAGGGGCAACTCTCGCTGGTATACCAGCGAGTATTTGTTGTGTGCAGCTGTAACTTGATACTCCAAACACCTGTCAATAAACTGGAGGAGGTAAACAGAGTGAATGAATCCAAGAAGCAGCATTTTAGCCTAGAGTTGCAGGGCCTTACGTTTCCTATATTTTTATCTAGAGCTTTCGAATCGCAAATTCCACCTCCTGAATCTTTCTTCTCACTTTCTTTTTATCCCATGATTTCATTCATATTCTCCCTTTTTGAAAATTTAAAGATAAACTAACCACAGAGTCAATTTTACAAG
Organism: Saxidomus purpurata; assembly: GCA_022818135.1. Taxonomy (NCBI): domain Eukaryota; kingdom Metazoa; phylum Mollusca; class Bivalvia; order Venerida; family Veneridae; genus Saxidomus; species Saxidomus purpurata. Next base: position 17,282,152 of record JAFMSR010000015.1, read on the forward strand.
GCCTATTTTGTGTATTTCTCAAATGAAACTTGTGGTAAATGAATGTCAGACCAATAAGATAGAGTCACAAAAAATTGGAGTTATATGCCATCGGCAGCAGGTCTGGTTTGTGTTTTTTGAAGGAAAAAGTTCCAGAATGAAACTGATACATGTGTAGAAAAAGGAGGGAAATATCACAACGTTCAAAACCATAAATGTAAGCATGAGTTGTGAGAAAGTTTATTTTTAAAAAGCTTGCAGAAAAAGTGTAAGAAAAGACATGTTTGTTTATTCAAGAGAGAAATGGGCTATTTGTGTTAGTTTTAATGTTCCTGACACGGTTTAAGTTCATAGGATGATAAATGGGATGTAAATTGTAGCAAAGGAAATAATGGAGAAATTATAAACAAATAATATCAAAAGGGAATGCCACGTACAAAAACGCAGCCTCCCAAAACCCACGCCCCAGAGGCACACCACCCACCACCCCCACCCCCCCCCCCCCCACAGTCAATAGAAATCATCAAAGCCTCATTCTGGATAATAATGGTCAATATAATAGAGGAATATGACCCTGGTGCATCCTTGCGTGGTTTAGGGAGGATTCTTCTTCTAAGTCCTAAACTTTTTTAGTTTATACCACACTGTTTATGGTTTGCCTTATTTATATATCTGCTCACGGGCTTGACCAAGAAATGGAAGCTACTGAACCAGGAAATAGTATCAACAACAAAACTTTTAGAAATCTGAACTATCTATAGTAGAATGGGCTTTTAAGAAAGATTGAGGGAAGAAACATATCCAAGGGTTGTGCTGCTGTGCCTTTCAGTTTTTTCCAATAAGTTCATGACTACTTGAAAAACTTAGCACTTTAGTTTCCACTGTTTTGTTACAGTATCCTACTTACTACTTATTTAGGTCTTATCCTTATTCTTTTAATGAAGGTTCTTTTTATGAATAACTTTCATCAAGGTTAGTAACCTTTTGTTCTTACCCCACTCAAGGTACATCCCACGTGGCCTTTGTTTACAAACCAGGTCACCCCCCCCGATCACGTCTTTCTTGACAGGTTGTTTTGTTCTGAAAGTCCTTTTAGACAGTGTCAGTTTGGATGAACTGTAAATGGCACATTTCCTTTACATTCGGAACGTTCTGTATTTTCATTAAAAGGGTCTCTACAACCCCCCACCCACCCCCTTTAAGAGATTAATCTTACAGGAAAAGAACTGCCTTAAGAGATTACTCTAAAAGGAAAAATATATTTTCAAAATTTTCTGAAAACAGACTAACCATTCAGTGTAGTAACATCAGGATTTTTCTTTCTGAATTTCTCCAAGTTCTTCTTGCCTTCAGTATGGACCTGAATGTATCGTTCTTCCGTTACATCTAACACTTCTTTTACCTATGAAAATTTCATGACACTTAAAATATATTTAACAGTTATATGACCTTTATATTGTCCAGTTACAAACAGGAAATGCTACCTTTTCAACCAGTGTTGACTATGATCAACATGTTCATGTGTGGTGGGTTTTTTTTTTCAAGACACCTACATGAAGAAGAATTGGAACAATGTCTTGTCAAAGCTAAAACATGAAAAGTCTGTTTAAAAGTCTGTATTAAAACTTTGTAACAGTTATAATAAGTTAATCTCTTGAATATGAAATGAAGCTTAATAAATTTGCCATTCAGAAAACAATTTAAAATGAGAAGATTCCAAAAAAAATTGAAATCAAGTTTGATATTGCACTTTCACTTTCATAAGAAATAGACTTCAATATGTTAATACGTTACTGAAAAATGCAGACTAATAGAATAATGAAGCAAACCTTCTGTGCATGTGTAGCTACTTCAGGATATGTCTCGCCCTGCAACAAACACAATGGTACCTTTAACATTTTGGTTAGGACTGTCCACCAAGTCAGTTAATTCAAGTTTATTAACAGTTTTTTAACATATTGCCCGAATGGTTTATTAAAACAGTCGGAATAGTATTTACAACATTTTAGTGTTTCTTCTTTACAAAAAGAATGCATAGCATTATAAATTGACTACATGTACTGTAAACTGGGTAAGTTTAGCATGACAATAAATTCACGATTTGTGAGCAGACACACTTCCTTGCAAATTTTAAATTTTGTGAACGGGAGAATATCTAATCCTTAATCTATGTAAAATTAATCTTTACGAGACCTTTGACTTAGTGAAATGGAAACTTCGCGAAAATAGCAAAAATTAAATCATGGTGTTAATTATCCAATTTTCGGTACAAAATTGCAGGTGACAACAGTGCTATATAACTCACTGGACACAAGCAAGATTCTATATACATCTGACACTCTATGAGATCTGAATAGTGCTGACAATTGAACTTACCAGAGATTCTGCTACTGGGTTGACCAGTTTTCCTAGAAGACCAGGTTCGGCTTTGAGGAGTTGATGGCACTGGAGCAATGCTCTGTAAATCACAACACGCAATCTATGTCTGAAACAGAAAATCCTCTATCAAAAAAATGTTTTAAAACATACTTCCATGAATAAATACAAAATTCTAAAGTGGTATAAACATCTATCAGACCAACAATGATACCAAGATGCAAACTTCAACCCTAATCCTACTAAATTTCTAAAATGGACTTGTCCATCTTTTAAATTGGACAGTGCCATTAAGGGTTCAAAGGGGTGTGCATGCTGATCATGATCTGCATTAATTGCAAAGATAGAATCACTTCCTGCTCCTGGGAATGGAGGAGTTCAATAACAACAAAAAATGAAAATGTCATAAAATCAAAAGAATAAAACTCAAACTACCACCTAAAATTAGTTCTACAATCTAAAAGTGGTATTTAACAATGTTAACCATCTGACATGGTTCTTGAAAACAGTCAGTTTTACTCTTTGCTGAGAATTTTTCATTTCTATAAATAAAGTGTTGTCTGTTACATGGTTTTTCAGCTGGTTTTTAGAGTTCACTGTCCACCATGGTGTGCTTTCATTGGCTGCAGGGAAAACACATGTGCTGTTTTGATTGTAAAATATCATGAACAAGAGTGCTATTCTGTCACAAAATACGCCTGTCAAGGAGGCATAACTCAGTATCTGGCAGTTCATTTGTTTGTAAAACCTGCTGGAACTATAGAACAGACAAGGCTAATTCATCTGTTTGAACTATAAAGCTAAGAAAGCTAATTTCATAATTCTTCAATTCATGGGCAATAATCCAGGAGTGCCTTAGACGATTTGGCTGGTTATCGAACTTGGCCTAGCTATTATGCCCACAAACATTTTCAGAAAGTTTGGTGAAGATCAGATGAAAACTTTTCGACTTAGAGAGCGGACAAGGTGAATTTGACCAATTTGCATAAATCAAGGGTCATAATTCTAAAGAGCCTAGGTCGATTTGGCTGTTTATCGAACTTGGCCCAGATATTATACCCACAAACATTTTGACTAAGTTTGGTGAAGATCAGATGAAAACTGTTCGACTTAGAGAGCAGACAAAGTGTGTGGACTCTGCCCGCCCGCCACGGGTAATCTTATTATACATCCCTTCGGGTGTATAATAATATCTAAAAACAATCCACAATTTTTTTTATACTAAAGTATGTTTAGACTGTGTCTCTGTTAGCACTTACTCTAGGTCCAGTCTGCCTGGTAGCAGTCCATCACTTATACAGACTGTGGCCATTCTCACATGATCTCCTATAATCCTATAGGCAGTGTCTAAAGAATTTACATCATGGGAACCAGTCCTGTCTTGATAAACTGGTACACCAGTCTCCTAAAATAAAATAAAATTCTAGTCTTGCAATAAAGTCATCAAAAGAAGGTCTTCATTCATTGTTGGTTCATGGAATATTTATTTTTAAACGTTACATGTATGGGTGCTATTCAGGTAGCAAATACAGCATCTCATGGTACTAGCAGGTAACAAAAGGTCTTTGTACAAGAAAGTTCATAGTTCAAAATAGGTATTACTATTGTGTTCTAAATTACTGATATCTCTAGAGCGCTGGGTACGAGCCACACTCACCTTATGGATAACATCAAATATTGGCAAGAACAGATCTGTGTTATAGTTTGACATGGTTCCCCTCAACACGGCACAAATCCTCTCTAACCCCATTCCTGTATCTACATGTGTACATGGCAGTGGGATCAACTTCTCTGGTCCTAGTCTACAAACATAAAAACACACACTAGTAATTAAATATTACATTGTGATGACAAATGTAATGTGAATTTGGTTATTTTTGTGTGACGAAACTTTCCAGATTTGTGAGCAGACGCTTATTCAGGAATTTCAAGTTCATTGAAAGAGAATTCTCTTATAGTAATTATATATGTGATATAAATCTTTTATGACATTTTTACATTAGCGAAGTGGGTAATTCGCAAAAATAGCGAAAATTAAATCGTCGCAAAAATTACCCAATTTACATCATTTTATTGTTCAAAATGACAATACTGTATCACTGTTTGGTACGAAGCTAAAGAAACAATAAATGCTTTGAAAACATGTAAGAAATTATCCTTACAGGATTCAAACCTACCACAGTCAGCAACATCTGTGATAGTAACCATGACAAAACTACAGTTCTAAACTTTTTTCTCAGAGTTTAAGATTCATCTGAACTACATGTATATTGTAATGTCAAATGTTACCAGTATGTATAGACAAGTTTACTTACTTGTCATTCCTAGGAAGAACCAGTACTATAATCCCACTCTCCATAAAAGACTGCAAAATTTCTCACATACAAGACCAGGTTAGCAGCTAGGCTCATACCTATGACACTCAATCTTTGGGAGGTTAATTGACCTCAAGTCAGCAACCCTAACCACTTGTCAATGGAGGTTCATACATACTCATACAGTTCTAAGAAAAAAACTCAAAGACAAGTTCATGCCCATCAATATACACAGAACTAGACAAATTCTTACCTATTGTACTGCATGAATACAAGGTTCCAGATCTCAACAACTTCAGGGGAGCCCCTGTTCACCAGACTGGAAGCATCTCTGTTGCCTACATGGTCAAAATGGATCTCCGTGCAAGGTCCACAGGGGCCTGTTTCTCCCATATCCCAAAAGTTATCCTCCATACCAAATGGTAAGATTTGACCTTCAGATACTCTGTTATCATATACAAGAAACAATCAACACACACAACTGAGTCAACATACATGTATTCATTTCACAACAATGCTCTCTTTCAAAATATGCTTTTCAAATTACTGGTAAGTTAGTGGATGTAGACTTCCACAATTTATATTAAATACAATATTTACAAAACCTCCAAATAAAACTTGATTTCACACTGCTTTTGACTGAAGCTTTGCCTCTAATGCTTGAGAATATTATGTTTGTGGTCCCATTTTTGCAGTATAAAACATTTATCAATTCCTGTTGAACATGATACAATTATAAACAATATGAAATTTTCATGTTCTTTCTGTATAGCCCTTTACATTAAACCTTCATGTAGCAAGTATTTTTCTAATTTACACCTGGTAATAGCTTGCATTTTCTGACAAAAACTTACCCTAGCTCCCTCCAGATTTCTCTACATTCTAGATCAGGTGGTATATCTAACTCCTTGTAGCCACCAAAGTAAGTAAAATACAGTCTGTCTATAGGCAGCTTGTAGTTGTTCACCAGCAAATCTAAAGCCATACTGCATGCTTCCTTCTGTAAGAGATGATTATCCTTTTACAACTCTATCTACAGTAAAACCTGTGTTAAAGACCACCTTCAAATAAAAATAAAAAAGCAACCTGGAAATAAAGACCAGCAGGGAGACCACAGTGCACTATTCATCTATATCATAAACACTTGTGAATAAAGACAATCAATCTGCAAACAAAGGCCTCATTTGCAGCTTCCAGACAGTGGTCTTTGTTCATAGGTTTTACTGTAAGTTAATAGTAAAATTTACCTGTATTACTGTAAGTGGTCACCTGAGTGAAGATGCCACCTGCTATAAGCAGTCAATATTCATGAATCTCAAAGTGCAAGTTTTATATATAGAATACATCTCCGTACAATGTAGCCTTAATTGTAATTACCTTAAAACCCGAGTCCATGGTCAACAGCAATTTAGTTCTTGGCAGAGGAGAAGATGAGATGTATCATTTCATCAGAAGTGTGGTGAAATGCATCATTTATTTATCAAAGGTGCCAAGTATAAAAACTGACAAATTCATCAGTAATTATTGTTGATCATGCTCATCATACCGGTAGTAAAGACCAAAACACCTGCCTTGAACATTGTTACATCTGATTCTGTCTTTGCATCCAATATAGACCATGGCTGACTTACACTTCCATGCAGTCTGATCATGATCTGCACTGTTCCCTTTTACAATGTAAGTCAATAAATTTTAAGTGAGCACCCCTTTGAAAAATAAATGGTAATGCCCGAAATGAAAGATGGACAAGTCCATTTTTTAAATATAGCAGAGTAAGGGTTCACATATACATTTGTTTTAGTTATTGTAATAAACCATACCTTAAAATAATCTCCAAACGACCAGCTACCAAGCATCTCAAAGAACGTATGATGTGTGAGGTCACGACCTACGTCTTCAAGGTCATTGTGCTTGCCACCAACACGGATACATTTCTGACTGTTGGCCACTCTCTTATATCTGGCAAGGTCTGAATTTTCTGGAACTGTACCCAGAAATATTGGCTTAAACTGAAACAAATGAGAAGATATATTACCAATTACCGTAAATTAAAAAATTGTATGCATTTTCACCAATACAAATGTAGTAGTCTTGTGTAGTAATTTCCAAGATCACTGTTTCATTGTTTCATTCATTGTAGCTATTATTCATATGTAGTGAGAACAGATTTACAAAAAGCCAAACAAAATTTGCAAAACTACCAACCTAGACAAGGTAAGATTTTTGACAATTTTTTTGTCCTTCTGTCTCTGAAATCGGTACAATTTCTAGCAGTACCGGTAATAAAAATTTTGTTTGGCTCATTTCAAGTCACTTAGTGAGGGCTTAGTCAGACTATCAAAACCTTTTCTTTTAAAGTTTGGGTTTAATGTCTATATTAACAATACTTCAGTAAAAGACAGTTATGTACAGACATGCAGTATACATAACAATCTTAACCTAAGAAGGACCAGGGACCAATTAATGATTTTAAGTCAGCCTCATTAACCACTCCTGCCCACTTGACCACAGAAACTTGTCGAGAAACCTTTACCTTTTTATCATGTACAAATATCAGTATGTGAAATTCGTAATTCCTAATTTACACTTACCATCAACAAAACTTCATTTACCTGATTCATCCCTGCATTTGTGAAATAAGTGCCCTGGTTCTTGCCAGGAATGACAGATGATGACCTCACATAATCATGACTGTTCTTGTTGCAGAAGAAATCCAGAAACAATTGCCGTACATCTTTAGACTTCCACTCAGATGAGTAACGCCGTCTTTGTGCTTGTGATGAATTTGTTCTTAATCTACTAAGTCTTTGGAAGCACCTTTGGCAAATCTTGTGATTCAGTGCCTGCATGTTGCTGCTGCAGCTGCTGAAGAACAAACCTGAGTCATATAAACAGTCACTTTTTAAACGTTAACTCACTAAATTTCTAAAATGACCTTGTCCATTTTTCAGTATGGATGGTACAAAATTATTGTTCGCTTGTGTTTGAGCTGGTTTGCATTCAACATGTAACCAATTTAGCTGACAAGGGCTCTGATTTATTTTCCCTGGTGTCACAAATCTACACAAATCAACTACATCATGTCAGTCCACTGATTCCTCATTTAGATCAATATCTGACATAAAAAAGATTTGATTCAGATTGGAATTAATTCAGTTACTTGAATGCATATTTGACTATGAAAGACTCAAATCACTAATTATTATTATGATTTGAATTAAATTCATATAATGAAGGTAATTTTGGCGAAAAAAAAACATTAGTTCTTGAATTGTATGGCCCGTGGTGTACCCTGCTCATAAAAATATGCTAGCCAGGGCCATTGGGGTCATTTTCCATACTCCAAATGTCTGTGTTAATATAAATTATAAGGAGATTAGAACCATTCGTGTATGTTTTAACCTAAATGTGCTGCATTTAATTAAATATGATGTGCTTTTATTTTTTTTTTACAGGTTCTCAAAGATATGATTTTATCACTGTCTTAATGTATTGTGTACATTGTTATATTTGTTAAAAGAATTACTTGTTGTTAGTTAGTTCATGGGCGCCGCCATCTTGTCAGTCTTGCCTATTTGATTTTGCTACGACAATTCTTATTGGTCAAATGTTTTCATTAACTCAGTTTTCATTGGATCATGCTAAAACTATGGAGTGCCGTTTGAGACATGTCATTTGCTAAATGACAAATGATTAATATTGACATTAACTGTTCATTGTAAGGAAGGCCAGACATATCTTAACTTCCATATACGCTTTTTCATACAAAAAGGGTTACTGAAAAAGCGCTACTTTTTAGTTACTTAAAAAGTAGTTTTCTTTTGAAAATCAAGAAGACGATGTAACTGAATATGACTCTCTAGCCCGGGCCTCAAAACAATATACTCATACAGCACTATCAGTTGGAGGATGAAAGTAATTGACAGTAACACTGGCCATTTGCTCAAAGTCTGGTTGTATTATTAAACCTACGTAATTCTTGCATGTAGAATGTCTATGTTTTGCATAGAAAATATGAATACATATTCTTTGTTACTTTTCTAGCTGTTATATAAATGTTTTTTTGTAGAGTATTTCGTATGAAACAAACAAAGCAATAAAATAAGATACAAACAAAATAAAATATACTAGAAGTGTGAGTTTTGTAAAATTTGTTAAAACCCGCAATAAATTGATTTTGATTGACTTTGAAATAAAGACACTGTCTTGTCTGGGAACCGACCGCTGTAACAGTGTTCAATTTATAAAATATTCCTTCTATTAGTAAACTTGAAATATTAAAATTTTAGCAGCAGTACATTTAATAATAAAAAAATTTAAAAAAAAAAAAAATAATTAAAAAAAAAAAACAAAAAAAAAAAACACCCCAAACCCACACAAAACACCCCCCCAAAAAAAAAAAACCCCCCCCAAAAAAAAAAATTAACACCCCCAAAAAAAAAAAAAAAAAAAAAAAAAAAAATAAATACCCAAACAAAAAAAAAAAAAAAAAAAAAAAAAAAAAAAAAAAAAAAAAAAAAAAAAAAAAAAAAAAAAAAAAAAAAAAAAAAAAAAAAAAAAAAAAAAAAAATAAAAAAAAAAAAAAAAAACAAAAAACAAAACAAAACAAAAAAAAAAAAAAAAAAACCCCCCCCCACCCCCCCCAAAAAAAAAAAAAAAAAAAAAAAAAAAAAAAAAAAAAAACACCCCCCCCCCCCCCCCCCCCCCCCCCCCCCCCCCCCCCCCAGATTTTGGACAGTTCAGACGCTTTATTCGAGCTTATTTGAATGCATTTCGTATAAACGTGGTGCGATCACATTGTTATGTAATGTGTACACGTTTCCAAAACGAACTATCGCCGATTTTATAAACTTTAAACCGATTTCGATGTATCTCGATGTATCCGGTCGTTTGAAGAGATTTGATGTATCACCGGGTTCCAAAAGCAATTTCGCAGGAACCCAAAACAAAAAATCTCGATATATGTTTGTTATTTAAAAAACTATTCCCCCCCGCCAAAATGAACGCCATAATAGGCTACTCATTGATTTGCCGATTCAATTCTATCGTTCATTTCGCATGGACACCTACAATATCGTTTTTAAGGTAAAGATTTGTCTCCGACAAACAAATTATTTCAAGCGTATTTTTTTCAGACAGCGATAGGATATATAATGTACACACTGTACTTTGAATATAGATAACATTGACCTTCTGTTTAGACGTACATATCATGAACTGTTTTGACAAAGTATCCTATTTAAACTTGTTCTACCTTGCTTGTTTAGATACAATTTGTGGAGACTAACATTGTGTTGGACTGTATACGGTTCTTTACATGCACAATTTATTCTGCCATCTAAAATAAATTAAATTTGCTCCAAAACAAGAAATTTAGATTACTGAAAAAAATGCACGGATAGATAAATCAGCTACATATAGATCTATTAATTTTGTTTCATTCAGCATAACATGTTGACAGCAAATGTTTGTTGATTCAGTTTAATACCGTCCATTTTGTGTTATTTAATTCCATGGTCGAGAAAACACTAGTGTGGGCAGCAGCCTCACTGGTTCGCCATTTATACATCGTACATCATCCATGCTGTCCGTTGGTTTACTGTTTACAGTTGCTTTTGGAACCCGGTGATACATCAAATCGTCTTAAAGACGCCCCGAGATACATCGAAATCGGTTTAAAGTTTAAAAAATCGGCGATAGTTCGTATTCGAAACGTGCACACATTACATAACTATGGATCGCATCATTTTTATACGAAATGCATTCAAATAAGCTCTGAGTAACGCGGTCTGAACCGTCCCAAACGTGGGGAGAAAACGTCGGAAAATCCAAACATAAACACTACCGACCAATTTATCCCTTCAATAACTTTTTCTTTTTTTAGGTCCACGATCCAAAACGGGTGTGACGATTTCATATATGACATGTGGCTATACAAAGGGCATGATAACAGTTCGATCAAATTAAAAATAAATATTTCCTTACCAATTTTCTTATCCGTGTCCCCCAAAAAAACATTCAATTTCCGCCATTTTGACCAGAACTACATCAAATTCTCACTTAAAAACCCGAGATACATCGTTTACGTCCGACCCCCTGATATCCTTCCCTTTAGTAGAGCTGACATTCCGTTTCAACACTGTAACCCTACTTCATGATATATTGTTCAATTGAGATTACACATCCGTATATGTCTATTATTGTTAATGAATCTACAGGTAATATTTCATAATTCTTCATTAAATAAAGAAAGAGATACAACATACATAGCACTGAGTTTGTTGTTGACCTATCAAAAGACTGTCCTGCAAATAGTAGGGAAATACGGGTTACTGTGCCACTTATAATCACTTTTTGGGGGGGGGGGGGGCTTTCACTAACGAGCACACTGCAGAGTATAACAATTATTTTTACAGTTTATCCAGTTGATTGGATACATGGCTATATTATAATTCAATTACAAAAGACACCCGACCAACTTCCTTATGTCTTCGACCGTACGCAGATTGATTACCCGTGTCAACTGTGTCTGGTAACTAGGCTTCTTTCACAGGGAGAAATTTTTTTAAGGATTTACACACTCCTTTCTCGGGACTTGTTAACATGGGCGTCAATATGAATGGACGTGACAATTTTCTCTACAGAGGTAATCCTTGAAAATTAAGATCGTTATGAAAAAAAAATTAATTTTCGTCAATATATGGTTCAATTCATACCTTTTAAAAAGCTAATCTTTAACCTTAACATAAAGGTTTTAAGGCCAAACGAATTCAGACAAACCGACCTTAAATAACACCTCCGAAATCAGACTACTCTGTGAATGAAGACCAGCAAGGAGAGCAAAGTGCACTATTCATATATAGTAGAAATATCTCTGAATAAATATCACCTGCAAACAAAGACCACATTTGTAGCTTCTAAACACAGACTTGACTGTACGTATGTTCCGGGCCTCGTTGCACCCAAAAATGAGGTCGGTCGGCAGTTGTTTTAAGCCTTTTTATCCCCCCGCCGAAGGCGAAGGGGATACTAGAAATGGTCTCCGTCCGTCCGTCCGTCCGTCCGACCGTCCCAATTTTGTCCGGAGCATAACTCCAACAGTACTTGAGCGATTTTCTTCAAACTTCATACACTGACAGAGCACATTGGGAGGAAGTGCAGTGTGTAAGAACAATAACTCTACCTTGCCTTCGTTTAGAGTTATTCCCCTTTATCAGATTTACTTGTCCGAAGCATAACTCCAAAAGTACTTGAGCGATTTTCTTCAAACTTAATACACTGACAGAGCACATTGGGAGGAAGTGCAGTGTGCAAGAACAATAACTCTACCTTGCCTTCTTTTAGAGTTATTCTCCTTTATCAGATTTACTTGAAAACTTTGTCCGAAGCATAACTCCAAAAGTACTTGAGGGATTTATCTTCAAACTTAATACACTGACATAGCACATTGGTAGGAAGTGCAACGTGCAAGAACAATAACTCTACCTTGCCTACTTTTAGAGTTATTCCTCTTTATCAGATTTACTTTAAAAGTTTTGTCCAGAGCATAACTCCAAAAGTACTTGAGGGATTTACTTCAAACTTCATACACTGACATAGCACATTGGTAAAAAGTGCAGTGTGCATGAACAATAACTCTACCTTGTCTACTTTTAGAGTTATTCCCCTTTATCAGATTTACTTGTCCGAAGCATAACTCCAAAAGTACTTGAGGGATTTATTTCAAACTTAATACACTGACATAGCACATTGGGAGAAAGTGCAGTGTGTAAGAACAATAACTTTACCTTGCCTTCTTTTAGAGTTATTCCCCTTTATCAGATTTACTTTAAAAGCTTTGTCCAGAGCATAACTCCAAAAGTGCTTGAGGGATTTACTTCAAACTTAATACACTGACATAGCACATTGGTAGGAAGTGCAGTGTGCAAGAACAATAACTCTACCTTGCCTACTTTTAGAGTTATTCCCCTTTATCAGATTTACTTGAAAAAAAAATCCGGAGCATAACTCCAACAGTACTGGAGGGGTTTTCTTCAAACTTAATACACTGACAGAGCACATTGGGAGGAAGTGCAGTGTGTAAGAACAATAACTCTACCTTGCCTACTTTTAGAGTTATTCCCCTTTATCAGATTTACTTGGAAAAAAAATTCCGGAGCATAACTCCAAAAGTACTTGAGGGATTTTCTTCAAACTTAATACACTGACATAGCACATTGGTAGGAAGTGCAGTGTGCAAGAACAATAACTCTACCTTGCCTACTTTTAGTCAAATAGAAAAATATCATACCTTAACTGATAATGAACATTAATATAATTTTGCAAACCTCCTCTTCGTTGCCTTATTCTTTTTCCACTTACTTGAAAACTGTACTCAGCATGACCATAACTATACGGCTTTTTAAGGATTTCCTCTCACCAAGTAAAATGTACGAAAGTACAACTTCTTCCCGGCGGGGGGAATTAACCATGTGTAACATGGCTCTTGTTTATTTTGCATTTCTTGCTTCAAACGATATTGAAAATTGGTCTTTTAGATCATTTTCTTATTAAAATGTTTGAGGTAGGCAGTGAATTAAAGGTTAAGGTCGGTCGTGAATTAAAGGTTGGTCGGTGTGAATTAAAGGTTAAGGTCGGTCGTGAAACCTGAGACGCATATCATTTTCTCTTTTTTTGTGCTAAGCTTGCATTTTTACAAAGCGTGATATTTTTTTCTCCACCCAGATTATTCTCTAAATCAAGATTATTGGTAAGTCCTTTTATATAAATTACAATGTTGTCAATACAGAAAAATATTATAATGCCATTTGATATACAAATTTTGATACGTTATAAAGACTAAAAATCTTCACATTGAGACGAGTAAACCGAACATTACGGAATAACCTTTAATATACATTATCCGGATTGGACATCGATTCATTTCATAAACTGATTGTAATGCATCTTTTTCTCAGAGAAAACAATGCGCGCGGCTGATACAACTCATTTACAGAACAAGGAAAAACACATTTAAATTGTACATCTTGTATAACGTCACTCGATTGTTGTTAAACTGCAAGTCGAGGCATGTAGACTATTGTTACAAACGATTTATACCACGATAAAAATAGTTTATTATGAACAAGTTGATGTAACTTTATGCCTTTATTTTGTAAAATGATACAATTTAGGATGACATTTCTCACCTGGACTGTGAGTATACAGTTGTATTTAAATTCGGGACGCCTAAAGTTCTCCATAAATTGTTTTGACAACGGACCCATGCACCTTTGAGTATTGCAACATCTTGATGTTTTGCGTCTTTTTATATATATATTTCTTACAGATGTGAAATTTATTTGCGATGTCAGAAATTCGTGACTGGTAATTAGGATATTAAGTTAAATAAATGTAGATATTCCAAGTTGTATTTTTTCGAGGTACATAGAAATAGGTAGCAATATTATTCGGCTTTTTTAACCGGTATCAATCCATCTATCCGCCGACTACTATAGGACAATTCCGGGCAAATGATTTCCAGATATAGTTTACATCAACCTTTATCAATTCAGGAAGATTACTTTTATCTAATAGTACCGTAGGTATGTGCCAAGCATACTATTTAAGTTATCTATCAGGGTAAATGTTGTGGGTCATGTATACACAATTCAAGACTTAAGGCATTTTAAAAACTTTACTTGATTAAAAAATTGTATTCTATATCATATTTCTTTTTTTAAACAAGTTAAATAGCATGTCATCTTCTCTATTTATCGTGAATTGTTTGGTCAGCAAGAACTCTGAACCTGAAAAGAAAACAGAATGAAAATTACGTTTCTATCTACAAATGTACTAAGCGTAATAATTGCCGACATTCGTGTTTGTGTCAAAATCAGTTTATACAGATTTATTTTAATTCAATTACGAAAACAGCTTCCTCAGCTTATTGAAACTTTTCCGAACACTCATTCCAAATGTTATCATGCCCCTGACAGGCAAGGCATTTTTACCTGCAATATACTTACAGCTGGGTAGACTGAGGCATGTGTGACATTAATGGCTCTTCTCGAAGTCACATCAGTGTTTCGGTCGGGGTTCAAACCCGGGACCGATCGTATACCGGAAGCAAACGCATTAACCATCGGGCTATCGAGATTCAAAAATACTAGAAGTACATACATGCGGACAATACGAAGGAAACTTACCATGCTATGAATCTCACTGTTGCAATATATCGAGAAGATTCCAAATGCGGGGGAAATGTCATTATAATAATCGTTGTGATTCGTTTCTTCCTCTTGGACAGAACCGTCTTCGTAGCTACAATTACCATCACCACCAACAGCATCACCAATGTTACATACATTGACGCTTTCATCTCCTTCATCACATACGTCACCATTAGTACCATTGTTCTCGCTAACACTGATCTCAATACCACCAATAACACCGCTGCCACTATGTATGTCATCATCATTTCTACACCTGTTGTCATTTGCCTTTAGTCCTTTACCACTGTCGCCACTTTTACATCCAGATCTGCTTCCACCATTTTCCGGATCAACATTCCTCTCTATCTTTTCACCGTTACAACAACCGTCTTCTCTGTCCCTGCTGTAACCATCGCATCCATCTTTGCCACTACCTTTGTAACTTTCTAACTTCATACCACCATCACGACCACCACTGCAACCATTTTCATCTTCCCTGTCGCCATTTCTTTTCAAACTATCCTTGTGAAGGTCATTATGATCAGCTGTTTCAGTTTCCTTGTTGACATCTGTCTCCACAGCAACACCATAACTGCCTGCACAACTATCTCCACTACTTTTCCTTTGACCATCTGTCTTCGTGCAATCTCCATCTCTTTCTCCATGACTATATCTACTATTTTCTCTGTAATAATATGTCGTTGTGCTGTCGCCACTTTTACTACCGTTTTCGCTACCTTTCCTGTCGTCATCAATCTTCAACTTCTCATTCTCGTAAATTCCATTCTTGTTAGTACTGTTATCTTCACTGTCAACCTTACTCTGATCATCTTCAACACCAATGACTTTGGAATTACGATCTTTATGTCTACTCAAACTCTTCTCTCGTTTCGTACATTCATCGCTCTCTGCCATTTTCATTTTTGTACCATACATTTCTTTATTCGTCCACAAAACCCTTCTCTCCATCCTGTATCTCGGCCCACAATCATGCTCCCCACAAGTACACACACTTGGGTTGAATTGAACTGTTTCCACAACCATCTTTGGTGGCTCTGGCTTCTTTGGTGGTCCTGGAAAGAAAGCCATTATTTCGTGATAACTATCATGCAAAGAATAACACGGTAGTAAATAAGATGACTGTTTTTTTTTTTAGCCATAAGATTGTAGTTGAACTTCAAATGGTAAAGTTTTGCATGATCTAATGCGTGCATATAACTTGCCGGTTCGCACGTTTGACTATGACATTTTTAGACATGCGTAAGATTTGTTCCAAGCTATATGAAACAAATCTGATAACAAATATCACTGGTTTCAGTTGCATGACAACGGTCTTCCATTCGGATGTTTTACTATAAACATGTATTTAGAATTAAGCCTTTAAAAACTTCAAATAAATGCATGGCGCTCGTCTGCAATACCCCAATTTCATCATGAAAAAGGCAACAACAATTAAATGAAAATGAAAATTAATGTCAATTGTGTAATGAAAATAGTATACTCACTCCAATGAATGTTGTAAAGTAGATTTGGTTTATACCACTGGTCTCTTGTTTCCTTGCTCATATTCTGTTACTGATCGCCGTTATAAAACATTTGTTATACTGGATATCGCGCTTCTCTTATGTTGCTATGACGTGTACGTCTTTTATGTTACGTAACGCGACGTTAATACGTCAGATCTAATAATGACGTTTACATTTGCTGCTGTCGTCATTGCCGTTGTTTTAAATTAATAACTATATAAATTGCGATCTTTATCGTTTTCCTACTTAATTTTCCTTTTAACATGGGCAATGTGCTCGGAGAAAACTTAAAACAGTTAAGCAAAAGGATGAAGGATTTTTCTCCCTAGTTCTAGAGATTGGAAAGCATTCCCCGGACAGCAGTAACAGCCGGACAGCAGTAACAGCCGGACACGATCAATGAACATTTCAATTTCTCGATTTGTTCCATAATATTGTGTTCCTAATGTTATAGAAACTCGTATTTGGCCATAGTACCATGTGTTAATTGCGTGTTATAACTACAGACAACATACTACAATTCTGATCTAATGTGCATGCTCCTTCAATAGGGATAATCAATTAAAGACTCTTGTCTTTTGTACAAGGCCTGTATAATTTGTTTATTTTACATGAAACTTGAACATAAATGCAATGATAATACCATATAATATTACAATATTAGCTCGGTTTATTTGAACCCTCGGTGTAATAGCATTCACCTCCGCCAAATACTCGCCTGTCAAAAGTAGTCGATATTAAATTTTACTGTTGAGCTCAGCTAAAACTGTTCGAGATCTTATTAGAACAACTTTACATAAAATTTACATCAAGTGGGCTTTGTAAACGGCGAGTACTGCTGAAGACAATCAGTAATGACTCATCAAAACTGTGGGTAGTTCTAACTTACGGAATTATTTCAAATCATGGCTGAAACTAACTTTTTAGGGGGGGTTCGGAATCCATTTGGGTCGGGGTTTCAGGGGCTTTTGGGGCTATTTGTCCCCTTGAACTTGACGAAGCTTTCTACATCCATGAAAGGGCATTCATGTAAAAGTATCAGTTCACACAAGACAAACCAGAGAACTGACAACACATTTGCATTTATTTTCACCTTTGAGCTGTCTGGTTGTACATGTATATTCGTCTAGGGAACTCAAACATGCAGATTTTATTCAGGATTTTCGCCAATGTTATGCTTAGTATCTGAATGGTGACGATGCAGACAGGATGTGACCGGGAAAGCTTATCCAGGGTGATGGAGATTTTTTCTAGAAAATCGTCTATGACTGAATGGTACGATATTCAGCACTTACAGCTACTTAACAGCACATAATTTTGGCTTTTTGGTCTTGTTTTAGTTTTTTTCGCCAAGTTTTGAAGGCATGCTATTCAGAGTCCGTATATTATTATAATATACGGACCATGTGCTATTTCACACACAACTAAGTAAGTTGTTTGCGATGTGTATAGCAAACGACTGGCGATGATTTAAAACAATTATTCTGATCACGTATTCAGCTCATCGTCTTGAAATGATGAACATTTGACCGCACTTTCATCAAAATCATTCCAAGGGTTAATAAGATATAGAGCGGAAAGGAAATTCAAGACTAAAACCTTTTACCTCAAGTTGTTACCTTGACCCAACATGACCAGATCATGGGTTCTGCTCATCGTCTTGAAATGGGAAACATTTGACCCAAGTTTCATCAAAATCTTTCAAGGAGTTAAGGAATATGAATTGCACACAAGTTTCAAGACTCAAACCTTTGACCTTAAGTTGTGGCCTAACCTTAAGCCAGCGTGGACAGCTCATGGGTTCTGCACATCGTCTTGACAAGGTGAATCTCTGAGTTACATTAAAATACTTCAAGGCGTGCAGGAGATGTGGAGTGGATAGGAAATGCTAGACTCACGTGGTGACCGACTTTGAGTCAGTGTGACCGGCTCATTGTGCACAACTTGTGAGGTGAACATCAGACCAAGCTTCATCAAAATCCTTTAAGAGGTACGGAGCAGACAATATCTGTTACGGACTGAATAATCAGATGGAGGATAAAATAAAGCATTTTTAGAAATGACCCCGTTTCAATTCTTTCGGAATTTAAGCAAAACTGAAATTTAAGGGATGCTGGAAAGCCCCCGTACAGGCCTGACATACTGTGAATTTGCTATTATGAATTGCAGAAAAGCTTACGATCTTTGGTCATGCAAGTGGTATCTGTAGAAGGACTCTTTCTTGGATCCTGAATTTTTTTATCAGAACTTAACCCAACATACTGCTTTTTATGCTAGATTTTTTTGTAAAATATTTTACAAAATAATTTCAGCTCATGCACTATAACAATTGTTGTACGAGTTTCACACCCGAACCTTATTTTGGTAATTTTTTTACAGGTGTGCTGTTTACCCGACCATTGTTCATGGAACCAACCAAAACAGAGTCCCTATCCTCCGTAATAAAATGCAAACTTTCTCACATAAGGAGACATGGTCAATAGCAGGACTCTAACCCATCACACTCATTCAATGAGAGGTTGCTTTAATTTTTAGTCAGCGACCCTTACCACTCGACCACAGAAGGCATCATTTTTCAACTAAACTAAGCGACCCTTACCACTCGACCATAGAAGGCATCATTTTTCAACTAAACTAAGCGACCCTTACCACTCGACCATAGAGGGCATCCTAAGCAACAGATTCTTTGGATTGAATTTCAGGAGTAATATACCTTTTGATAAATTGAAACAAGTTTGAGGATTTCTGAGACCTTTATTTTCATCATGCATGTCAAAATTCGGTACACAAGATTCTCCACTGATATGTACAGAGGATGTCATGATACACGTGTATAAAGTCAATATGACATAAGATATACTTTGCACCCAGATCAAAAAACAGCTTTTATAAAGATTATAAATATACGCATGTACTATACATGTAACCTATTGCATACCTATACATGTACCATCATTCTTGTAAACTGAGTTGATTACTGAAATCTTAATATTTACAGGAAGGTTTACGAAATAAACATGTTTACAACAGTCCATCAATCACGATTGTTTCCACACAGTCTAACTTGAATCAGCTTTTTCTGTGGCGTTTCATTTAAATGTGTTCCATGACTTCATGCTAAATTTCTAATATGGACTTACAATGTATGTCTGTTTTCCAATTTGGGCAGTACCATTTCATTCTAAGGGGTGTTACATGAAAATTGTATCGCCTGAACAGTGCAGATCATGATCAGACTGCACGGATGTGCCTCCTAATCATGATCTACACTAGTAACAAAAAGCAGAATCACTTGGCCATCAGCTGGGAACAAGAGTTCAAGTCAGTTTCTGATAACAGAATGTACTGTTAAATGATCTGGGTGCAACAATAATACATGTATATAAGCAAAAGCACATATACTTCAGTTTTCAGTTGTTTGCTGATTAAAAATTGAACTTAAATAAACAAAATTACACATGCCTATATATGGCAACTAAGCAACCTTAGAAGTTATCAATACATGTATATCTGAGTGACAATGTGACAGAAATAAGTAGAAATCAACACATCAGATCTTTCTTTCATATACATATTCCACAATAATAAATAGTACACATTGTATATGTAAAACATAAAACAAAAACTGAACACATTCTAAATTAAAGGCTGGACCATGGGTTTTTTTAAAGACAGGAGTATGTGAGTTGTAAGAATTAAGGTCATGTATGAAGCTTGTTCAAAGACCTTTGTAAATGTACATTACATTAAAGCCTTACTCTGTCTGTAAGCCAAGTGGATGGAGGAGGGACACTTTCAAAGTAGAATAACCTTGACATTTGATCAATAACACAGATCTTTTCAAAATTAAAAAGTATAAAATAAAAAAACATGACCGCTGCATGCTGCATAATTATTCTATGACTTTCAAAAGAAAGCCATTGGTATCCATGTTAGTCTGGTAAAACTGTGACAAATTCTAAGTTAAAAGACCAGTAAATGTCAAAAATAATTGGTGAAGATTTCTGACAGTATGGAACTTTTAAGTCCATAAAAATTAAAGTAAAAGGAAATTGTCAAAAATCAAAACAGACTTTGCACTGTTTCCTCAGATGTAGATGTTGATGATAGTCACATACTTTATAATACCTTTGACAGTATTCAAAACATTTGACTTTATAAAATCTTTTACAAATTTCTAAGTAAAAAGGGCATAAATTGTCAAAAATCAAGTTATGGCATCTTCTACACCTTATGTTGATTATAGACACATACTTTGAGTTTCAGTCAATACCAACAGAAATATTTATATAAAAATCTTTAACAACAAATTCATAGGGGCTTAAATCTGTCAAAAATCAAAACAGAGTTTCAAATTAATAGGTGTCAATGTGATGGTATTCAAACTTTGGTTTCAAGAATCCTTACATTTCAGGAAATTTGATTTTATTAAAAACTTTAACCAAGAATCCCACTTAAGGAAATCTGTAAAATAAACATAATTATAGGATTGTTCCAGGTGTTGACGTTGATGGTAAAGACATATTTTGCGTTTCAGTCTACCTTTGATATGGTTATTTGAATTTATAAAAACTTGACCAAAAATTCCAATTTAAAAAGGGGCATAAACTGCCAAATCTATACAGTCATGGGGTTGTTTCTTTCAGGTCCTATGTTGATGGTGATATTTTTTCTTTAAGTCACATAAATTTGATAGTATTCAAGATAATTTGGCTTTACCATAAACTTCACATAACCCTTTGGCCGAATCAATTAAGTTGTTGACAATAATGCAGATGATAAAAATGAGACTTGTTCTGAAATTAAATCAGCATCTTTTAGTTTTTTAGTCCTGCAATCAGAATTAAGTCCAGTTACTGTATACTGGATAAAATGGTCCCCTTAAGTAGAATATTCATTTAACACAGATCCTAAACGGCCCAAAGTAAATGTATTTTTATTTCCTTATTTTTCATTTAATTTCTTTTGATAAACTTTTAACGAGATCTCGAAAATCAAAACACTTTACTGCTTTAGCTGTTTCCAACTAAATTACAGGCCAATCATTGTGTTAATTTTGTAAAATTAACTATCTACTTCAACCCTTATTTTGTTCCCAATCGAAATTTCAACATAGCTTGACACATTAATTCAGATATGTCATAAAGTTATTCACTTAATAGTGCACATTTAATTATTCCAACTGAATTCCACATAAAATGCTACTGCAATTCTTTTCGTTGTTTCAGGTTTTAAATGACTGAAACTTCCCATTTTCATGCCCTATACACATTTCCCTTTTTTTTTTTTACATAATATTATAGTTATAATCTAGCTTTACCTACTAAACCCTTTGGCCGAATCAATTAAGAAGTTGACAATAATGCAGAAGATGAGTTAACATATCACCGCAGCATGACATAAAAGCACTGCTCCTGTCTGCATAAAACATAACTTTTGTGCAGTATCTAGCATTAGAATATAATAAGCAATATACTTTTCATGAATGAATGAAAAATTCTTAGATGATAAAATGAGACTTGTTCTGTGAAGTCAGCATCTTAGTTTTTAGCAATCAGAATTAATCCAGTTACTGTATAGTGGATAAAATTTGTGGTAATTTTTTTTTCTTCTATTTCCTTATTTTCATTATTTCACTTTTGATAAAAACATCTCGATCAAAACTTTTTGCTTTACTGTTTCACTGAAACTGGCCAACGTTATAGTAGTTGTTTATAAGACTAAAACCATAATGATAAATAATATACCCATGTCTAAAGCGATGATATTTATATACCAAGATACTGGGTTTCACACAACCAGGCTCGTATACGGTAAGCTGCGACATAAATGGCACATCTTTACTATCCTGATAAACAAAACATTATAAGAACACTATACCTAAAGCAGTGACCTGGTGATGTGATTCTTTCACCATGTACAGTAGATACTGCAAATAAAATACAGGGAGTTCCCCAAAAATTCTGAAAAATAGCCCATCACTTGACAATTTCTCTTCTCAAATATGAATATCTTGTGCAGTAAATTGCTTGTTTTATATTTAAATCTGATTAGTGTTTAGTATCATAACAGAATATCATTTACTGAAAAAAAAAACAATACACATTCTGTTGGACTTGCAGAACATGAATTAGCATACAGCTAAAATTTCTCTTCTCTTCATTTAAATGGTTATAGCACTATCATTTCTTTAAAATGCAAGATAAGAAATTTGGGCTTATCAGTAACAAGCTTCAACACTTGCCTGAAAGTTCTAATGTAAAGATCAAAATACCAAAACAGAATCCCCGACGTTGCCAAGTTAAACCCTATTGCCATCAAATAGAATTGTACAAGGGGCTGCTTTCAAACATTTAAGGGCTACGTGGTTTTGAAGGGGAAGATACAGACATAATACATGTGATATAAATTTCATGCTAGAACTAAAAGTCACTTAAACTGACTAGGGTATTATAAAAAGCACATACTAAAAAATCTTTGTGCCAGCACCTTTAATAAATATAAAAACACACGTGGATTTGGTTTTGTAAAGCATCACAATATGTAGAAAAATGGTGGTTTTTGGTGTATCATTCATACAAACATACATGTACATGAATCCCTAAGGTGTTTCCAAGGTATAGTAAGTGTTTTTTAACCTTGCATAAAAATGTACATGAAAGATAGCAAAAAATGCAAAGTACAACAGCTGAATATTTTTCTTGTGTACTTAAAAAGCAAACAAAAGAAAGCACATTTTAATGAGGAAACAAATTCTAGGGAACTTAAATCCTTCATGAAATTTCCTGTTACACGATCAACCCTGTGTATAAGTTTGAAAACTAGAACAATTTGTTTGTCTGTCTGTCCAGTCCCTTGTTCAAGATACAAGAAATATCCAGTAATACAATTCAACTATGGTCCTAGACATTGTAAGACATACTGATCTTCTGATTGCACGTCTTTTTACACTTAGTAAAAGTACAAAATGATATATTATAAGAACATAATACACATCAACATGTACAACAGTTTTGTTGTGACTAAATTTAATGACTATTTATACCAAAAGTATAAATAACCTGCCTTAAAATTTAATGAAATTAGCATAAAATGTTTGGTTTGTTTCTCGAAATTTAATGACCGTTCAACTGTATTTTAATCAGTTTTACAGGCAGGCAGTTTACCTAACAATTGTTCCTGGGTGGATCAGTACTAGTACTCTATCTTTGGCAAAAGCTGCCAACTTTCTCACTTAAGGAGACAAGGTTAGTCAGGGCTTGAACCAATGACCGTCAATCAATGAGAGGCTACAGCGATCTCAAGTTGGGGGTTACCACGGAGGGGGTAAGCATAAAAATTGATAAAATGCCATCTCTAAGAACAATATTTGCTACCTTCAGAAACAATTTCACATTTGTATTATCATTATCTACTTTTTTTAATCTAGTACAATATTTTGAAAAATTCATAATTTCTGACGAGGATGTCTTTTGGCATTTGTGTTTTCCAAGGCCTGCCAGAGTAGAAGTGCCAACAATCTCTTAAGGTGGTCAAATGGAATCTCAAAATTTAACCTATTGAGTATTACACAATTAATAATATTTAAATCCCAAGCTACCTTAAATAAAAAATTCTGTCATACACAATTATTTATTATTCATATATCAGGGAAAAATGTCAACAATTGTATCTTTTTACAAAAAATATTGCAACTCATTGTCAACTCGTACAATTTTACATTATTTACATATCTGACACTATTAACTTTACCTGTTTCAGGAGTCTTTTACTCTTACCTAAGCATGCTATACATTCATCTATATATTGTTTTATATCAAGCAAAAGTGGTCCAAGGCACATAAGCGTCACCTACTAGTAGATTTGTCAGGAAAAGGGAAATAACTCAAAACTATTGGTGTAAAGTTTTATACTTTTCAGATGGCAGGAGGCACAAAAACTGCTGAAAAATGACTATCACTAAACTAAGTTAAGCATTGTACTAGGCAAATAAAATGTACAAAAAGAATTGTGTACAAATATATATATATATATTGTTTCACAGACATTTCTCAACCAATCACTGCTAAGCTCAGCAAAATTATCCATACTGAATGCAAGGAAAGCTTCGATTAGTTGATTTTCACAACCGTTTAAAAATCAAGGCAATATCAAAGGAGTGCAACTATAATCAGATACGCAGCGGAAAAAAAAATCTACAGACACTCAAATGGTAAAAAATTAAAAATATGCCTGAAGGAACTGCCTTCTCGAGAAGGGACTAGGTATTGCACTATTAATATTAAAAGAACCACTCAAGTAAAACAGTCTACCTTGTCCAAAATGTGAATACTGTTATAAATGCTAAAATCATATAAAACAAAAAAAAATATTTCTGAATAGCCCTGTGCCATCCATATCAGTCAATGCTTTCTGGCTAGAAATCATATGTTAGGATTTACTGTTCAAAAATCAATTCTTATGTTTAATTTGTTATTTAATTAAAACCGCAAACCTCATAACAAAAAGTGATGAAAAAACATTATATGATAATGGTAAAACATGCTTTGCACAGCTAAACAAAATTGGCAGAGTAAATATACATGTAATGTACACGTATACATAAAACTAGAAAATATTTAAATGTCAGTGTTTAAAACCACACAGGAAACAGTACAAAAAAGACATGAATACTGTCGTTTGCTATGTAAATGAAAGTCAGTCGAAAGAAACACAAAGTTCAAAAGAATAAAACACATATATTATTAAAAAGACTTCTTTATGTCATTCCTTAATTAATCATAAGTTATGTAGCCATAGCAACTATCTGTAAAACTCAACAAAGTAACAGGCACAAAATATTTACAACCCTTTAAAACGAAATGCCATCACATTGTTGAAAGTCTTCGTGCTCATCATGGACAATTTACCAGTCTAGAATAATTATTGCACAATGACTAAAAATAACCCATCTGTCCCAAGTTGCTTGACTTCAAAAATTACATGTATATAAAAGTCACTCTGATAAATAAAACAGTCTGGTTCATCTCGTAGTCAAAAATAATCTGAAAACAAATGCTTAAAAAGACAGATCCAGAAAAACTAAACTTGTGCTTTTGACCACCGAACATTTTGGTTTTGTGAGTATTTGGTCCAACAGCTCTTTATTCAAAACACTTTGGTTCCCAGACTATTTGGTTAAAAATTCCCTGCAATCATTTAATACTTGTTTCTTTTTTTACTTATTCTGTACATAAAAAATATATAGAGCAATACTTCAAAAAAAAAGAAAAGAAACCAAAGAAAACCGCAATGGTGATGATAAAGGGTACTTACGTAATGGACAGGCGATAATGAACGAAACTTAATGAACCTCAGTCATACAAATACAGATATGATTATGCTTCGACAGATGCAAATAGAACCTCTGAACTTCACAAATATTCATCGAAACTCATGAGTATTCTTCCTTGGCACAAAATCCTGGTTTTGAACTACGTACCTACTGGGTCATACATTAGTTAGAACAGAAAGTAAAAAATAACCAAAAGCAATGTGCACCTTTCATCGACCATAACTATTTGTTTGCGTCCTTGTTTTAAGTCAAGCTGTTCTGAATGTCACTTGCAAATGTATCGCTCAGTGTTCTTTTGTATCAAAGACACATGAAAGCTTTGTTAAACAACACGTTTCTTGTACTGTGGCTCCAATTTCTCATTTATATACAGAACATGTGACACTGAACCCACTGAAACTACGTTCTGAAATATTTTGAAAATCCTTTGTCGTGGAAAACCAAACGTGAAGCTCCTACACCTATCTTTATTCAGCAGAATCAAACTTTTCCAATAGAAGTATTTTTCTCAAGCTGCTTACCTACAATACTGCTGAATACAATTTATTACAAATTACAATAGCGCTGGTTGGTCCATTCTAATACTGCTGAATTCCATTTTTTTACTGCTGAATGTAATACCTGAATCTTCTATTATAAATTTTCTTTTGCTGCTGAATCCATTTTTCTGCTTCTGACTACTGCTGTTGTTAAATCCAATTTTCTATGTTACATATTGAGCAGGTAAGTCCACATCACTGTTACTGCTGAACATCAATTTATGCTTTTATACTGCTGAATCTCATATCTTCTTGAATAAAATCTTATGCAGGATCATGGAATTGTAACAAGCTTTCTGCTTCTGACTACAAGTACTGCTGCTGCTGCTGAATCCAGTCTGCTTCAGTTCAGCAGTTGCCGTTGCAAGATGGTTATCACATACATAATGCATTAGCTTTCACTTCTGTGTTAAAGACACTTGTCATGTAACCTGTAAGCAATTACAGGTGTTCCATGCAAGCATTTTGCCCAGTTAAGCCTTATTTTTTCTTTGATTTCCGTAAAATCAAAGCGGATTAAGCTCGAATTTGATAATCAACCACTACACTGGCATTCTAAGCTTCTTTCACTCTATGTAAAATGCATGAAAGTCTGTGCATTACAAAAAGTAATTGATTCCAGATAGATTCAAGTCAATAAAGCTTTACAATCCAAAATGTCAGCTATTTCAAAGGCTAAGAAATCTATTACATATGCACGCATGTCAGTCATTCAGGTCAGCATCAGTTATTACTTACAGATACAGATGTCAGCTAGTTGAGGGTTTCAAAGTCAATAACAGATGCACAGATGTCTGTAAGTCAAGAAGCTCAGTAATGAATTACAGATGCACAGATATCTGTAAGTCAAGCTCAGTAATCAATTACAGATGCACAGATGTCAGCCATTCAATGGCAAAGTAATCAATTACAGAAGCACAGATGCTAGCCATTACAAGGGCTCAGTAATTCATTAAGATGCACAGGATGTCACCCATTCAGCAACAGTAATAAGTTACACACTATGCACAATAATTGATTGTAGTTTTTCACAACAGTCTACAAGATTTATTTTTAGGCCTCACAGGCTGTGGGTGTATAACTGCTCTCACTGCTTCCTCAAATACCTGAAAAAATACCAACATTCTGTATTAAGGTAAGAATCCAAGGACAGACTACTGGATTTAGTGAATACTCAAAAATGTGTACTTGAATAGAACAAGTTCCTGTTCTAGAGAGTGCGTAGTAAAACTCAACCAAGCTAACAGGTTTACATGCTGAAAATGACCTATACTATATAAAAAGAACAAATCAGATATATGATCATGCATCTGGTTTCTGGCCATTTAAAGAACTTTTTCTCACTGTCCTCAAAGTACTTTACTAACAGCTTCCATACATAAAACATTGGTTAGTGGACACAGTTCCACCAGCTCATTTCATTTCAAAGGATTCTAATTTATAGCCTATCAATTATACAGCACAGTATTACTATGCTACAGAGGCAGGCAGATTGACATGTTCTCAAGTAATCAAATGCGTTTCAGGTTAAAAATGCTGATTTTATCAAAACACCAGTGTAACAAACTGCCATGCTTACTCAATACTCACCATCTTACATTTGTAATTTACAACATCTAGCCTGATATAGTTTTTGATACTTTATTCTTCTTCACTGCCATTGGAAAACAAGTTTGCCTTTGCGACCATCACCGATCATGATCTACACTTTTTCTCTACTCAGTCAGTGAATTTTCAGTAAGCTACCCCCAACTTCCATTATGACACTGTCCAAATTGAAAGAGGACAGGCCTCGGTTACATTATCAGCTAAACAGTCCCATATGTTTTATTTGTGTTGTCATGGGTCACCAAAGTCACTTACCTGTTTAAGACCTCTCTGAGTTAAAGCTGAACATTCCATATATTTTACAGCTCGTATTTTATTGGCTAATTTAATACCCTGTTCTCGCTTGATTGGTGACAATCCTTGTTGAGCTAATTGTCCTATGGCTTCTTTATTTTCACGTAAATCTATTTTGGTACCTGCAAAGTAACAAATATTTCTGCATATTTCATCCAATGACAGTGCGGTTTATAAAAATCTTTTGACTGGTTCATAGTTTTGTTCTTCAACTTTTTAAAAGTCCTTCTTCTAGACTCTTTATTTCCCTATTGTCTACAAACACGGTAATGCAGTGTGGAGAAAACACTCACCTTGAATAATTTCAGTGACTTCAGCACACATTTTTTTAACTACTAGTAAATCAATTTGCAGCAACTTTTTAGCTTGCTCAAACATGTGTAGCCACCATGGCACAGTAATAGCTTGTTCACCCCAGGACTAGAGGTCCCTTGTTTGATACCAATCTCATAGCAGTTACATACTTAAGCAAGACACAGTAATTCCACTTCCGCTTCTTTCTCTTCAAGGTGGATTCTCGAGCAATTAACATCAGTTGTAAGCACTAGTTTCACAATCAAGAATAAATGGATAAGTATAAATCAAAATAACTATGTCAAACCACGTACATACCTACTACTATGACCGGAGCATCTGGACAGTGGTGTTTAATCTCAGGGTTCCATTTAGTGACTACATTTTCATGGGAAGACGGACTAACTACACTAAAACATATCAGGAAAACATCAGTCTGAAATAGAGAAAGTAGCAAATTATATAACATCAGTCTGAAATAGAGAAAGTAGCAAATTATATAACATCAGTCTGAAATAGAGAGTTTCAAATTATGGATAGCATATTTTACATTTATGAAAGTAACAATTAGTAAATGAACAAGTGTTTACTATATTTCTGAATTGAATAATTTTTTAATTTTAAAAAGTTCTCAGGTCAGTGGATAAGTGTTTGACATGGTGAACTGATAAGCCAATCTATCAATCCACATGCAAGTGCCTCACAAGACTTTTGTATCTTTTTAACTGGTCTTAATACTCTAATAGCTGCATGACAAACCGTTTTACATTTCCTCACAGTTCTTTTGCAGGACACAGGTGTAACAAATTGCATGCGGCAATTTTTGGCGAGGCATGCTGTATGAACAGACTCCAGACCTCATCTACACTGGCTGTTAAGTCAAGACTATATTTGATCAAAATACCTTATGCCAAATACCATAATGAGTAACTGTTCCATCAAAAATATTCAGTAAAACCTGTTATATCCAGGCACATGGTTTGAATGGAATACTTCTACATCTGGCACAAGTATTGCACTGTATTACATAATTAGGAAAATTTTACCGTAAAAGTTCCTACCAGTTTAAGTAACAATCACAATTGTTGCACAATCTGCCTTCATGTGAGAAATTGCAATGGTCTTTAGTCTAAGTTATTACACAGTATGCAATTTCCTTAAGAAAATCTTGTAGGAGTTATTAATACTTCAATTGGCTGGTTTGGAAATTATCTTAGTTGTTTTTGACTGAACTGCCAGAAAGTTAACCAAACCAAAAACAGTATAGTAAGAGAGATAGAAAGAATAGTCTTTAACAGATGCAAGGCCATATCTCTGTATAGTACAGGTTTGAATATGGTTTTTTGTCGCAATATCTTAAACCAATATGTATGTATACCAAATTAATGGAATATAGTGTTAAGAGATTAAGACAAAACAGGCTATCTTGAAACAAAATGGTAAATGTCTCATTAATTGGACTGATCCAGGAATAAAACCATTTTTACACGTCTGAAGGGTAGTCTTAGTTCTGGAACTCAACTGTTAAATGTAGAAAGTACATATAACACAGACAGCACATACTTGTGGGTAAGACAAAGGTCGTAATCTATCATAATCTTCTTGTCCCGCCGTATCCCACAATCCCAGACTCACTGCTATCCCATCAACCATCATGTTGGCTGTGTAGTTGTCAAAACTGAAAAACACAAGTCCACACATCACATACATGTACCTCTGTCAGAACATCCGAAAATCATTTTTAGCATATAACGAAAACTCAAAAACTCCCCAATACATGTACTTCTCAAATGTTAGCTATCTTTCAATTACTTTATATGTAGTCTTACACAGTATTACTTTTTTGCAGAGAAAAAAATCAGGACCATTTCAACATTTGCCAGCATTTAAACAAGAGGGCCAAGATGGCCCTATATCGCTCACCTTGGTACAAGTCCACTTGCCTGGTGGAAGATTACACTAGATAATGTTATATACCAAATAAGTTTTCCTATATACGCCTTTGTAAAACAAATGATCCCCCCCGGGCAAGGTCAATTTTGACCCCAGGGGCATAATTTGAACAAACTTTAAAGAGGTCTACTAGGCAATGCTACATGCCAAATATCTAAGCTCTAGGCCTTGTGGTTTCAGAGAAAAAGATTTTTAAAGTTTTTCCTATATATTCCTATGTAAAACGAAGTGACCCCCGGTGCGGGGTCAATTCTGACCCTGGGGTCATAATTTGAACAATATTGGTAGAGGTCCACTAGCCAATGCTACATGCCAAATATCTAAGCTCTAGGCCTTGTGGTTTCAAAGAAGAAGATTTTTAAAGTTTTTACTATATAAGCCTATCTAAAACTAAGTGACCCCCCATGTGGGGTCAATTTTGATCCGAGGGTCATAATTTGAACAATCTTGGTAGAGGTTCACTAGCCAATGCTACATGCCAAATATCTAAGCTCTAGGCCTTGTGGTTTCAGAGAAGAAGATTTTTAAAGTTTTCCTAGTCCATAAACCGGTCTATGGAATGGAATCTTTGAACAATTTTGTTGAGCTTCATGCAAGGACATTCCTGCAATTTTGATCACTTGGCCTAGAGGTTTCAGTGTCATTTGAATCAAAATCTTGACGTAGACGGACAATCATCGAGCACAAAGCTACCTGCATGCCAAATATCTAAGCTGTCAGTAGGACCTTGTGGTCTTTTTAGTGCGCCAAAAAAAAAGATTTTTGACAGTTAAGGGCACATAAGACTTTAACTAGGAATTTCTAAGTGACAAATCAAGAAAATTTTTCACAGGGTTATCTGCTTTTGCTTACGATCGGTCTTACGATGGTATTAGTACTCCAACTTTCAAAGTAATATAATGGACAATTTTGTTAAGTGGACAACAATGACAAATTTTAACTGTTACTAAGCCAAAGGGCATAATTCTATACCTTAAGAATCCCTCTTGTGTTTGGGAATCAGATGGAAACAAGTATTCCAACTTTCAAATTAATATCTCAATTCAGTCAATATGTGGACTGATGCAAAAATTAACCAAGATCTAAGTCGATAAAAGGCCTTAATTTTTACAACTACCCGGACAGGGTTACCATCTTCTTCGAGATGGGGGTCAGTGTGACAATAGCTTACAGTGCCAAGCAATATCTCAAAGGGTTAAGGCAATAAGTGGATTTTACCCTTTGTATTTTCTAAGAGAAGAAGGGGATTTTGTCAAAAACCTTAAGAGTTATTTCCTCTTGTTGTTTGAAGGCCATGGTAAGCAACTAGAGTTGCTGCAATGCAACTCCAATGTTTTGAAACAATTTGAGGTGGTAGAGCTTATCCAAGAATACACTTCCTAAATAAAAAAAAGCCATAGTTCTGTTAACCTTGACATATGTGCTTGCTAGGAGGTTATGATGGTAAACAAGAGGTAAGTTAATGTCATTTGAATACTTTTAAAAAAGTGGGGTTGTACGAAATAACCAGGTGTGACGCCAACGCGACAATCATCGATCAGAAAAGCTCATCCTGGCATAGCCAGGTCGAGCTAAAAATGCAAATTGCAAGCATTTATAATGTAAAAGGAGCTTGTTTTTGTAATGTGTCTTGAAAAAAAAATTGTGCCACAGTTTAATGCAAAGGACAAGCATCAACTTACACTGTGGGAACATATTCTCCTGGAAAACTGTCTGTTGTGTATGATATCAACATACATGTTTTACCCACAGTTCCATCACCCACTACAACACATTTGATTGGCCGACCTTGGGCCATGTTATTTTCGATCCCGTAAAAGCGTGTCTGCTCCAGCTTGACCCTTTTTCCGTGTCAACCCTCCTCACAAACTGCAAACATACATTAATACAGTTGAACATGTGTTGATGCTCCCTTCAGTTAGTTAGCCATACACCTCAGGGAGCAAATACTGGTTTATACAATAGGACAAATTTTACTTTAAATACACATCTTTTACAACCACCTCTTTCAAGTGGCCATCTTTAATGCAGGGTTGCCTGTAAAAAATATCTGTTAAATTTTCAGTAAAACAGCCATATATTCTATTACTACATACAGTGTGTTGTTGGTGTATGGGTTTAATACACCTTTTGCCATATTTCAGTTTACAGGTGGAAAGTTTACCAAACCATCCTTTCTGGGAAGCCCCAATACTAGAACCCTATCCTTTGTAAGAAACTGCCAACTATCTTACATTAAGTGACGTGGTCGGCATCAGGGCTCGAACCCATTACCTTCAATTTATGAGAGATTACAGTGATTTCAAGTCAGCAACTCTAAACCACTCGACCACAGAGGTGCTGAGAATTCTACAATAGTGTCACAGTTCTTAACTTTGGTTTTATTTAGACAAACCTAAGAGTCCAGTTTCCGAGTTTCTTCATAATGCTGGAGGTGAGCTTTGTTTAAAAACAAACTAATACGAAGCCAGACATTGCAAATATCATAGCAAAAAGGTCTTAAGAGTAAAATAAATCCTTTTACAGAACTATTAAAACCGTCTAGGGCTTACTCCGATTAACAAAACAAACTGTAAAGACATTAAAGTCTGAAATTCTTGAGTAGAATAATGTCTCTTTGATTTCTTTAAAAGGGACATAAGAGCAAGAAAATGCAAATGCAACCATTTTATTCTATTGTCTAGTTACATTAAGATTTTTTTGAATACAATTTCCTAATTGCTCACAGAAAATGTAGCCAAAATACCACTACTTACAATTGTTTTGTCATGCACTGACTGGGGCCGTGTTATATAATCCCCTCCCCCACTTCACTTTAATCTTTAGCACCAATCTTGACTAACCCCCTGTGGTAATTTCCTGAAAAATACAGTACATATCTCTTTAATAAATCATATTGAAACAGTTCTCTGGAACTCTGGAATGAAATTCATTAAATCAAATTTAATACACACTATTCAGATAGTTGTAAAATAAGAACATTTATTAGCACCAACCTGTAAGCATGGTAAATATACAATATCATACACTTAACACATGCTTAATATCTTTAATTCCAAAGGAAAATATAAACATTTGTACAGAACAGAGGAAAGTGTTGTTATGTATATGAATGAGAGACTATAATCATATATAGTGCTTGAATGTGCAAATAAATCATGATCTACACTTCTTGCAAAGCATATATAACTGGGTAAGAATTAACACCAAGTTTGCCATGAAACAGTTATTTTCCTGCAGTTCATTTATTTACAGTCCCAGCTGACCCTGGAATTGCTCCTTGGGTGAACTTGCCAAGACCCCTGTATGACTCCTATGCATACTGGTATCTAACCAAACTTGAAAAGTTAGAGAGTTATGTTTTACTTGACTGCAATACCCAGTCCAAAGATTATGTTTATTTACCCACAGATTGTGTAATATATCACATTAGCCAAAGATAAGTGTGCAAGGGTACAGACCAGACATGCGGTTGCCGGCATAATTTGGTGCTTGAACCACCTTACCGCGTGAATTCTATATTTGGTGTTATAAACACATTGTTGGAGAAGGAAGTGAAGTTTCTCTAAAAAAAAACAGGCACAGTCCAAAGGTACGAAAGAAAGCAGCTTTTGAGCAAACATGACAATGCTCAAACCCAGTGAACCTCTCTGTTTGTGTAACCAACATGTTATCTGTTACACCACCTGTAACAGATCGGCTACCAGTATCTCTGACATCAATCAACCATACTTTATTTTTATTTTGAGACATCATGCTGAAAACCTGGTTGGTACAACTTCTAATGAATACCATACTGTGTTCTTCCGTTATATCTGTTAATACGGTAGATGGAGTGATACTGGAATTATTTCTATAAAACTACATGATGTTCCTAAATTTTATAGCTCTTCCTAACTGTAACAATGATTTCAACCATTTGCTCCCTCATACATTGTACATATTCTGTACACTATATTAGATCTACAGATCATTTCCTTACTTGTTTATAGTTTAATACATATTTTAACCTCAAAGATAGTTTAAGTGATACAACTTCAGTCTAATTTTGTACAAAATGAGGAATTTGTTATAATGTTCTGCCAGCCTTATCTGGTATAGTTGAACCTGTGTTAATGGCCACTTCCATCAATCAATCACCTCCATCAATCGATCACCAGCAATCAACACTAATATATCCAAACTGGCCATTTCTACATTTTAATAGTATCATACACATTGTATTAACTTGCCATTTCTTTTATATGGCCACTTATTATGCAACTTTTGCCTTGTCACTGTAATATGTTAAAGAAAGATTTGACGAACATACTTCTACGTCATTCCAATGTCATTTTAAAAGATGTCACAGTTATATAAATGTGACATAACCTTCAAAATTTACTATAGTACATGTAATTCTCCTTTTATACCATATTTAACTTTTAGCCAAATGACAGCGTATGAAATAGAAGGAAATGTAAAAGACATGCCTACGTCTATACTTCATAGTCATCTAAAAGCCCTTTAAGACCTCATCTCATTCATTGTAATCTTGCGGACTGAGTGCGGACTGAGTGAACGTCAATCTTTTCTTCTCCTATTTCAAGTAAATTTCTATTTCAAGCATACTGTACTATTCTTGGAAGGAAAAATCTGCTAAAGCAGAACTGACCATCTTTCATTCCTGCATTGTAAAACTAAGCCATACATCATTAACAAAACCATGCTGGCATAGACAAAAAACTTTCCCCTTTGATCTAACATCCAAGTTGCTCAGTGTGTCCTGAACTGACACAAAACTTCTCCGGGAGTTCCTATTTACCTCAACACAACAAATCTAGATCATGTTAACCATGATCAAACATGACAGGCTGCTCTAAACTTTGAATATAAACCTCAGGTCTCTCACAATTAACATCAATTAACAAGATCTACTGGCACATTTTTAAGACACAGCATCACAACAGTGCAACAAGTTGTTTTCATTAACAAAAATAATGAAAAGTCAAGATTATTTTAAGATGTCTTTTTCATTTACAAAAATAAGTGCTGCACTTTCAAGTTCTTTGATCTCCTGGTAGAAACAATTTCTTAGAGATTTTTTTTACTTTCAATAACCCAGAAATATTTTAATCTAGGCCCCCATGTGAGAAAAACAAAAACATTACCAGTAGTTTGCCAGCATGAACAGAAGAAGAAAGACTCCCTGGAGTAATTTAAACTTTAGCTAAAATAGTGCACACACTGCACTGTGACAAATCTGGATACAATTGTATTTCTGGAAAGCAATTCCAGTAAAAGATATACAAAAAAGAAATGCTTCTGAGATTTTTTTTCATAGTTCCAAACCATATTATCAGCTCTATTTCCCAGAAGTTAATTTTGAACAGATACTCTTGTTTTCATCTTTTTGGGAACGTACCCAGTACCAGTCAGATTCACTTTCTTTGAAGTCTCAAAAACATGCTTTTGGGAATGGGTCCTACTGAACCAGCTACTTCTATCAAAGAAAAGAAAAAAATGTCAAAGACACAGAACTAAGCATGTAAGCATAGGCTTTTATCCTTTAACAGCAACCTATTTTGCCTGCAAGACACAGTTACAATATTAAGACATTTTAATTAGCAAAAATTCAAATCTGTACAGGCAAATACAGCAGTAGGAAATTTTTTCACTAATAGTAAACCTTGATTTTTATTACCCTACACTGAAACAAGATCATCATTATCCCATAGTAACACCAGGGGTTCATTGCCTGTATTGTTGTGTACTTTACAAAATGAATGATCAAATTGCAAGTCCTACCATCTTCAATAAGTTAAAACCTGCAAAAAAAGCACCCAATTTTCTCAATGAAATATTTACCACTGGCACAAGATCACTAAAAAGCTGAATTTCCTCCACAAAATTCCTAATTTTACAAAATCAAAAAGCTTCATGTGTAATTCCAGTAGATAGCAAAGCTTGTTATCGCAAGATAAATCTCACAGCATCTTCACCATGTTCACCTTAATCTAGGGGGAGTGTTTCAAACCTTACAGTCTGTATCCTTTACTGCAATTACTCATTTTTTATTCCTCTACATTTTCTTGTCATATAATTTTGCAATTTTTGCATTGCAGTTTCTGTTTTTTGTTACCTTTTCATTAACTTTCACATAGTTAGAGGTTGAACAGGGAAATTTAAATGATATAGAATCCCCTAGGAAGAAACCCTAGCAAATTTCTTTTAATGGGTTTCCACATTTTGAACATTACTACATCAGCATCTAAATGAGCGCTTCATGTACATTTAGCTCTTATTTTCAAAAAAGTGATGCTAGCTTTACAACGTCGAGTTAATAAAGCTCACATAATATTAAATAAATGTTACAAATTATAAAATGTTTTTATAATTATGCCCATCAAACTTTGACGGGGCTCTTTCTATTCAAAATTTCAAGTATTGAATGGGTAACAATCCTCTCTGAGCTTCTCTTGTATAAACACTTTTAATAGATTTTATAACTGAAAGACATCGATCAACATGTACATTTTCTGTAATATCTTGAAAACTGTCACCATGACGGCAAAGACTGCAGAGTCACTGCACATATCAAATTTATACATCTTTATGTCTCTTGCATTGAAGCAGCTGGCCAATGCGTTGCAATTGCTTTTTAATAACATCAGTTAAATACTGTTATAAAACGGTTTCTTGCATCAAAATTCAAGCATATCGAAAACGGGATAATTTACAATGCAAAACAAGCAATAATTGTACTCTTTACTGGAAGCCTGACTTCCATTTTTAACGTTGTTAAGTATAATTTATGAGTTCCTTTGTTTGTATTCAGATACGATAGTTAAAAAATCAAGACCCCAAAACAGAAATTAAAATTACAAATTTGACAATGTCAAATCAACTTGCAATTATCACCAAGATCTAAATTTTTCTTTCCCTTAATTCCACTTTGGAATGACTTTACATACCTTAATTTTTGGTTATTGCAAATAAATTTCTATAAAATTTACAAACACTTTTAACAAGAGCCATGTTACACATGGTTAATCCCCCCGCCAGGAAGAAGTTACCTGAAGGTAGAGTAATTGTTCTTGCACACTGCGCTTCCTACCAATGTGCTATGTCAGTGTATTAAGTTTGAAGAAAATCCCTAAAGTACTTTTGGAGTTATGCTCCAGAAATTTTTTTTCAAGTAAATCTGATAAAGGGGAATAACTCTAAAAGAAGGCAAGGTAGAGTTATTGTTCTTACATACTGCACTTCCTACCAATGTGCTATGTCAGTGTATTAAGTTTGAAGAAAATCCCTCAAGTACTTTTGGAGTTATGCTCTGGACAAAACTTTTAAAGTAAATCTGATAAAGGGGAATAACTCTAAAAGTAGGCAAGGTAGAGTTATTGTTCTTGCACACTGCACTTCCTACCAATGTACTATGTCAGTGTATTACGTTTAAAGTAAATCCCTCAAGTACTTTTGGAGTTATGCTCTGGACAAAATTTTAAAGTAAATCTGATAAAGGGAATAACAACTCTAAAAGTAGGCAAGGTAGATTTTTTTTTTTCCCCCCCTGCACTTCCTACCAATGTGCAAGTGTATTAAGTTTGAAGAAAATCCAAGTACTTTTGGAGTTATGCTTCGGACAAGTAAATCTGATAAAGGGAATAACTCTAAAAGTAGGCAAGGTAGAGTTATTGTTCTTGCACACTGCACTTCCTACCAATTGCTATGTCAGTGTATTAAGTTTGAAGTAAATCCCTCAGGTCTTTTGGAGTTATGCTCTGGACAAACTTTTAAAGTAAATCTGATAAGGGAATACTCTAAAAGTAGGCAAGGTAGAGTTTGTTCTTGCACCCACCCTCCACTTCCTACCAATGTGCTATGTCAGGTTTAAGTTTAAAGTAAATCCCTCAAGTACTTTTGGAGTTATGCTATGGACAAGTAAATCTGATAAAGGGGAATAACTCTAAAAGTAGGCATGGTAAAGTTATTGTTCTTGCACACTTCACTTCCTACTAATGTGCTATGTCAGTGTATTAAGTTTGAAGAAAATCCCTCAAGTACTTTTGGAGTTATGCTTCGGACAAGTAAATCTGATAAAGGGGAATAACTCTAAAAGTAGGCAAGGTAGAGTTATTGTTCTTGCACACTGCACTTCCTACCAATGTGCTATGTCAGTGTATTAAGTTTGAAGTAAATCCCTCAGGTACTTTTGGAGTTATGCTCTGGACAAAACTTTTAAAGTAAGTGTGATAAAGGGGAATAACTCTAAAAGTAGGCAAGATAGAGTTATTGTTCTTGCACACTGCACTTCCTACCAATGTGCTATTTCAGTGTATTAAGTTTGAAGAAAATCCCTCAAGTACTTTTGGAGTTATGCTCCGGACAAAGTTTTTCAATTTAATCCTAGGATAAAGGGGAATAACTCTAAAAGTAGGCAAGGTAGAGTTATTGTTCTTACACACTGCACTTCTTCCCAATGTGCTCTGTCAGTGTATGAAGTATGAAGA
The DNA here is from genome assembly GCA_022818135.1 of Saxidomus purpurata. Classification (NCBI taxonomy): domain Eukaryota; kingdom Metazoa; phylum Mollusca; class Bivalvia; order Venerida; family Veneridae; genus Saxidomus; species Saxidomus purpurata. The sequence goes on from JAFMSR010000015.1 coordinate 17,321,055, forward strand.
AAATCGCTCAAGTACTTTTGGAGTTATGCTCTGGACAAAATTGGGACGGACCCCCCCCCGGAAGGAAAAAAAAAAATTTTTTTTACCCCCCCCCCCGGGGGGAAAAAAAAAAAAAAAAAAAAAAAAAAAAAAAAAAAAATAAAAAAAAAGGGTTTTTTTTTTTTTTTTATAAAAAAAAAAAAAAAAAAAAAAAAAAAAAAAAAAACCCCCAAAAAGACTTTAACTAGGAATTTCTAAGTACAAATGAGAATTTTTCACAGAGTTATCTTCTTTTGCTTACAGATAGGTCTTACGATGGTACATAAGTACTTCAACTTTTCAAAGTAATATCTCAAATGGTTAAGTTAACAAGTGGCAGAATGAAAATTTTAACTGAGTTTCTAAGTCAAAAAGGGCCATAATTCAAATAAAATCCTTGACAGAATTACCTTCTCCTGCCAATGTTTGGGAATCATGATGGTTACAAGTATTCCAACTTTCAAATTAATATCTCAACGTTCAGTCAAAAGTGGACTGGTACGAAAAACTTAACCAAGATTCTAAGTCGATAAAAGGCCTTTAATTTTTAAAACAAATCCCTGATTCCTTCCCTTGCCTACAGATGGGGGTAATGATGTGAAATAGCATTAAAAGTTTCAAAGCTTCTCAGGGTTAGAAAAGTGGATCCCATATTAATGTATTTTTTAAATTAAAAAGGGAATTTTTTTTTAAAAACCCTTAAAATATTTTTTTTTTTTTTTTTTTTTTTTTTATTTTTTTTTAAAAAAAATTTTTTTTTTTTTTAAATTAAAACCTTTTTTTTTTTTTTTAAAAAAAAAAAAAAAAAAATAAAATTAAAAAAAACTCTCTTTTTTTTAAAAAAAAAAAAAATAATTTTAAAAATAAAAAAAAAAAATTTTTTTTTTTTTTTTTTTAAAAAAAAAAAAAAAAAAAAAAAAAAAAAAAAAATTATTTTTTTTTTTTTTTTTTTTTTAAAAAAAAAAAAAAAAAAAAAAAAAAAAAAAAAAAAAAAAAAAAAAAAAAAAAAAAAAACACACCCCCCCACAAAATTAATTTTTTTTTTTTTAAAAAATAAAAAAAAAAAAAAATTATTCTTGACTGATGCATCAGAACATTTACATTATATTGCAGATTTTCCTTCTTCATGACTTAGAAACAGAACATTCTGTTTATTTTCATCTCAAAGACCTCCATTAGATCATCAAATTAAGATTTCTATGTAAATCCATGATCTCCAAGGGATTCATAACTAATTATCCTAATTATTTTGTGATCTGCTAGTTGGTTCCTAACACAGATTACTCATTATATTTGTAACAGCCGGAAACCAGCATGAAAACCTGTTTCTTTCCATAATGGTGCCAGATTGAATATAAAAAAGATAATATGGATATACAATTCCAACTTATGCTTCAAACATAGGACACAGACACTTTGCTTTCAAACAGATTAAAACACAGCTGGTCATAGAGGAGACAAACTGTGCGAGTGACAAGCTAAAAAAAACTTAATTAATTTGTTTAGTATCACGTGCAACTACATTGTACCATGACTACAGTTTTGGCATTAGGAAGCCAGCAGAATATTCAGTCCTTCCCAAACAAATGCTTAGATAAATTCTACCACATAGTAGCATTTAAGGCACCAAGTGGCACCACTTCAACCTTGTTGGGTGCAGACACGAAACTGATTTTAATATGTCTTTGACATTAAATTTTAATTGTTATATGCTTAAATTGTAAGGATTGACAGTATAAAAAGGTAACAATGTTAAATTTTCTTGTCAAGAATAAATAAGTGGTGCAACTGAATGATACGTACTGCGGTACAAAATCCTGTACTGCGATATTCAGAGTTAAATGAGCTTCTCACTTTACATATTATCAACCAGAAAAAAAAAGAAACAAAAGATCATGTTTGCCCATCTTTGCCTGTGTTTGGTTACAAATGTAATATACATGTATCTCGCCCATAAGTTGAGTTTGCTTTCAATGGGTAGTTTCAAGTTCTTTGTGACAAATTTGTGGTACTGTACAATGTATTTACGTTGTATTTATCATGGAATAAAAGCGTGTTCAACGGACATGCCTGTATTTATCATGGAATAAAAGCTTGTTCAATGGACATGCCTGTCATTTTCAGCAAATTCAATAACAAAGAGTCCCATACTCCCAATTAACTTAAGGTGTCGGCCGCTCATCCAGGAGGTTGTGGGTTTGAGCCCCATTGGGGTCACGATCGTATTTTCTACTTAAATGACACCAGTACTGGTTTTTCCAGGAAGTGGACACAAGAGTGACTGGTTAAGCTACATTGTTCAAGCTTTCTTCACAATCAAGCTTAAATAAATTTGTATAAACTAATGAAGTTGTTGTATAGCGTTGTATTCGATATCTAACTTATATTTTGCATATAAAATTTCTTTTTTCTTGAGCTGCCAATACTTATAAATCTTAACAGGCCAAACATACATGTATATTAAATACACTTGTTTTAATTTTAAACCACCTCCTGTACAATTATGAATGCATCCTGTAGTTTGGTGACTACCTCTCATTTAACACTTGTACATGTACATTGTATACATGTATGTCTGTAACTCTCAGATAGAACCTTGGACCATGGACTGATAGAGTGGTCACAGAGAGACAAGTCGCACTGGCTGTCTGTGAGTCCACACCTCAGATGTATTGAAAAGAAAACTCCTTCATAAAAACATTATCTACTCTAAGCAAAACATCTTGATTTCTCTTAGAGAAGTGTAGTTCCAGAGAAAATGCATGCTCAGCATGAAAATTAGACTTGAATCAAGTTTAGACAGATCTTTATCTGTGAGTCTCTAACTTCAGTACCCTCTGCCAGACACGTTCTGTGGTTCTTTAATCATTCTCACATGTTAAATGCTATAGCATTACATTCAAGTACACTTCTGTAAGATTCTTATATAATTTAGTATTAATTTTCACATATACCCCGAAAGCATCATTACAATTAATGAAATATCTACCCATTACAAACACAGCCTGTTAAAGGACAGAAAATGTAAGCATTAATTCAGACCTCCATAGTATTTTATCTGGTAAGAATGGTTGAACCGTATCAAGTCCCTCTTGACCCAAATTCCTCAACTGAAAACCGTTAAGTAGCAATTTAACAACAGGGGAAAAGACTGCAATATCTAGGAATTCCAGTCTATACATTTAAACTTCTAGCCATTAATCCACCATCCTCCCCCCCCCCCCCCCAACACCGACACATTTACCTTGATTTTGTCCATTTGTACTGTAAAATGTACATGTAACAATTGTAGTTTTAACAATACAGTGACCTTTCACCTAAACTCCGGAGGGTCAATAAGATTTTTGCAAACTTCAAGGGTTCAGGTTTCAACCGCTCATCCCAGAGGTTGCGGGTTCGAGTCCCACTGGGGTCACGACCATACCTCTTCATACGACACCAATACTGGTTTTTCCAGGAACATGACTTGAGAGTGACTCTATAAGCTACAATCAGCTTTCTTCACAACTGAGCTAACACAAATTAGTATAAAACCCATGAAAATATGTGTCCATAAATCATGTTATTTAGATATCTCAACAACTTTCTATATATAGGAGAACATGAAAAAGTCAAACGGATACACAAATTACAGGTGTATCAAAATTAATTGAATGGAAATCATCAATTTCCCCATCCACATGATCTCTTCTACAGTTTTTACAAGTGTTTCTTGTGTGATTGATTTATTTTCTACATGTTAAACACATGTGAACAGATGCAGCCCAGGCAAAATACCTGTGGATTAATTTTTATATCTCTAACATTTTTACCAGTCAATATAATTGAAAAGCCATCAGAAAAATTTACCAGAATATGTTAAGGGTATATTGGTGCATTATTGAAGCCCCTTGATCTGTCTGAATTTGCTGGGATAGAATAATGAAATTCCTGATAGAATAGTGATTGTGATATTGTCAGTTAATGGTCCTTTTTTTAGAACACCTTTTCAGCAATTTACAATGTATAAGTCTGTATTTCCTGAAAGAAAAGCAGAGTATGATTTGGATCAAACAAGAGCTGTCCCTCACAAGTGATGTATGCCCCCAAGGGTGTCTCAGTTTGTGTCCTCTCCATGTGCTCAATAATTGTGCTATGTTATTTTAAAACCCTTCCATGCATGACAGAGTTACCATGCATACAGTATTCCATTACTTTTAAACACTTAAACAAGTGTGACCATGACCTTTGAGGTAGGGACATGGTTCTTGCACACAACACATTGTCTTGATATGCTGAACATTTGTGCCAAGTTATTTTGAAATCAATCAATGCATGACAAAGTTACAGTCCAGACACAAATATGTGTGCATAGGATTCCATTACCTATAAACTCTAAATGTGACCTTGACCTTTGAGGTAGCGACATGGGTCTTGCACACGACACATCAGCTTGATATGCTGAACATTTGTGCCAAGTTATTTTTAAATCAATCAATGCATGACAAAGTCATAGTCCGGACACAAATGTGTGCATATATATACAGGATTCCATTACCTTCAAACTCTTAAGTGTGACCTTGACCTTTGAGATAGGGCTGAGGTTCTTGCACGCCACACATCGTCTTGATGTGCTAGAAATTTGTGCAAAGTAATTTCAAAATCCATCAATGCATGACAAAGTCATAGTCCGGACACAAATGTGTGCATACATGTATATACAGGATTCCATTACCTTCAAACGCTGTGGCCTTGACCTTTGAGGCAGGGACGTGGGTCTTGCACTCTACACAGTCTTGATGTACTAGACATTTTTGCCAAGTTATTTTAAAATCATTCGATGCATGACAAAGTTAAAATCCGGACATGAATGTGTGCATATATACAGGATTCCATTACCTTCAAACTTTTAAGTGTGAGCTTGACCTTTGAGGTAGGGATGTGGGTCTTGCACACGACACATCATCTTGATGTGCTAGACATTTGTGCCAAGTCATTTTAAAAAAAAATAATTTAAGGTGTAAAAATTAGTAAAACTTTATTGACACTAACTCAATACCTCTAGTGCCTTGCATTTAATTACCATTGTAATGTCAGACGCAAGAGCCCAATTTAACATAATTTTTTGGTGTGTACGTAATGCATGTATATAGTGAAAACCAAAGTAAACTTGTAAGTCATAATTACACATTAATAATTACACTTACACTGTATATACAACTCCGTTTTTCTCTTGACCCGGTCGATCAATTGTTTCAAAAGTAATTTAGTTTATTGACATGTTACAAGAATGGAAAACTATACTGGCTACTGTCCTACAACCGGACACTTTTCAATCATATTTTTTGATAACTCTGACAATTTTTGTATCTAGCAATCAAAATTTTACCAGTAGAAAGGTTCTTCTACGAAACGAAAAGCTAACTCGTTAACCCATCAGACTAAATCAATCATATTTTTGAGGCGCCGCTGTGGGGTTTTCAAATTGCTGTATTTTATTGACCAACTGTACCATGTTTCCGGTCAGGTAGTTTAAATAGATTTGTTTAATCGTGATGTTATCTTTTAAAACATTCGACACATTAATTAAGTACCAAGATGAAAGGTTTAACTTGTGAAATTGTTTTGCTGGGCCTCACAGAAATATTGCATGTGCACAGTCTGTCACTTCCACCCCCCCCCCCGACAATGTAAGCATGCTTTCAGTGACTGACAAAATAAATGGTGAGATTTCTGGTCAAATAGTTACATTAAACTGTTGTTGATGCACTTTGTGGATGGAAATCAAGTGTCTGTTTGATCAACACCCAGTGTTCCCACTCTTGTAAATTATTACTTAAATCATGAAAAAAAAAAATAGCGCGCAAATAATTTTCACCACGTGTGAGATCGCGCGCGTATGAAAATGCTGAGGATGAATATGTTCAGCTGGAATCCATCTGTATGTTCTAAAAATCATGGAACAGAGCTGCAGATAAGGTTTTGGTGTAATTGGGTATTTACCCCACTACTTTTTCACCAATTGCTTTTTTTAGTTTTCTAATGAGTAACAAATTTTTTTTACCCCATTATATTTTGATCATTTGTTTTTTTTTTCCAGAAAGCAATTGCTTTTTTTAGAAAATCATTTGCGTATCGGAACAAACTTAAGCTTTGCTTGTTTACAAAATGAAGCCTGAAATACTAAATCTCTGCCGAGACTGGTTTACAACTTGATTAAACAAGAGCTGTCAGTAGGACAGCGCGCTCGACTTTTTTAGTGTTTGCCAATAAAACAAAACTTTGACAGTTAAAGGCAAAACAAGGATCTGTAAAAACAAGGGCCACAAGTACAAGATATTACGTCAAGAGTTATCAAACTTAAATGTTTGATATCCCTGAACACTACAGCAAAGTGGTAGCTTAATACTTCAAGCGGTTAATGATATATGTGCATGACAGTGCCAGTTGCACACAAGACTTTAGCTTGGAATTTCTAAGTACAAATCAAGAAACATTTTCACAGAGTTATCTTCTCTTGCTTACAGATAGGTCTCATGATGGTATATAAGTACTCCAACAAAGTAATATCTCAAATGGTTAAGTCAACAAGTGGACAAGAATGAAAATTTTAACTGAGTTTCTAAGTCAAAAAGGGCCATAATTCAAATAAAATCCTTGACAGAATTACCTTCTCCTGCCCATGTTTTGGGATCATGATGGTTTACAAGTATTCCAACTTTCAAATTAATATCTCAAACAGTTTAGTAAAAACGTGGACTGGTATGAAAAACTTAACCAAAATTCTAAGTCAATAAAGGGCCTTAATTTTTAAAACAAATCCCTGACAGAGTTACCCTCTCTTGCCTGTAGATGTGGGTAATGATGTAAACAAGCATTCAAAGTTTCAAAGCAATATCTCAAAGGGTTAAGGTAATAAGTGGATTTTACCCATATTCAATGTATTTTCTAAGTCAAAAAGGGGCATAATTCTGTCAAAAACCTTGACAGAGTTATGTCCTCTTGTCTGTTGATGTAGGTCATGATGGTAAACAAGTATGGTTAGTTTCAAAGCAATACCTCCAATGGTTTTGAAATAAAGTGAGGTGGTACGAAAAACTTAACCAAGCTCAATACACTTTTTAAGTCAAAAAAGGGCCATAATTCTGTCAAAAACCTTGACAGAGTTATGTACTCTTGTCTGTAGATGGAGGTTATGATGGTTAACAAGTATGGTAAGTTTCAAAGCCATACCTCTAATACTTTTGAAATAAAGTGGGGTGGTATGAAAAACTTAACCAAGGTGTGACACCAACGCCGACACCGAGGCGAGTAGGTTAGCTCCCCTTTTCTTCGAAAAGTCGAGCTAAAAACGAAACGGACGAAAAGGATTATCCCTGCCGATTCCACGTTCGGTATTTAGTGGAAAGGCAGTGCTCGCTGGAACAGTCTATAAATACGATTTCCTTTTATTTACTTTCAATACGCAGCGATTTTAAAAGCAAATGCGTAAACTTGTTTTCCTCTGCTTTTCTGTACGCAAGGGTTGCTATTTCAACTGCTTTATTGCCGATTTTGTTTGCGTACTTATGCAAATATGCAGCTTATCTGTAGCTCTGATGGAAATTCTGCTTTCTCGGCCAATCGGGCGGCATAACTGTTGGTGATTTACAGTTGACGTCATTAAATATAGACGCGTTTCATATTTGAATGCTCTTGGAATTAATATCAGCACTTTAAAAGTGTAACCAATTGTATGATCTGGGCTTCGTCTGCAAAAATGTGGCAGACAAGGCATTGTGTTTTGCTTCATGGCGAATAAAATAAATGATGCCCAACAACAAAGTGAAGAGTTACCATCCACAAGTACTGAAACAACTACAAGTAGTGTTAAAAGTTGGAAAAGGTACCCGAAACTGTTCCATAGCAAGTGGTTGCCGCGGGTTGTAAAAAATTTAAACAGTCGCCGCTTGTCTATCATATAATTTTCATACACCCAAAAATTGAGATTTACCCCTTCTTTTTGTGTCCAGGGGGTAAGTATACCCTTGAAAAAAATACTGAGTGGGAACACTGACACCATATGATTGTAAATATTAACAAAATATTAACGCGTTTTAACAAGTGTCTAGTTTGATGGTTGTCCGGGTTTGGTGGTCCCTAACCAGTATAGCAAATAATTTTTATAGTATAGTATCATGTCAGTACTTAAACAGTTAAAAAGAATAGAGCCAGACGACTAGCCTAATTAATTTGGCGTTTCAGTGTGACCCCTTTCACAGATCTGATATTTTATAACTGTCACACCTCTACGCCTAATTTTAAAGTGCTCATAACTGGGCAGAAATCCCACGAGAGGAATGACCCCATTTGTAATGAATTTTTAAAGTATCCCCGATACATATCACATTTAAACTTTGTGTGCGACAAGAAAAAACATTTATCTTGAAGGAAATAACATTACTTTACTGATGAAATGTATTCATAATTAAAGATTTGACGACGAAACTGTTACCACTGTTTTCTTGTATATAACGCAAATAAACCGGTGCAGCGGTAATTTTCAGCTCTGCTGATTACGCCCACACTGTGTATAACCGTGCAGTCAACCGATTACGCCAGCGCGCACATGATTGTGCAAAACTTACCGATGCTTCTCACTTGGAATGCAAGATTTATAACGCATAGCGTAATTTGTGTTAATTTCTTCTCACATGAAAACAAAGAATGCATACTGAACAAAAATATGTACATATAGCGTATTATACAGTTTCATTGACATTGTTGCTGTTATGTTGTTGTCGGTAGTGTAATCTGGTCACCGAAAGTGATAAGTAATTTCAAGTATATCATTGATATTTGAAAAAGGTGATTCCTCGGCTATTATAGCTGATCTCTAGGCGTCTTTAATTCTAAAATGTACAAAATCCTTTAATACCTTATAACAATGTTATTAAATATATAATAAAATCATAATAATGAAGACTTTATTTATAGTGGATAACATATTTGGTGCAAGAACAATTTTCAATTAAATAATACTTCTATGTTTTTTGTTTACTTTTGTTTCGTTTGAAATAAATTAATCTTGCATATGAGTCTATGGTCTTTTTGTTTGTAAATGTGCTTATTGGGTCCACCATCCTCTAAAGAGGCTATCATCGGTACGACCCGTAGTCTATGGTCAAGACTGAATTTTCACCTTTAACTGAATGAAGATATATGGACGCGATGTATATAAAATTTTGATAATTATTTATGTGGTTAGAGTAGTCTTCAAATGTGATTCAATTTATTAATAAACCCATTGAACATATCAAATTTATATTTAAGACAACCATATTTAACAGTTGACTGAATAAGTGATTAAAAAAAGTCAACATTTCCGCTTCGGCGATCTAAAAAAATATCGCAATTTTCAACTATTGATATTATTACAGGGGCCTAGCGAGGGGGCGACTAGGGCGACACAGTCGCCTTTCACACCTCAGCTTCGCCCATTTCTGTGACAAAAGCGAAATTAACTTCGCCCGAAAATATCTCAATAAACAATGAAGCGAATAAACAAAGTGTCAGACATTTCTCTGACCATAAACTCCACCCCCCTCAATCAATTAGCGACTGACAAAAAGGTTGCCTGAAGGCTGATTTCACAATATGACACGAGAGATAATCATGGTGAAGGCTTCAACATCGGATTAAAGCGATACATTATTCGTATGTCCGCGAAGCGCCTATCCGAAATTATGTACACTTTTTGTATCTCAGTTGTATTTCCAGTCAACAAATTGAGTTTCGTACCTCAGATTTTCCATTTAAACTTTTGAAGGGTGGATTTGATTACCCATCTGTTATTTTTCACGAAATATTTTACACAATAGAAAGAATTTAGTTTTGTTTCGGAATACGTTTTTTAATACCATGCTGACTACCGGTAGATATTGTTGTCATCTAACTTACAAAGAATGCACACCTAATAATTACGTTTATATGACCATCAAACTTGACCATTTATGGGAACAAAGACCTATAACAACAGCTTAATAGGCCTTTAATGGGAATGACAGTGTGGGGGGGGGGGGAGACAGCAAATATCTTGCTACTCCCTCACTTCTCCTTGTAGACGCAAAACTTCTCCCTATTTTCAGCTCAGGGAGAAGTGACTTCTCCCTGAAATTTTGCTCTAGCTAGGCCCCTGTATTAGTTTCTTATATGAGCACGAGGTTCAGATCAAAATATCCGTCACTGAGGGTGACTGTTTTGGCGGAACAGGCTCTGCCGAGTCCCAAACAGTTCCCAGGACGATATTTTGATCTGAACCAAGTATCTCATGGAAGAAACTTTTTCTTGCATACCGTCTTGCACTTTGAAATAGATATTTAAAAACAAACTTATCGAAATGATGCATTTTAATATAAAAACAAACGTTCTTTAGATGCTATGTTTGGGAAAGTGACGTCACATTGTTTATAACGTTACGTCATAAGTAATTCACGTAAGTCGTCTTACACGGGGGGTGTAAGATGAGATTTTCCAGCACTGGTAAAAACTGCAGATATCCCCATCTGGTATGCAAGAATAAAATATCTGATCAAAAATATGCAGAATTTTATATAAAAAATGTGTTTCCATAAAAATTATTAGCTTTTAAAAGCCTATATCAATTTAAATAGATCCTTATGATCTACAAGAATTTGTGTGCACAAAACTCGTAAGTATACTGTTCATTTTCATCTAAATCTGGCACTCAATACATTAGAACAACTTTAAATATGTCGCCTTTTGGACTTCTTGTCAACCATACAAAGACACTCGCGCAATAAAATGCATTTTTTATGTAACATTCATTTTTTTAAGACAACAGAGAAAAGTGTAGATCTAACTATCTCATACATTAGAAAATTCAAATCACAAAGAAATTTAGTGAGGGTCAATATATTATATAGGTATAAATCAACATATATAAATATATTTCAATAATTTAAACTTATGTCACTTTCGGCGTGTACACCTCTTTATACGCCGCGCGTGCTAGTCGATAATATACTGCGGCTGCCGGTTGTACCCAGTTGAATACGTAATGACGTAATACAATTCCCAAGATTCTTTAAAAATGGACGCCGTATACATGTACGATGAATATTTCGGATTTAAGTGGTTGGTGTTCGTGTGTAAATAGGTAAATTGAGCTGGGATCTGCGTTAGTGTCACCATTTACCTTTGTTTTATCATGTAATAATGAAACTATATCGAAATACTGGATTATAGCGCGGTGGTTAGTGCCCAACGAACAGTGTATTTGGGGTGTATGCCTACTATATGTGACTTCAAAGTGAGACGTAGAAGGTGAACAACTATAAAATATCAGCCTATAAATTCGGTTTGCCTTCGAAGTCGAAATAGTTAGACTACCAGACGACGAGACAAATACCCATCTTTTGTCTCCATGTCCAGTTGAACCGGACGCGGAGACTCTTTATTTCCCCATCCGGTACCGGACATGGAGACACTTCAATTCATTAAAACATTTTTTTTGCGTAGAAAAATAATAAAAACACTCATTGCATCAAACTTGGAAGGTAAATATTTTTATTATCTCCCTTTGATTTCTTGGAAAAATGAAACAAAAAATTCATTATGCGTTGTAAGGATATAATATCATCAAATTAAGACAGTTGTAAACAAAGAAAACCAGTTTAAAACAGCTGGTCAACAAAAAAATCAATACTTTTGACATGCTCCCCAAGTTCTAAAATGACACATATTCTCATGCATCATTGTAGTCTACACACCTGTAAATTTGACTCAGACGGCTTCCTAAAAACGTGATTCATTCAAAAGAAAGACAAAAAAGAAGACGATAGAATCGCATCTAAAATCAACCGTTACAGCAATGGAAAACTATCTGATAACAAAATGAGTCACAGACCAGGAGTGTCTTTCAAATTCTGCAGCCATCTTCCAAACGCAGACTCTGAAGCCGGTGATGACGTTACTGTCTCGCGAAATCATTTTTACCACACGTATACTAATTTATAAATCAGCTTACCTCAAAAAAGAAATATTCAATGACAGAATAAATGGAAATCACATATTAGAGCTATGCATACAAAGAGCTAATACGCGTTGACTTCTGTCAATCACCGAACAGCTTCCATTTTACTGCACTAATTGATGATACTATTTATAGTATCCAATGAAACATTAAAATAAACCGGAAGTCAATTTGCCGGTTTACGGGGATCGTCTCAATGAATATAGGCGTAAGACTACTATTTTGTTAACAGCAGTTTATGACAGATTATTTGATCTCGATACATGTTTATGAGCTAATACAGGACTATAGTTCATGACATTCAAAAAACCCATGTGAAGGTGGACCTACTCAGTTCCCTCCGAATCTGATTTGAATGGATAATAGATTTCTTACACCATTTCTTATTTATACACTTTTGTGTTTATTAATTTTGCTAATCAAATATTATTCCCATAATTTTATTGCAGTTTTTAGGCTATCATTAGTAAAGAGAAGATCCACTTACACATGTTTTAGATACCCAAGAATGTAAATATGCTGTATTTTATTCTTATCCTTTCCTGCATACCAAAAGTGTTGTATTTTCTCTTAATATAATATTGTATGTGTAAAAAATATTTAAATGCCTATTTGTATCTCCATTTTATCTGTACTTTTACTTTTCAGGTTAAATGTTTTGTTAAATCTTGTTAAGAAACATTATTATGTCGGTAAATAGCTTTTAGCTTATGTTTTCTATGTTCATGTAACATCTGACTATAAATAAAGTTTTTTGTATGTTGTATCTTGTATCTTGACAATTCAATATTCTTTAAATTTAAAGCCCTAAGTCTCACGGAAGCATCAATTTGATGGTTTTCCTCATCTTTTAGGTCGGTCAATAGCTATTCATAGCTAATGTTTTTCTTGTTAATTCCACCGACTGTAAATAAAAGCTTGTATCTGTCAGATAGGCAGCACCACGGACCTAAATTTCCGTGGCAGCAGCTAGTAGGTGTCCCAGGAACTATTTCGTCACATGTCAAAATTTCCTGCGGCGTCCCTCAAGGCCTCATATTGTTTCTAATTTATGTTAATAAAATGTCTGCTGTTGTCAGGCATCAATTACTACTATATACGGATGATTCTGCAATCTTGGTCACCGGTAAAAATAAGGATGAAATTGAGTCCACCCTTAGTATTGAACTCGAAACAGTAAGGGAGTTGCTTATTTGTAATACAATGTCTACATCTTGGCAAAACAAAATCTATACTTTTTGGTTCCAAGCAAAATTGTTAATTCTAAATCTAAACTCAATGTCACTTGCAACTATCCATTCAAAGAATTATATGTGAAGTACCTGGGTGCAACTATTGATCAGAGTTTATCCTTTATGTCTACGGTTATCCAAAAAGCTAATGCAAAATTGAAGTTTCTGTTCAGAGAAAGAGACTATCTTACTTCTCACACTAAGAAATTGATGGTTATGTCCCTTATTCAGCGTCACTTTAATTATGCTTCTACAGTTTGATATTCATCAACACAAGCACTTACGAATAGGTTACAGGTTACCAAGGATAAACTTATTATACCCCCACAAAACGAAGTTTGGTGGGGGGTATATAGGAGTGAGCTTGTCGGTTGGTCGGTCGGTCGGTCGGTCAGTCTGTTGGTTTTATGGTTTCCGGATGATAACTCATGAACGACTTGACCGATTTAAATAATATTTGGTACACAGGTGCAACATAAAAAATACAGGTTAAGTTCGACTTTGGGGTCAGTAGGTCAAAGGTCAAGGTCACAGTGACCCTGAACAGTAAAACAGTTTCCGGATGATAACTCATGAACGACTGGACCGATTTAAATAATTTTTGGTGCACAGGTGCATCATCAGAAAGTACAGGTCAAGTTCGACTTTGGGGTCAGTAGGTCAAAGGTCAAGGTCACAGTCACCCTGAACAGTAAAACGGTTTCCGGATGATAACTCATGAAAGACTTGACCGAATGAAATAATTTTTGGTACACAGGTGTTACATCATGAAATACAGGTCAAGTTTGACTTTGAGGTCAGTAGGTCAAGGTCACAGTGACTCGGAACAGTAAAACGGTTTCGGATGATAACTCCTGAACGACTTGACCGATTCATATTAATTTTGGTACACAGCTGTAACATCATGAAATACAGGTCCAGTTCGACTTTGGGGTCAGTAGGCCAAAGGTCAAGGTCACAGTGATCCTGAACAGTAAAACTGTTTCCGGATGATAACTCATGAAAGGCTTGACCTATTGAAATAATTTTTGGTACACAGGTGTAACATCATGAAATACAGGTCAGGTTTGACTTTGAGGTCTGTAGGTCAAGGTCACATGACTCGGAACAGTTAAACGGTTTCCGGATGATAACTTAAGAACGCTTGGGGCTAGGATCATGAAATTTGATAGGGAGGTTAGTGATATTAACATGTTTGAAATAAACCTATTAAATTTAATAATAATCCATACTTTCCCTCCTTACATATTTTGTGTGCTATTAAAACAATACATTTACACAACTTATTGTATAATAACTGAAATGTATGTCCTTGTGGCCATTCCTTTCTTATGGTTGCCATACTTCTGTGACAAAGCTGTATTGTGGGGGTATAATTCGTCACTCTTGTGACAGTTCTCGTTAGATTTGTCCTGAACTTAAAAAGTATGGTGTGCATTGGTAAATATCAGTTTTCAAGCCTTAAAGAGTTACCTGTGGCTAAAACAGTTGATTTTAAAACCATATGTCATGTTTTCAAAATATATTCCAATACTGCCCCATTTTATATGACAGAATATTTTGTTCCATTCTTAAAGGTACAAACTCATTACGCATATACGTCAAAATTAAATTAAATTAAATATACATACATATTTTCAATGAGACCTTCTATAAAACAACAACGTATCAACATACATTGCATAGACAACACACATAAAAAGATACATTTCACACACAAAAGAAATGAGTAAACACCAGTGATTATAAAGCATATTAAACACTTAGCAGATAGGTTTTGTATTGATTTTTGAAAGCATTTAAGGAAACTGCGTTTTCTGATGATTTCTGGTTTAGAATTCCAAGTTTGCATAGCAACAACTTTAAATGACTGGTTAAGATATTCAGTTCGAGATCTAGTATGGGTTAACATACCCTTTGAGCTGGAACGTAAATGATACCTTTTATTTTTTATTTTCAGAAATACTGATAAATTCAAATATGTACGAAGGTGCCATATTATGAAAAGCTTTATAAGTCATAGTATCAATGTGAAACTTGTGACAATCTTGAACAGTTAACCACTTTAATTCTTTAAACAGCGGAGCCGACGGTGTACGCAAAGACTTTGTTAAGATCCATCTTATGATACATTTTTTGAAGACAGGCTGGCTTAAAAAAAAGCTTTTGTGTACAGTTACCCCATGTGATTGACCCATAGTCAAGAACAGGAAGAATATATGCATTATAAAACATCTCACTTCTTGAGTGAGGTATTTGGATTTTCTACGAAGTAGTGTATATTAACTTGATAGTTTTATGCATAATTTCTCTATATGTAAATTCCATTTTAAGTGTTGATTAACGTAACCAAAAGTATCTTTTGACTTTCTACATCTTTTATAGGACAATCAAGTATGGTAAGCTCAAGGGTTTGAGATCTTTTCACACTATAGGGCGATCCAATAAGCATGCAAGTAGTTTTGATTGAATTTAGTGCCATGTTGTTCATAGAGCACCAGTTATTTATACTTATCAATTCAGTCTGTAATTTCAATTTGTGAAGAAGTTTTTCCTGCAGCGTATAAAGTCGAATCGTCTGCATACATATCTATTATTGCGTATTCTGAAACCCAAGGTATATCATTTACATATAAGAGAAATAAGAGGGGCCCTAGTATCGAACCCTAGGGAACGCCTGTCGTTATGATTTGTTCTTCGGACTGACAAACGCCAATTTTTACTATCTGGGTTCTGTTAAATAAATATGAACGAAACAACTCTATGGTATCCGATGTAAAATGGTACAATCTTAATTCGTGCAGTAAAATATCATGGTCTACCATATCGAAAGCCTTTTTAAAATTAAGAAAAACCGTGCCAATAAGATTACCAGAGTCAATATATTCTACGTTATTTTCTACGTTAATGATATTCCCCTTAGCACAAATATGGCAAATATAGACATGTATGCTGATGATACGACAATGTATGCATCAAACAAAAATGTCTCAAGTGTTGAAACAATACTGCAAAGTAATATTGATAATATAAATGTATGGTGTAAGCATCATCATATGGCAATAAATCCTTTGAAAACTACGTACATGTTAATAAGCACTACTCGAAAGAAAAGCGAGGCAAATCAAATAAACCTTAAAATTGTTAATGTTGATGTAAAACAAGTCAAAACTCGGTGTTTACATTGACGAAAACTTAAAATGGAGTGAACAAATCAAACACGTTTGCAGAAAGTTTCAAAATAAAATTGCTTAATTAAAACGCATATCGTATTATGGATGCATTATTTGGAATAAATGTAGTCAAAAAGAATTTAATAAACTAAAGAAATTACAGAAAGGGGCTGCAAAAATCATTCTTAATAAACCGATTCGAACAATACAATTACTGCATGAATTAAACTGGGTATCTTTTTCAAATAGATGTACATATCATATTGCATTAATGGTTTACAAATCAACCCAAGGACTCACTCCAACATATATATATATATAAACTTAATCACACTTTCAAACAACAAACATTATAGTTTGAGGTCATCGGCAAAAAAAAAGATTTAGTACATCCTAGGCCAAAAACAAACTTTCTAAAACAGACATTCATGTTAACGGCCATGGAAGTTTGGAATGATCTTCCAGATATTGTGAAAAATAAATCAACAGTTCATACATTCAAAATAACTTTAAAAAGTACCTTTTTAATCTACAGTTTAGTTTATAGCAGCCAGAATGCCTGCCAAGTATGAGAGAAGACTGAATATTAATTGATTTTGTAGTATGATAGTTTTCGTAAATTATATATTTCATGTGATTTTGTATATTTTTCTTGATTACTAGTATTTGCTTACTCGGATTGTCTTTGAAGGCCATATTGTAAAAAGGTTGAATTTTATTCATTGTCTTAATATGCTACCTTCATGAAATAAAGAATTTTTTTATTATTATTATTATTATTATTATTATTATTATTATTATTCTAACCATTTACCTACTAGAAGTATTACAGCGGTCTGACATGAATTGTCTTTTCGAAATCCTGATTGAGCAACATATAATATATTAGTTGTTTGAAAGAAATTTTGTAATTGTACTGCAAAATCTTCGAAGTGGTTGGTAAAATAGATATAGGTTTATAGTTATTTAAATCGTCTGTTGGCCCATTCTTATATAAAGGTAAAACGCAAGCTTTTTAAGCAGGTTTTTTTAAAGAAAAAACTGCTTATTTGAATGGCGATGTCGTATGTCGGGCGGGCGGTATGGGTAAAATTAGTTCCTTCATACTAGAGTTAGAGGACCGTTGCAATGCAACTTGGTTGTAGGAGTTAGGACCAGCGGGATAGATTTGGGGTCTTGGGTAAGAAGGTACTGTAAAAGAAAGGTCCGAGTTGGGGCAATGGAACTGGTGCAGCAGAGCTGTAGCCTTCATTTGACTCCACTTATCTCTGTATATTTTTGTGTTCGGTGCGTTTATGCTCTTTTTAAAGGGGCGGGTCACACTGAAGTAGATTTTGTAACCCGTATAGGAAGATTGATTAGCTGTGTTAGGCCATATTTAAGTTCATATTCATATCACCAAGCAAGTATATTTCGTTTGTACAGTTCAAAGCATGACAGTACTGAATTTCGAAAGCATCTATCCATGACTGTAAAGAACAAGGAGGTCTGTAAATAAAAGCAATTAAAAACGATTTACTGTGAGCAAAACATACTTAAATCCAAATTGCTCTCTATTTCTGAATTTTTCAATATCATACGTACGAACATACGGGAAAGTGTTTTTGATATGTTACTAGCCCCCCCTCCCCCCTCCCCCCCACACACACTTTTTCTTTTGTAACCATCAATTTTTAAATCTACATTAGCTATTACATCAGAGAGAAAAGTTCCACACAGACCCATTATATCTGTTGAACCTTGGACCTGAAGGATACATTTCAATTAATAAATTTTAGGCATTAAGTGTTGTATATTTAAGCTTGCTAATTTTAAACCTTTATCTTTAAATTCTAAATAATTATCCGAGGAACAAGTGCTTTTTGAATGTTTTAAGCTCTGAGATGGTGACGTTTGGTCAAAATTGTCTTAACTATTTGGGATTTGCGAATTGCCCACATGCATCTGATCGCCACAGCTTCCATAGCTATTTTGATTTGAGGAAGTAACAGCTAATTTCAGAAAATGCATCTTGCATATGAAAATGATTACAGCTATTATTTAAAATTTGCGGTGAAGAAGATCCATCTTGTAAAACTTTATCATCGAAAGCTGACTTACACGTACAAATAGAATTCAAACATACACAGCAACATGCAACAATTTCTGTTCTAATATCTTGCGAACAAAAACTAGTACAGATACCATTTCAAATTTGCATTGAAAAAGATTCATTTTGTATAAGAGCAAAGTTACCAGTGTAGTTCAAATTCAAGTGTTTTTATTATTATTCATACATGTTTGTTACTTGTTTATTGTATGTTTTAATTATGTATAGCCACACAATTGTACATTTTATGCAGAAATCTATCTATCTATCCATCTATTCTTTAAAATGAAACAGCAGTCTCCATTTAAACAGATACTTCAGAGACAGATGTATTGGAGGCTTTAGAACTACGGCCATCTAATTTCTTTAATAGACCACCAAACCATACAAAAAGGCTAATATGTCAACCACCAGAACTCATTTTGAAAGAAAATGACAAAATAATTTCAGATAATACAAAGGTAGCTGGAATTTTTAACAACTTTTTCACAAATGTTCAGAGACAATCGATCCTCCAGTACTTTCAGTCCTTTGATTCACAAATGTTGCTGAAAACATACGTAACGATCAAGACTATCCCGGTTTGGACAAAATCAAAGATAAGAAATTTCCCCAAGTTTGTGTCTATAAATACAGGTACTTTGTTTTATGCTTTTCAGTGAAATAATAAAATATATCTGTGGAATAAAAGTGATATTTCACTGTTTCAAAGCAGTGAAAATATCAAAATCTTCGATCCGGTTTGACGTCAAAAAGTATACCTAGCGTAACGAATGTCGGAAACCAAACGACGATGACGTCGTTTAACACCCCGGGTATTCGGCTTCCTACACGCCGGAACGATATCTAAAACGCCTGTTCAGTGTACATGTCTAATGTTTGTAGTCATGCCAATAAAAAGGTATTTATTCAACATTAATATAAATTTTATTGAATATTTGATACTGCTTTATACAGGAAAACGTAAAAACACACTTTTCCCTATATATCTGTAAGATGTCCGTCTCCAGTTTCACGAAACAACGTGAAAAAAAGGTGTTTATTATCATGTTTACGTATAATTTGGTGATTGGAACACCTATCTTCAAAATTTAAGCTATTATGTATGTTTTAATTATGTAATGGATCTTCTTCACCGCAAATTTTAAAAAAGTGTAATCATTTTCATATGCAAGATGCATTTTCTGAAATTCAGCAATAAAGATATTTTCTAAAAACAAATGGAAAGCAAACATTCAGTTAGTAAGCCATTACTCTTGTTTCATTGAAAATGATAAAAAAACATTGAAAGTAGATCAATTTTTCTGAGCCATGTGTGTGGAATTTTGGCTACAGCTGACGATTAGCGTAGATACCATCCTCGCCGGTTTTGCCGATCAAAGATATACCGTAATCGCCATATAAGTTAACCATGGAAATGGATTGTTTTGAACCATGGAAGTGGATTGTTTTGAACCATGGAAATGGATTGTTTTGAAAATGAGAGACGATGTGTAATGAACCACCTATGATATAATGGCTTAAAATGGCATCACCATTTAGGCATGAACATTTTCATGATCTAAAATGTTTCTTTACGCCAAACTCGGATATAGAATGTTTGATTTAAATAACATCACACCACTTGAAGTTAAACATATCATAGATAAACGGGAAATAAATAAATCTGCTGGGCTTTATGAGATAAGTCCAAAAGTAATAGTATCAGCACCGGAGTTTTTCCAGACATTCTAAAAACGCACGTGTTTTGCCATTGTTTAAATCTAGTTCGAAAGAGGACCCCAGCAACTATCGCCCAATTTCTGTATTGCCAACTATCTAAAAAATATTTGAAAAGCACATTACTGTCCAACTTCAATCCTTTTTTCATGATACAAATATCATTCATAATAAGCAATCTGGGTTTAGGGGAAATCATTCATGTATTACCGCACTAACAAGATTGATAGATGCTTGGGTTAAAGATGTTGATAGTGGCAAAGTTATAGGGGCTATTTTTCTGGATCTTCGAAAACCATTAGATCTAGTGAACCATGAAATTCTACTGCATAAATTAAATTAAGTTCTTTAAATCGTATCTGACGAATAGGCAACAACTGGTTAAAGTTGGAAATACATAATCTAATATGCTCACTATAACATCGGGTGTGCCACAAGGGTCCATACTAGGACCCTTGCTGTTTATCACACTGACGAGATTTGAAAACGCAACACATATATATTACTCATACTTTTTTATTTATAAGAAATACACACCTTATTTTTATCACATTTGCATTTCTTTACAAATCCTACCAATTGTAGTACAATTATTCAACATCGGTCAAGCACATAATGGTAAGTCCACCTTTTCATTTTTCCTCGTGCACCACGTGGTCAATTCAATGTGAAATTATTCGTATCGGATGTGTTACTAGCCTACATGTGTAAAATTTACTCATACTTTGTGAAATACCTTAAATTTAGGGATGCCAATGTTAGATTTTGGAAGTCGACATAGGGTTCTAGGACTTCTAGGTGCAGGAATTATACAAAGTGAGGTGGCAAGACATTTTAACATCAATCCATCGACCATTAGTCGGCTGGTCAAGCGCTTCAATGCAACCGGCTCAGTCTCAGATTGCCCGCGACCAGGTGCGACGCCTGCAACGACGCGACGTCAGGATGTTTATTCACGTCAACGTCACATAAGAAATCGGCGACTGACTGCAACATCGACGGCATATACGGTCATTGGAACAAGGGGTCGACCGATTCATCGAACAACAGTATGTAAACGTCTGAGAGATCACGGGATTTGGTGTCGTCGGCCAGCGAAAGACCAAGTCCTTACTGTGCGACGACGACGTCAACGACTCCATTGGGCATGTCGACACCTTAGTAATGTGGGTGGTTTTCTCAGATGAGTCCAGATTCAATTTGTTTAATGCGGATGGTAGAATGCGTGTGTATCGGCGACGTAACGAACGTTATGCTGATAACTCTGTTGTTGAGCACCAGCGTTACGGCGGAGGGAGCGTAATGGTGTAGGGAGCTATTAACAATGGTTTTAGATCAGTACTTGTGGTTTGCAATGAAAACTTGAATGCCAACAGTTACATTCAACAGATACTCACACCAGTGGTTCTACCAATGTTCCAACAGCGAAACAGGTTAACGTTCATGCAGGACAACGCTCCGCAGCACCGCGCCAGAGTCACAATAAACGTTCTCAACCACAACAACATTCCTGTTCTTCCTTGGCCGGCGTTGTCGGCAGACTGTAACCCCATCGAACATCTTTGGGACGAGTTGGGACGTCGGGTACGTCAAGGTCTTTACCCTCCAACCAACTTACAGGAGCTGACGAACGCGTTGATTTACGGGTGGGTGCTTATTCCACGTCGGGTAATTAGGGGCTTGTGCAGATCAATGAATTCTAGGCTCCAGGAAGTCATCAAGAGAAATGTGGGCCATACTCGTTATTGACTTTTTGGTGACACTCTTCATACAAATGCTGATTGTGTAAGAATGATAAATGGAATTTGGTTTACGTTTTGAACATGAATTGTTAAAATGTTACAAATTAAATTGCTACCCGATTTATAGTTATTGTGTGAAGCTGGTTATAGTATAACAAACGTTGAATGCCAGGTCCAAAATAATCTTAACTGCATTGTTGACTGGTGCAAAGTAAACAATATGTCCTTACTCCCTGCTAAATCAAAATGCATGGTTATCGGCACAATGCACAAAACGAAGAAAGCTGCAAAGCTATATCTAACAATAAATGGAATCGCCTTAGATAATGTATGTTTACAAAAGTTGTTCGGGATCTTTATCGATAGTAACCTAAAGTGGCATTAACAAATTGACTTTGTTTATAAAAAAACTAACCTACAAAGTTTTCAATTTTGAAGAATATCATTTTTTGCCTCACAGATGAGATGAAACTGAGAACCAGTGATATTTTGTTTGCTTGGTTACCAAGAAAATTAGTAGTTGTGAACATTTATTTTTTAGGGTGTTACAACATTGTAAACGAGCGGTCAGTGAATTGTTCTGGAGGCAGCATTTCTTATTGGTCGCGATCTTGGTTCTAAGTGGCTAAGTAACTCCTGATCTCGACATGGTGCAAACTTCAATAACGCCAATATTTACGTCTTTACGCTACGTCAACGGTTGATAAAACGCTGTTTACGCCGACATTTGCAGTTATGCCCGAAGCAACGCCAAGACGTTGGCATGAGTACGTTGATAAAACGCCCCCTGGACTATAAAAACTTGAATTGATATTATAGTCGGTCCAAAAACAGCATTTGAATAGGTGAGGAAATGGTAAACGGAAGAAAATGGAAGATTGTACAACACATTTCCTGTTTAGCGCGACTTTTCGAAGAAAAGGGGAGCTGTCCTACTCGCCTCGGCGTCTGCGTTAGCGTTGGTGTAACACCTTGGTTAAGTTTTTTGTTCAACCCCACTTTATTTAAAAAACTGTTACCCCCTGTAGTCAAGAGAATGTAAATCTGTCAAGGGTTTTATTAAAGATTAAGGCCCTTTATCGACATAGAAGTTTTTCGTACCAGTCCAATATTTTACTAAACTGTTTGAAATATTACTTTGAAAGTTGGAATATTTGTTTGCCACCATGATTCCCAAACACAGATATGAGAAGGTAACTCTGTCAAGGATTTCATTTGAATTACGGCCCTTTTTGACTTTTCATTCAAATTTCAAAATTTTCATTCTTGTCCACTTGTTGACTTTTTCACTTGAGATATTACTTTGAAAGTTGGAATAGTTGTGTACCATTATGACACCTATCTGTAAGCAAGACAACATAACCCTGTAAAAATGTTTCTTGATTTGTACTTAGAAATTCCTGTTAATCTGTTAATTCATGCTTAAGTATGACTTCAAAACAATTTTGTGCTAAAGTTGTTGAAGCTTCTTTGAAACAGTTTATTTATGAATGTAAAACTAACATACAGAGGGAAATAGGGTCAGATGGGAGAGGAGGAAATAAACTTAGAATATATAAATTGTTTAAGCCAGATTTTGAAACTGAAGAGTATATTGCGCATCCATTCTCTATTAAATATAGATCTGCATTTGCTAAATTCAGATGCTCCACTACGTATCAAAATATTCCGGTTGATCAACGAATATGTCCAGTTTGTGAATTTTATGTAGAAAATGAAACACACGTCCTGTAACACTGTCCTGCATACCAGTTTATCAGAGATGTTTTAGTTGCTTAAGCAATGTTGATAGATGAATCTTTCTGTAACTGGTCGGATTCTGCTTAATTGAAGTTTATTTTCTCCAACAAAGAAATGGTAAATGTCAGTGCCAAAACCTGTTTTAAAATTCTTAAAACTAGAAATAATCTTTTATATAACTAATGGTCTTTTTATTCAAAGATGTTTTATTCAAAGATGTTGTTATCTTTTATCTCAGTTTAGGTAATCATTGCTAATCAGTTCATCCCTGATCTGATAAGGCCTGATATTTGGTTTTATACTAATTTATTTTAGGTCGATTGTGAAACAAGTTATCCAACTTATATTAATCACTTTCGACACCTCATTCCTGATGGTATCCATCGTCGTGAGGGTATGAGAGAAGAGAAGCCAGTTTCCTTTGATTTCTTATGATAGTTTTCAGTATGCCCGTTAGGGCCAATTTTTCCTTTTTCAGTGTCTTACATTTGTTTTTTTTTGGCGGTTCTTAGCAATGGTAATTTAACTTTTACTCGTGTAATTAGTCCTAATATAATTATGTGATATTGTTGTAATATTGAACAGTCTCTTTTTATTCTGGAGTAGAAAGACCAATTATATGTGTTTTACATTTTAAGTATATATGTTTAGCACTATGCACATGTATTGGATGAGACTTAATAAACTATTAATTTAAAAACTATAGCTTGTGATAAGGCTAGGTAACTTTCATTTTAGTCTGTGATAATGCTATAGTAATCTAATGTTTTAAAATGTACATATGACTGTAATTAGAAGTAATAGTCACTTATAACTCAATATTGAGTGGCAGCTTAACATTGGTTTTATGTTTTGTTCCTGTTTATGTAATGTATATGTATATGCTGATGTGACAGAAATAAACTATAATATATAGGTAATTACTGTATAACGAATCTTTAGAGACGATGGTTGAAACTACCTTTTAGTGGATCAAGTCCTTCTGACACTTTTGGTGATTATTGTAGATAATTTCAAAGTCCACTTTAAATATTGTAGGTGCGAAAACCTTACTATAGATGCACGACGTTATGATTTTTAGTTAAAGAATGATAAAGTTTTATGTTATGATGATATACTGACACAGCTCTTGAACAATTTGTGTTTATTATCGAAGAAGGATTATCCAAACTAATTTAGTCTATTAGTACATGTAGATACTAAATATAGCATTGCAGAAAAGGGGATTATTTTTAGTTCAGACTTAACTAACTTCCATGCACTCTACAGATGTATTAATGTTCAATATTTGAATGTAAATGTTTTAACAGTCTGACACTAATAATAATGAATGGTTTTAGGAAAGCTTGAAGTAAAATTGACTTCATGTCTTCAGCTACAGATATAAATGTTATTGAGAAGTTTAGTTACCATTTAAATGTAGAGAAATATAAAAAAGCAAAGTGCTACAGGTCAAATCGTGACGAAAATGGTTCCTCTAAATAACATGCTGTTCATGTTTATGACATTACAACTGAAAGCCCTTTAATTACTTAAGAGGTATAGCCTTTCAGTCGGTGCAAAATATAAATTGAATTTGTTCAATTCCTTAACTTGTATTAATCACACTCTGGACTTAAAGTGACATTATGCTCATCTTACTGCACATAGTGTATTTTTGGTGACAGTTTTATAAAAGCAGTTTTCGGTTGTTGTGCATTTAAATGTGTTAAACTAATGATAATGTCGCATTAGCATTTGAAGTTGGTGCTTTAGAAATAAAAAATTGGACATAAAAATCATAGTTCCTTCCTTCGCAGTGATCTCCCTTGTGTTGTTGTAGTTGTTGGTAGAGAGATTTCGGCAGTGGAAGGGAAGCAACTCGTGCATGCAGTTTTTTTTTTTAAATTGACTCTCCCAGTCAAAATAGGAAAAGTAATATTTGGAAAGTTATTATTTCGTACTGGTAGCAGGAAGAGTTTGGTGTATTGGGTTAAAAGCTATTATTTCCTCTACCCTTTTTACACACACCTATTTCAGCTGGATCTTTTCTTGAAAAAAAATGTGCATAATTCCACTTTAAGGCATGACGGAGCAATCAACCATCAGAGAAAAGCCCAGCAATACCAATTTACAACTGGAGAGACGGATCAGGTGCCTTGCAGGTGACTAACACCGAGCGGTCTGACAAAGCATGAAATTCCTTTGCAGTACGCCTTTCCGTGATGTTATAAATAGCAAACAAATGGTGTAACATATTAATGTAACTATTATTCCCATAAATTAAAGACAGTACATATATATTCTAAACAGCAGAATACTTGTAAAAATAAGACGTACTTTTGCATTCACCACATAAAACAAGATTTGTTTGTAAAACACGTATGTCCCCCTTGATGCAAAAGTTGTACTATGAAAGAAACAGTTTTTAAAGTAAAAGTCAGTGTGACATTCGTAAAAATGGCGTCTGTAGAAATTGTTGAATAAAAAAAAATTCTAAAAAGAAAATAAAACAGTCATCTCCATAGAACAATATTAGAATTTAACATTGACTTTGACCCTAGTGAAAAAAGTCACCTTGACTGTTTCAGGTGTGTTCTTGGGCAAAGACACTTGCTTAAAGCAATTTAAAAATTAAACAAAAAATCGAAAAAAAAAAAAATTAATAAGTGACCTTGACCTCCTAAAATTTTGTTTTGCTAAAAAGCATTTTTTTCCGAATACAATTAAAAACTAAAAAAAATGAGAAAAATCCATTTTTAGTAACAGTGACCTTGACCCCCCACGACCCTCTTGAAAAAAAATACTGCTTAAAACAATATAAAAATATTTAGATATCTTCATCTCCATGCAAGCTACATACACACCAAGTTTCATTGCAATTGTTCAATCCTAACTTATGTTATTAAGCGGAGATCATTTTTCTATTTTAGTAACAGTGACATTGACCCTGATCCTAGTGACCCAAATGCAATCCAAGCTGCTTCTCCCTGCAAACTACCTACAAACCAAATTCCATTGCAATAGGTCACTCCTTACTAAAGTTATTGAGCAGAAACCATTATACAATTCCGGGTCATTGTGACCTTGACCTTTGATCTACTAATCTCAAAATCAATAGGGGTCCTCTACCGGTTATGACCAACCTCAACATCAAGTTTCAAGATGTTAGGCCCAAGCGTTCTCGAGTTATCGTTGAAAACCGTTTTACAATTTCGGGTCACCGTGACCTTGCAGTTTGACCGACTGACCTCAAAATCAGTAGGGGTCCTCTGCTTGTCATGAAAAACCTCCACATCAAGTTTGAATATGCTAGGCCTAAGCATTTTCAAGCTATCATCTGGAAACTGTTTTACTATACCGGGTCACTGTGACCTTGACCTTTGACATACTGACCTAAAAAGAATAGGTCTCCTCTGCTGGTCATGACCAACCTCCACATCAATTTTCAAGATCCTATGTCCAAGCGTTCTTGAGTTATCATCCGGAAACCCGTTGGTAGACGGACGGACATACCGACCGACCGACATCTGCAAACCAATATACCCCTCTTCTTCGAAGGGGGCATAATAAGCAGAATCTCTGGTGTGTTCTGCATCCTCCCTGCAAAATGCCAGACATATTTATGAGACAATAAATGCTACAAGTATAGTTATATATCACTTAACAGGAAAATTGCTTTCGTTATTTTTTCTTCTATTTTTGTTCTTTCACTAATATTAGAATAGAATTTTCTGTGAGCTTAAGTAAGAAAAATCGAATGTTGCCGTGTGTACAGTCTATTTCTATGACGATAGAAGTAATGAGGTTATTTTGATAAATGTAATTGAAAAAGAACCTAGTATTTGTATGAATACTAAACGCAATGATATGCAAAAGTAAATTATAGTGTCTCCAATTTGGTATACTGTACACCAAGTTCTTTGATTTGAACTGGTGACATCAAAGCAATAATATCAAAATCTTAACATTATTTCAAAACTTTTCGGTTTTGTCTTTGGCATTTTGTGTTCATACATTATAAATTGAGTGATCCCTTTGACCGACTTATAATATCCCCTTGTTGACATCTTCCATACGTGTTAGAGGCCAAATCAGATACATGTCAATGGATACATAAATCCAAGTTTTTTCACTCCACCGATTAAAAAAATTTATACTGTAGCATTTCTTTCTTTTAGGATATTTTTTTTTCGGAAACATATGTTAGAAAAGTAAAGTAATTTATGTCAGGCACTAGGTACTGACCAAAAGAAATCACAATTGTCACATAAATGTAGCAAATTTTAACTCATAATTCAAATATAAAAGACTACAATACTCTTATCTGCGTACAAAAGTGTACATAAATTTCACATAAAATAGGCATGAAAGCAATGAAACATACCATCACGGGCAGATAAGTCTTGAAAATGTTTTTACATTCATTCTTAATGCTTCTTGAACGGTTGATAAGAAAAACCGAACGACAAGGGTCTTCCAAAATTCAGAAACAAACTCTCCAGTGGCTTTTAAAATGACCAAATGCAACAGTCACGATTATCGCACTATTTTTCAGCATATTGAGATACTAATAGTTCAAGATCTGGCCCCGTTTTCACGAAAATATTTAAGTAATTGCTCAGCTGAGTAAGTTATTTTAAAGTCTAATTGTCACTAAAAAATACGGATATTTCTTGTTGTCATTTCTAACAAAAGTATATTTTTTAATGTAATTTACGTGTTAAATGAACAATATGTTGTATAATACTAAATGCAAGTCAGATACATGTATAATGAAAAATTCATTTGAGTACAACTCAAGAACTTTAAGAATTTACTTGCTATAAAACAACATTTCCTGCACAAATACTGACAAGTGTATATAAATGTAACAAAAGGGTAAATACGATTCTGACAAACTTGAATTCTTTAAATTAATAAACATCCAAGGGGTTGACAAGTGTTGGAATACGCTGAGCATATAACTGAGTAATTACTTAAGTATTTTCGTGAAATCGGGACCCGGGACTTGTCGAAGTCGAATAGAACATCATGTGTTTAATAGATTTCCAAATACGTTTATTGAAATACCAGAAGAACCTAATAAAACTTGGAATCTCCCCACCAATATAACATCAATATTTCCTTGAATCTTACACATTGTTCAGATTATTTCAAAACCAGTGATCGTTTGCTTGCTTTGTTACCATGAATGTTAATTTTTGTGAACAATTATGTTTTAGGGCCACTAAATCGATCTAGAGACAGGGTTCGTTTTCAATCGATGATGGTCGCCATCTTGATTCTGGCTGACGTAACTACTTACTCGTGCTCTCAACACGGCACAAACGTTACGCTAAATTTAACGTCTAATATAATTGACCGTCAACGCGCGAAAATGTACCTTCGGACATTCGTTACATTATTCATCAATAATTGATAAAAAACCATAAAATCTATATTTTTGTCACCCTCTTTAAATGCAAAACCAATGATAAAAACTGATAGCCACTATATTTCCCCAAACAGAAACATACTATTTGCTTCAATATCATCCTAGGCTATTGCTATGGCAACAGCGATTTGAAATGATTCTTTTTTTTTATTTTGGCTATACCCTATAAAAAAGGCATATCGTGGAAAGAAGACATCAAATATTTCACCAGATCTGATATATATTGAAAGAGTATATAATGTTGCAACCAAAAATAAATGATGCTGTTATGAAATGATTACCGGAATAGTTTACTGGCCATGTAAATTGAAGTGAGTTTTGACGTCGAATTGTGGTATGTGACGTCATTTTTAGAGTGAACTATAAAGCCTTAGGTATACTTTTTTTAAATGTTGTAGCTTTTTATGTACTGGACGTAGGTAACTGAAATTTTCCAATATTGATATTGAAATATTGTTTGTTCAAAATACGCAAGAAAGCGAGTTTCCAAGTATTTTGTCCGAAGGCCCATTTTACCGTGTCGCTGGTCTTATGTAAAATTAAGTGTTATTACAAACGGGCAGACAATATTACCGGCACCTTTGAATGTGTATACATACAGGCTGTAGCGTCGTTTTATCATTCATCCTAGTGGATACTAGATGGAATGATACGTAAAATCAACTTCGATGGACACAGAAACCTGCGACGTTCGTGCATTACATTGGCGCAACAGGATTTGATATACTAGTACATTTTTATTTATCACATCTTTGTCATAAAAGCAACTGCGTTTTGATTAAATTAAATGTATTCACACAAATGTCTTATTGTATGCGTTATGACTCTATATACAATGAAGATTAATTGTATGCCACATTTTTAAAGTTGCAGACATCGTTCGGAATATTCATACAACATTTATTTATGTCATCGGTCAGTTGCAGCTTTAGAAATTAAAAATTGTTCATATGAAACTGATAAATTTTCTCACACAGTTACAAAAAGGAGCTGATCTGGTCACTTAACAACTCCTGCTCACCAATCATAGTTTTCAATCAATTTGGGGTTAAAGAATTAAATTAACTCAGATCTATATCAATCAAGTTTAATTCAATATTTTGAACGTCTGGAATATATTCAGCCTATACTTTTATACTTTAACTAATACTTCTGCTTGGCCAATCCCCCAATACATTCTTAAAATACTCTTTTTGCAAGCGCATGGATTCCCGTTTCTTTAAGTCCATTCTAAATGCTTCGAACATTTGACAAGAAAAGCCGAAAAGCGACACGGGTCTCCCAAATGCTCTTCAAACTCGGAGGAAACGGAAGTAATGATAAAAGTAGCATGCTATTTTGCAGCATGTTAACATATATAGAGATCTGGAATTGTCGAAGTTGAATAGAAAATGTGGTATCAAGAACTTTTGCTAAGAGATTTTCTTACGTCGAGACTATCTGTATAATGCTTCATTCTCACATAAAACACATGTAATGCATTCAGAGTATTATGTCGCTTTTATTCTCAGTTGTATATAATCGCTTCAATAATATGGTGCATAATGTGTCTCAATTGCAAATGGACGTGCAGTATTTTTTGTAATAACGTGAAGCCATCAAATTAAATTGTGTCTTTTAATGATTTTTTTGTAATAAAGTGAAGCCATAAAGTAACATGATGTCTTCAACTAATTATCAAATCTGTTTCTTGAAATGACGGAAGAACCTTAGTAAAGTTAGAATCAACCCTCCATCCTTCGCAGAATAGGAAATATCTGACACACAAATAAAGTTTAAAACGATATATAGAATAAATAGGTTTGGGCAGATGTATAGAAGTCATTAATCAGAGTTTACATCAATATTTCCTTGAATCTTGCATATTGTTCAGATTATTTTAAACCAATGGTATTTTGCTTGCCTGGTTACCATAAAAGTTAGTAGTTATACTGAACAATTTTATGTTTAAAGGTGTTACACCATCATAAACAGCCCACTATTGTTCTAGGGGCAGTTTCCTTTTGTATCGATGATGGTCGCCATCTTGATTCTGACTGACGTAACAACTTCCTCCTGCTCTCGGCATGGTGCAAACGTTATGACAACATTTAAGTCTCTATGTTAGTCAGCTGTTGATAAAACGCCACTTACACAAAACTTTGCAGTTACGCCAAACGTAACGTTGATAAAACGGTCCACAGGACTATAAATCTTGAATAATAATTATAGCGGGTCCAAGCACGGTATTGAAATTGGCGGGGAAGTGGTAAGGGAGGTTTGGCAAAAGAAAATGGCACATTGCAAAACAGTTTTCTTTTCTTAATTATCCTTCATAAGTCAAACACAGCAACTAAATATTATTATTAAATGTCGGTTTCAACAAAAAGGCGAAAATATTTTGTTTTTGTCGTTGTTCTAGTTTTTTTGGCCTGGGGACTGAAAGTCCCCTAGGCCTAAGTTAGCATACCACATTTCAAACACTGCTCACAATTTAACTGTGCGAACAACAACTGTAAACATGCGCTTTGGGAAAGTAGTGCAACACAGACCAGATCAATCTTTTGTTTGAATGTCGCATACGGTAAGAACATATTACAAATAAAAACAGTACATACAGCTTCAAACGATTGCAGAAAGGTCTATAGCTTACGGGCTGCATTACACATTTTTTTCTGTTTTAGAAATTACTGCGCTGTTAGCTGATTACGGAAGATAATCATATGCATATCACGGAAAAGTACGGATATTTTCGGAAATTTACGGAAACGTATGGAATTCGATATAAGAGTTTGTAGTTTGATTTTCAAATTTCTGATGTTATTTCATTGACAACTTTCTTATTTACGAACGATTACATATATATTTACCTAAAAATAAATTTCTTTAAAAAAAAAAGATACAACATTCCCGAGAAGGAACTCACGTGATCAAAATCACCCGCCATTTATCGAGGACGCTGCATGTCAAGGCCCAGTGAACGGTTTCACCGATTACAACTACAAGGTAACCAAGAATCATTTTTGGTTTTCCCTGTTATACACATTGTACAGTACTGTATTTATATTCCATTGTTGGTATTGCTTTGTTTATTTCTGTTTCAATGTCTTGTCCTTGGTACACAATAATTTTCGATCCACATCATCAGATATCGCTTGAAGTTGAACAAAGCGCAGATTGAATTATTTTTATTGTTCTCTCAAACAATTGATATTGTTGACCATGTGATTATTTTTCATTTAACGTACGTTTTATAATAAAACAAACTTCCCTGCCACACATATATATTTGAATCATTCATTCTGTGTCATATACTAGATTTCGTCCTATGCATATTTCGACCCGCGCTTTAGATAAGGTTCAGCGTAAATCACGAAGGTCAAAAGTTGTTTTTAGGTGAGTTAACCTATAGCCCCCAGGCCATCAGCGCTCACAGCGCTTTGATTTTGTGTTGTTGGCTTGTTGCTGCTTTTTTCATGATGTAAATTTCCTGAGACTATAATAGTTCTCTACCTACATCAACGAGTACGAATACTCTTTTTACTGACTTCAGTAAATAGGGAAATATCAATTATTCGGAATTTATGACTGTAATATAGTCTTATTACATAATCAACATTAATACTATGAAAGTTTTATCATAACCACCGTCCACATTAAGTACGTTACTTTATGGTAACTAAATACTCTTTACAAAAAACGCGGTCGAACATCACATCAAAACAACAACAGCAACTTAGCCAAACACAGTCTCTCACAACGGCAATACGGTTCGATTACGAGCGGACACATTCACCTAGACATTTACTGTAGTATTTAAAAAAAACTGACTTGTCTCACCGCTTGAAATTGTAACAATACACCACAGATCCTACATTCAACACCATAATTCATCATCAAAACACAAATGTCTGTTCTTTTAACAAAGCGTCACTTTTCAAAGCCAAAGCTCCATTTTCAGTATATGTTTGTGAAATCAAACGCCAACAAAACAACAGAGACACAATAAACCACCCGAACATTATTCATTCCAAATTGATTCAGTGTGTCACAATAATTTTCAGGTAAGACCAAAAGCCCAAGTTTTTAATTTGACAACACCCAACCTAGACAAAACGCCATTTCAACCTTCGTCATCACCCAATCAGTCAATCAATCAACTAATCCATTTACTAAACAACTGATTAACTAATCAATCGATTTAAATATGATTGCTTATCTTGCATCTGTATGCAAATAAAGTTGTCCCTGCGTTTTATAACACGTTATTGTATGCATTGCTGAGTCTATGTGATCTGTTTCAAATACTAACATATAATGAGAAGATACATGAGTTGTTACAATCTATGGTTTTGCAAACTGCACAACATATGATCTGTTTTATTTTGCATAAATAGGTGATTAGGACAATAAGACACGATTTGCATGAAAAGCATTCCAGGACGTTTTGACACGTGTGCATAAAGTGAAATGGTAACTACATCAAACGAGTAAATTTTCAGTTTCTATTTTGACGCTTCGTAAACTTTTAAAAGTAATATTTTGGTCATTAATGTTTTATTTTGCACACGTGATCTAGTAGTTCTGGAACAATTCAATTGATCGCACACACATTAAAAGTGGTCAATCGAGTTCACATTTATCTAAACAAACACTTTGATTTCTATATCATTTAGTCAAGTCTGGCTGAAACTAGTTCTACTTAATAAAGTCACAAATGGAGTGTTCAAGCTTTGGTCATTTGACATGTTAAATCATATCATCTTATCATTTAGAAACATCTAAACCTGTGGATCCTGAAATCAACCTAGATATGATTATAAGACGAAACTTGTCACATAAGAATACACACCCGTTCTATCATGACCAGGATTTCTCATCTGGCAGCCTTAGCCGTCAGTATCTGTTTAGCACAAACTTTTACAGCTAGCAGCCTACATCTAATTGAATTAAGGTAGTAGACCCCTAATGGGCACCTATTCAAATCATTATAGGCTTAATATTCTCTTAATCTGTATCATTTCCTGGATTTAAAAACAAATTTTAAAAGAATTTTACCGTGAAAAAAGTTTTAGGAATTTGAATAATCCTACCCCCATTTTGGAATTATCTATAAAATGACATCACACAAGAGATAAGAAAATACATGTATTTCATTTATTATTCAAAACTTTGGTACAGATTTGGTATCAGAGTAACAAGAACTATGTTTTCTTTCAGAAATTACACACCATTTACTATATAATCAACAAGTTTTATAAAACTTTTATGAAATAATCAGATTGTATTACAATGCCAAAAATTCACAATGTTTTACCGTCTCTATTTAAAATAATTTGATTTTGAAAATCTCCATCGACAATTTTAGACGTGTCTACAAGTAATAAAATCTTCAAATAAGCTAATATTAATTCGTAAAAAAATATTTAATTTCTTTTTAGTCTAAAAACAATATAAACATATGAAGAAAAGTGCAAAATAATGAAAACAAAGAAGAAAAAGTTTAAAATTTTTTTTGGGTTCCGGCTGGATTCGAACCTACGCCCCCAAAAACCTCAAAAGATCATCAGTTCAATGCTTAACAACCTAGGCTAGCTCATTAAAATTGAAGAGTTTCAAATGGAGGTTTTTATTAGGGGTGTACTACCTTAAGGATCCACTGATTTTCTTTAGTAATATAATATTACGTAAAAGTGCATTAACTGACAGACTGAGTGCAAACAGGTGGTATTAATACAGTAGAACATATTGAACAGCATGCAAAATTACAGATTTTGAGCATACATGTATTAATTTTACAAAATCTCTAAGATGAAATAACGTAATACCGCGTTAAGAGCAAAAATGTCACGTGGGTCACAAACCTCCTTCCAATCGTATGTAAAGTACTGCTTCATTATTGGTGACGAGTTTGCAAAAGTCTCCGAATACATACATACATTCAAATATTCAATTCAATTCAAATATTTTATTAAAGTCTCTTTCATTTACATTACAAATTTTATCATAAAAATCATATATATTATATGACTAACACATTAGTAAATGACCACTCTATACAGAGTTATAAGAGACTATCACAGATAAGAACTGATTTTACTTCCACTGTAAGAAGTATCACAGCACTATGTATTAAGACTATTTATACAGTGTAAAAGTCACGTAACCATTGCTAATCTTTAACTAAAAACTGCCATAGAATGAAACAAGAGTAAGAAACTGAAAAAAAATTGGCACTACTGCGCATGTAAAAAATAGCCTTAAATAATCGAATATCACCATTGATCAGATCAAAGATGAACTGATTAGCAATGATTACCTAAACTTAGTCTCATCAGTGAATATGATAAGCATGTACATGTATATACTTGATCTACCATAGGCCATACGAGGCGTGACTTAATTGACAGCATATTCAGATTTCCACTGCGCAATATGAGTAGATTGCATTACAGAACGATAAACAATACCACTGCGAAGTGTCTCCATAGCTTGGAAGAGAGGACGAAACATATAATTACTGGTATGTTGGTTCGAAAGCTTAATTTGGATAGTTTGCGCATGGTGGGTGGTGCTACACAGATGTCCGTCAGGTTTTCATTAACGATATGAGTTGTGTACGCCTGGACGGTAAAAGGAAGCATGCACTAAGGTTCTGATAGTAGTGAATCTAATCCGTAACTATCAAGAGTGTAAGGGGTCACTAAATTGAAAATGTTGCCAACTTGATATTGATAACTGCTAAAATAAATACGATGCTCTCTTTCGGTACATAAGATGATTGGTTCGAATTCCAGCAACATCATTCTATAGATATGCCAAATAAATAAATAATTAAACAACGTTCAGATATTTTAGCACGAATGAACAAGAGGTAACACGTTTGGATAAAATAAGTTTTAGACACAACTTTCAGATAATATTAGGCAACAAATATGTGTATTCCCGGTCTCCCAACTGACCATAAATTTTTACTACCGACCTCAAACTTCTTTTATAAGAAACTAATCAAAAAGACCAATTTTCAAGTGTTTTCGATTGGAGACAAAATTAAATATATATATATAAAATAACCTGCCAAACGACCTTATTTTTTTAGCCAGGATACCCGAAACGCACATATTTCTTTTTTTGGGCTTACCGTGAATTTCTGTCGGTTGACTCCGATAAAACACTGTGTTAGCGCAGTCGAATCTGCTCCTCTCATCTCATTATTTTGTTGTGGTGGTCTATTTACATGAATGGAAATGAAACCTGTCCCCAAAAGTAAGCCATAACTTACTTATACACTTAACCGATTTAGAAACGCAAAGATTTCCCCTGTTGGACATCTTTATTTGAATGACGCTATTGTTTTTATTTCAGTGTAGTCATATTTTGCGATGAATTATTGAAACTTTTACAAGAATTCAATTTTATATTGTTGTTGTTGTGTATGAAATTTGAATAAATTTGAAACACGATAACACTGTTAAAATAGATATTTTGCCACTTTTGCGTTTTAAACCGGTTGAGTGTTATGTAACTTCTTATCATAATTGTTTAATTGGATAGAAGAAATGTTGAAAAAATGAAAAGTGTAGATCTATTTTTTAAAATCCAGGTGTTATAAGTGTACTGCATAGTAGATTAATTGTTTTAAAGCTAATAGAATGAATAAACCGTTTCGTTCAGTTATTTGGGTGTAAAAGGTATTTGCCATGGACTTTCTATTTTAAATTTATGTCCCGCATATAGTGGTGCTTCTGTCTGTACGTACGTATGTTCCGACTTGTGCCCAACTTGTCACAGGCTCTTTCAATTTATTGTCTTCAAACAATGCTCTAGTTTTAATTGTAACATAATTATAGCCCTTTGTTACTTTCAGTAGATATGGTATACAATAC
This sequence comes from Saxidomus purpurata, assembly GCA_022818135.1. Classification (NCBI taxonomy): domain Eukaryota; kingdom Metazoa; phylum Mollusca; class Bivalvia; order Venerida; family Veneridae; genus Saxidomus; species Saxidomus purpurata. Next base: position 17,358,062 of record JAFMSR010000015.1, read on the forward strand.
ATGTAGTAAACAGGTCTTGCGTGTCCACCTCCTCACACACTACTGGTTATTGCGGCAAAGTTACACAGATGAACAACTTTGATATGATGATGGTCATACAGGAATAATTAATGCTTAGCTAGTTTTACAAGAATTATGACACTTTGTTACTTTGGTATAGATGGCATAGTGAATATATTATGAGTTTGTGTCACACATAAATCCAAGAGTATAATTGTTATGACATGCAGTCATGAAACATTACACCTATGTTATTTATAAAGTTGTACACATGGGTATTTTATTGCGCTTTTTAAATACATGTACAGAGTTATAGCTCTTGAATTAGCTAAAAATCAGCATTTTGAAGTTTGTGTTGCATATTGCTCAAAACGTATTCGACCTATTGTCATGAATCCGCACAGTAATGTTGATCATGACCTGCTATTTCGTTTGTTGATGTGCACAGTACAGGTACAGTTATGGCCTAAAGTGTAACGCCTGTGTCAGAACAGGGTTAGACTTTCAAGTATTGCACAGTTTCACATTCACTAAAACTTAAAGATCATTCAACCCAGCTGTAAATGGTGTAAGTTAAACAAAATCCAAATCTTTAAAAATAATAACTGCATAAAACATGAAAATGAAAGAGTAAAGAGTAAAGAGCATTGAGTAAATCTGTTCAACTTAAAGTTTGAAAACGGCCTTAGCCTACACAATGAGTCCCAACATATAATATTTCATCATGCTACAATAGTTATTGTTTGACATGAAGTATATATACATTATACAGTGCACAGACTATTTTCACTAATAGTGGTGAAAGTAATAGCATGTCCCGTTTGTAAGCACTTCAATGTCGAATGTTTCTCAGTCAAATTTCGAGAATGAGTTATTGTATTTTTTGCTTTAAAATTATAACTGCTCTCTGAATACTGCTAGCTTATGTTATAAAGCTATCTCTATCAAATAAAGACTATTAAGTGCAAGCACTTTTGCCTACAAAGCTACATTTAAAAGACTGAAATCTCGTTTGCGCAGCTACGAATGAAAATAACTACCTTTGGTGTTCACGAGTGAAATTAACGTGATATAACGTTGATACCAACAATTGTTCCATTTATTTTGTGTTTAAAAATCTTATGCTAACTGATGCAATACTGTGTTCTATCAGTGAAGTATTTCCATAGTTCATCAGTCAGACTGATACCTACATTTTAGGTATGACTAACAAGAGCACGGTTTGCAATGATGTCATGTCAAACATCATTATGTACGTTACGAAAATGTATACTACGGTCTATCTTCACATTTGACCCCTCTGTGACCTACTTTTTAGGTATGACCAACCATGACCCCTTTAGTCTAGAAAACGGTGATGAAATTAGGATTAGAATGCATTTCCTTCGCCGATCATAGTTCTGAGTGTTGAAAAATAACTCCGGCAACATCTCAATATTGGAAACGACGTTTGGGTTTGAAAGTCTCGAAGCGATTTGTGATTTGACTGCTTGTATCATGGCTACTGCATATTTGTATAGGAAAACACTGTACTGTATTTGTGATAATTTGCATTGTGCATGGGGGCGGAGCTTAGACCGTGCTCTATCTACAATAGAGCACATGATCTATCTGCAATAGAGAACACTTTTCAGATTTTTTTTTTCAAAAACAAAAACAAGCAACAATTGCCAAAGAAGAAAGATGTAGCTCTGTAAAATTGACATAAACTTAAATGTTTAAGAGGAATGGAATGGTGGACATACATATACACGAACTCGAAACACGAGTCTCCTGAGCAGTTTATATCATGCAGTTTTCATTTGTGAAAGCATGATGTCGTCGGCATCTAAAGGAACTTGTGAAAGAATGATCTCGTCTAATTCTTCTAATTGACTGAATTCAAGTTCATTAGCCATCTGTAACAAAACATTATCCTGCAATTCTAAAATATCCATAATGCAGTGTTCATCTATCCTTCTTAGCGTTCTTTTTTTAAGGGAACTGACAAAGATCAGAGTGACCAAACAATATTAACGTGATCCCACCCACTTTGTTACGTCACACGATGTTTCGGGGCCTGTGAGCTGTCAATCAAAATGTACATGATGGTGTACGTGCCATTATCAACGTGCCATAATACAAATCAGATAGAGTGACTGTTTGCTCAAATAATTACGTCATTTCTCGGGGGCTACGCCCCTCGAAATAACATAATTATTCTCGCAAACAGTACTCTATCTAATACATGTAGATTCTAAATATTTTTCAATGATGTTGATCTAAACAATAAAGAGACGTGTTGTGTTGAAACCCATTTATTATATTGATATCTGAATAGAACGTTTAAAATCGACCACTCGTAAGCCAAAAAAAAAAAAAAAACAACACACACACGCACAAGAAAAAACACGCTCTTCTAACCTAACTCGTAATGATTTTATATTTCTTAGTGCATGGTGCAGAGGCATTTCTTTAATCAACACTCGTAACAATTTTGTTTTTAAAAAGGTATGATGTAACATATTTCATAGAAAAACCTCATATCGCTATTCAGTGTATACGACGGCATCCAAACTCTGGTAAGAAGAAGCAATAACAAACTGGTCCTATATCGCTCGCCTTGCTACCAGCGACTGTAAGGCAAGGTTAACGAAAGGGTCAGTTTTTTACCTGGTGATCATGATTTGAACAGATTCGTAGAGGTCCATGACAAAATGCTACATTCAAAATATCTATGCAGTCTACTACCGTGCCTTGAGGTTTTAGAGAACAATAACTTTAAAGTTTTTCCTTTCCGTTGCCATGGCAACCAGAGTTCTGCAAAGAACGTAATCCTTTGAACATCTTTGATAGAACTGCATGCATGAAACATCCCTGACAAGTTTCTTCAACATTGGCCAAGTGGTTTCAGAGGACATTTCGTTAGAAGGAAATGCTGGACGGACAAACAGACGGAGTTCCATTTATTGAAACTTAGCTCTTAGGCAAAATAGAGTAAATGACCACCGCAGACACTGTGATAAACAAATGACCACATAATCCCCAATTGTTAGCACGGACGAGCGATGAAACAGTACAGGATAGAAATACATAATAAGGATTGTTTAATTTCAGAAATAGAATCTAGAAAAGTTACAGATTTTAAACTTTTTTTTAGAACTTAAAGTTCAACACCACTGAAAAGTCATGTGATTGGAAAAGACAAGTGATTAACCGCCACACACTGTACGTATTTTCAGAACATTTAGAGTTACTTGACCTAATGTACCAGTTGAGGTTAAAAATGAGGACATTTGAAGTTCATGATATGTGCCGGTTGGTGAATGTGAAGACGTGAGGAAATTATTTATAAAAGAAGTATATTGTTCTTGTAAAGGTATTACGTTGTTTTATGAAATTTTAATAAATTGATCTATGTGTAACACACTCATGTGTGATTTTACTTCCCTACCAGGTACAGTTTCAAGATTAACTGATAAAGCAGGTAGGCTATCTTTCTGTTTTGATTTTTAAAAATCGGTTAGGGAGGACAGGTGTCAATTACCGGTAAGTGAATAAAGCAGATTCATTTTATAGACTGAGTTACTGCAGATCTTGGCTTTTATGTTTGCTATTCATCTTGCATGAATTTGGGTGTTCAGTCCATTATAAATGAGTCCATTTATAATTAGGATATATATTATGTATACAATCGTGGATACTATATATTGTATAATATACTTTAAGTCCAAATAATTGGAATACCAGATCTATTAGAAATTCAAACAATAGAACTAGGTGAATGGTATCACCTATTCAAATCGCATTCATGATCCCTTTGCAGATGTATAGGTGGAATCCTTATTCAAAATGTGATATCATCAATTCAAAGGCAAACGGTGATATCATAGGTGATATCACCATTTGGAATAAATAAAATACAGGTGATAGATGTATCACAAAAATGCATCAAAAACAGTAAAATTGTGCTCTGTACATCATTTTGTATTCCTCCACAGGTGGGCATATTAAAACATCTGTGTTTCTGTCCTTCCATTTTTTCATGTCCAGGCTGTAGCTTAAATTTGTCATGTATGAAGGAATTTTCATATTACATAGCACAAATGTTTGTCACGTGAAGACAATGTGTCCTGTGCAAGTCCACGTCCCTACCTCAAATGTCAATTTCACACTTGTAGAAGTTGTAGTGTAAAGGTAATGAAATCCTAGGCTGTATATATATGCACACATTTCTGTCCAGTAACTTTATCATGGGTTAAGAGATTTTCATATCATGTGACACAAATGTTTAGCACATGAAGACAATGTGCTGCATGCATGACCTGTGTCCCTATCTCAAATGTCAAGGTCAGTCTTAGAGTCTTAAGGTAACAAATCCCTGTTTATATGCATGTTCATGACCATGTTTAAATATTATGGCACAAATGTTCAGCACATGATGATGATGTGTTGCATGCATGCAAGAACCAAATCTCTACCTCAAAGGTCAAGGACTTACTTAAAATTTAAACGTAATGGCTGTGACAAATGTTCAGCACATTAAGATGATGTGCCTCATACAAGTATGAATCCCTGTGTATAGGTCATTGAATCTTGTGTATATATGCACACATTCATGTGTATACTGTAATTCTGTTGTGCATTAAAGGGTTTTAAAACAACTTGGCACAAATGTTTAGCACATGGAGACGTGTCATATGCAGGTCGGGAATCCCTAGCATGAAGGTCAATGTCATGGAATCCGATACATTATTTATACAATCATGTTTACTCAACCATGCAATGAAAGATTTGAAAATTACATGGCACAAATATCAAAGCATGTGGAGATAAAATGTTGTAGGGAAATACCGGGTGCACACCTTTAAAAGTCAATCTCACAGACTGTTAGACACCACTTCTGGGGCATTCTTCACTAAAAGAGCTACAGCTCTCTATCTTCTTACATTCGGACAATACCTCCACACACCTTGGGCTATAATTATTTGCATAGAACATATTTTAATGTAAACACACATACCGTCTTGCATTCAATTTACAGGGAGTTGAATTTAATTGCACAATGCAAATTTATTGCAGATAGCTCTTTAGAATTGTTACGAGAAAGGTATTATTAATTACATTTATGTAAATTTTAGGCGTATAAGACTGGCTATTCTAAATACATCTCTCTGATTCAGATCGAGCTAGATAGAGCAGCTGTATTACATGTGTAATTAGAATATTATTTAATTATTTTCAGAGAGCTCTATTTAATTAGAGCATATTATAATAGAAATACATTTCTTTATGTTTGTTTACAGCTTGCTGTAATATACATAAACTATTTTTAACTCCAATTATATACTTTTGCAAAGTTTATGTAGATTTTGCATTCTACATTTCAACAAGGCATTCATACAAATTGTTTAACAGTTCAGATCTGTTTATAAAACCACAGTATAGATTTTATCCTGAATAAATATCATCAGTATGAGCCGCAGCGTTATTAAATGATAAAGTTTGATTGCAATTTAGTTAAATTTGAAGATTTCTTAACTAAACTGAAGATTTGTAAATACTGTCTTATCAAACTAGGTCACAGGTTAACAAGTGGGTAACAAGCATCAATTATAAAAAAAACCCCACATAACAAGTATATTCAAAACCTGCAAAAAGCGCATGTTGACTTGACCTATGGTTGGTAATTATATGACTGCAGTAATAAAGTAATGAGTTAATTCACTGGGGGTTGTGGTAGACGTGATAACTTTCTTGGCCAAGTGCAGTAGACGCTTAATGATGTTTGTCTAGATAGGACACTCACAGTTACATTAACAAATTTCAGTGGGGAAGTTATTCAAGTGTAATATAAGGAAAGCAGGTACATGTATTTAAGTTGAGGTAAAGTTTAATTGTGTAACCATAACTTTATGAAAATTTCATGGTTGAATTTTTATGCTCAATTTGTTAGTCACAACTTTTATTGAGATTATAAAATTGTCATTGTCAAGTTTGTAAAATGTGTGTTTCAATATTTTGCGTCGGATAATTCATGCACTTTAGTGGAGATATGTGAATAACAACATTTATGTACAAAATTGTGTGAATTCATTTAAAGTGCAAGGTGGTTGGGTTGAATTGGTAGTGAGTGACTGTTGATATAAAAGAATGTATTTTTTGTAATTTGACATGGATGGACGTTTTTCAGTGTATGTACAGATCTTTTTGTTTCAAAGATATAAATCTGCTGATAAAGTTTGTGTAACAAAGACTACATTTCAGCATGTATATTTTTAGCACGGTTTATGTACTTTATTATTTTTGTTAAATTTAGATACCTGCATGCATTTAATCTTGCGGACATTTTAAATTTTGATCGAGGTGACAGTTTCAAGATTTTATATCGAAGCTATGTTAAAATGTGGACTGATACTGCATTAATTATATTTGTATAAAATGAGGAAATTTTGTAACATTGAATAATTGAATTATGTTGAGAAAAGGAGTTAAAATGAGGAATGCATTTTGTACATTGTACTGAACAGTATTTACAGTCATTCTGAGTAACATTGGAATGTTGCAATACTCATTATGAGGAGTGTAATTAGGTTAGAAAGTAGAACTCTAGTTCTTTATTTAGAACAATAATTAATATTGAACTTGGGTTAAAAGGTAGGACTTGCATGAACATAGGCTGTACAGTTCATTTAAGATAATGCGACAGTGATATTAATAGATCTTCGCATTATCAAATGATGATGTACACAGTAATATTGGACATCTATGGATGTGTCACTGTTACAGTTGCATAAATGAACCATACTGATATTATAAAGTCCGTTCATTGAACTGTGTGTGCACTTTTAGCTAAGTGGAATTATATACAATATCTAAGGATAAAATAATTTTTCTTTTACTGTTGTCAAAGGTAGTAATGTTTTCATTATATCAAATTTAATTTCTGTTAATGTGCTGTGGAGATTTTATATTAAATTTTGTTAAATCTGGCTTTTTCTCTAATAACATGAAACCAGTGCTGAATTTGGCATTAATATATACTTAAGGACACAAGTTCTGTCCGGTATAATTAAAGAAACACAAAAACTGAAATTGGATATTTTATTCATAATTAGAAAAGCATAAGAATATCATCATTTTCGAATCAATTTACACATTTTCAATGTTCATGACGTCAAATAGAATGTTCGTGGGTGTTTAACGCACGTGCAACATGTGTTGTAGGCTCACTGACCTCCATTCGATATAAAACGCGCATATTTTGCTATCTTAAAAGCTTCGTAATAGCAACATACGTGATTATAAGCTTCATGTACATGAAATTTAGATAAATGTGAAATTCGTGGTTTATGCCGTCACAGTTGATTGAATGCTTTTGTATAAAATTCTTAACACCTTGTGATGTAGCAATTAGTCTTAAAGTATAAATTTGCAAATAAAAAAATAAAAGTAACGTACTATTAAAATTTGATTAAACAAATTTGAACCGGACAGAACTTTTGTTCTGAAGTATATTTATGAGGACTATAATTACTATATTATAGTATGTGGAATTTTGTAGAGTGCTAATGAAAATCCTGTAATAATTAAACTATAAATTTTTACTGGCTATATCATTTTGTTCATCTAGCTCTAACATACATGTGTTTTACGAGGTATATACTGCCATGTTATGTTGAGTTGATCTATTTACTATTAATTAAGATAGATAGATGTCAATGAACTTGTGTAAAGGTAAAATGATTTGGTCACTCACACTTTGACAGTATAAATGAATTACTATGTAATATGTAAAATTACATAGTATAAAATAATATTTATAAATCAGTTTTCAGTTTTATGATAATTTTTATATGTGGCATTTGGTCTGTAACCTAAAAGAGATTTTTATATGATTTTATTAGATAATTTTTTTTTTTTAATTCTTGCAGCTCAGTACTGAATAGAATTTCAAATACATGTACAATGTACCAAATATTGGGAATTTTGATCAACCAACAACTTTTGTCTTTTCAGGAATGAAAAAGGTACAGATAGCAAAGTACAGGATTGGTGAAGAAGTTACAAGATAACACTGAGGACAGATCTTACCATCCTATATAATGAACTAATGTGATTTCTTTATCAATCGGTATTTGAAGATTCTAAGTAATTTTAACCACATTCCGAAATTAGGAAAAAATCACCACGATTACATATCGGCTTTTTATAAGGAAATGATTAAGACATTGAAAATTTAGTATGTGGACTTGATAAAACTAATTCTATTATCATAATTATGACTATGATAAATTCACCATGACATAGAAATACTTTTAATTTTTATTTTGTTTCAATTAAATTTTAAGCTAAAATGTCTCATGACACAGACAAAAAAACTCTGCTTGAAGAGGCAGAACAGAATATAGATGTTTCCATGGCAACAAAAAAGGATAAGGACACAGGTCAAGGTCAGTCGGATGAAAAGCTTGACACAAAGGAAGTGGAGTTAGAAAATGATAAGGATTCTATTGAAATCAAAGATGTGTCTTTGGAAATGAAGGAACATGACAACAATGATGTTGCTATGGCAACAAAAGATGAATCAACCAATGAGAAAACAGTTTTGATTGATAGTGATAGCAGTAATAGTGATTCAGAAGATGATTCTGTGAAGGCGGTAACCATGGCAACAGAGAGCAGTATTGATGACAGGATTGATAACATGACCAAAAGGTATGTTGAAATCGGTAGTCTCAGATTTCGCATAATTAAGTAAGCCAACGCCATAGTCAGGTGATGTGCGTCTCTGACTTAAAAGCAATAAACCTCTCATTTATTGAGGGTCATGGGTTAAAAACATGCTATTTACCTGTGAGTGTTTTCATTTAAGAAAGTTGGCAGTTTTTTATTGAGGATGGGCGTACATATTTAGTACTTAATATCAGGCCCTTCCGAGGAATAATAGTTAGATAAACTGCCAATTTGTAAATATATAACTGAAATACTATCGAAATAGGCATTAAACCCAGGAAAGCAAAATGTAACATTATGCCCAGATGCAGCAGGTGTTGCATCTTATTTAACAGATGTAGATCATGATCAGCGGGCATTTCCAATCATAGTCTACACTGTGTCCGCTGTCGGCTTGGTTACTTTCTGTTGAAAGTTACATTCTAGTTGCTATTCATATTGAAAAACTGAAAATGTAGTACTGTTGTTGTTGATATGTAATTACAAACTGGTTGTAGAAATAGAAAGGTATTACTGTGATTCCATAGTCAATGCTTTGTTTCTATCATATATATATTTATAAAATGTACTTCAGTTTAATGGGCTTAGAAGCATGTGGAGACTTGTCGCCAGAGAGTTATTCGCATCGGAAGAAATGGAAGCGTTACAAGCGGGCAATGAAAGGCGCAATACCTGTTCGATTCACGAAGGCGTAAGCTGTTTAATTTTTTTGGCTAAATATTGCTATATTTCAAAGTATTGAAAGAGTTACATAGTCATGTTGGTACAATCATTGGTTCTGCTTAATAAGCAAGACTGTTTAGATAGTTCCCACATCTACAATATTTACAGGTCTTCCTTGTTCTGAATCGTCAGCCATATTGATAAACAACTTAGTTTAAACATTATTTATTCATATATAAACACATATGCAAATACAATACCTAATAACTATACAGGACTGAGCAATAAGCTAAATGCTTGTCAAAGCAACGTTCTTGAAGCTAACAAAGAAAAATCAAATAAACCATGATAACAAAATAAATTAGATTTATAAACATAATCAATATATAAACTAATCAATGATGCTGATATGCACAGCTGTGTCATCATGTATAAGAAAATGTGGTTGTCAGTTGGCACACACAATTTTTTTTTTGAAAGCTCTTTTTTTATTATCATATATTTCTTCTTTTTTTTCAACATGTGCATACACAAATATAACTTGAAGTTGGCTCATGATTAAAAAAAATTAAGGGAGGTAAATATTGTAGACTTGGGAACTATTCTTTACTATGCATATTTACTCTCAATTGTGAAACAAGTTCTTACAAATTGAATTAATCACTCTCTAGGCTCACTCCAGTGTCTTGTCTGAGGATGCTACCACTATGTCACCAGTGGAGATCAAACCCTGGACCCTGCAGTCATGAGGCAAACTAGCTGCCACTTCATTGGCACATATATATTATACAGATATCACTCTCATGGGATTTAACTATAATTTATTTCAAGTTTTTTAAAATCCTTACTAATAGTTTTAACTTACGTGATACTAATGTCACAGGCTGAGAAAATGTGCGGTCTGACCGGGACGTGAATCTAGGACCCTTTGCCTACAGGGCAAATGCTCTCCTGAGCTATCTGCCGTTTTCAGATTTTCTCCCCAATTGTAAACAATAGTGCATAGGGTGACGCTAAGTCTAAAATTGAGAACTATTTTACTATACAGGGCCAAGGATGAGCTTCCCGTGGCTAAGGCCGGATTTTTTTCGTTGATGACGTTCAGTTGGCAAACGTCTATGATGTGGAACATATACCGCCAAGGAATTGACTCTATAAAAAATATGTGTATAAGTGAGACAGAGAAAGCCAAACCTAACGCTGACAGGTGAGGGAAATTCCATTTTCTGCAGAGAAATGCATCAAAGAACTTCATTTAATTGTTTTTTAAAACCGTTGGTTTATCTTTTGTTCTGATTGTTCTGTCCTATGACATTATTGAATGCTTGCTCCCTGTCAATTGCAAATTATTGGGGCGCTGACATGTGAATCCGTCATGGTTTTCATATTTGTAAAAGTATTTCACAGTCCAGACACCAGATACATAGTGCTTTCAGTGATTTTACTCTGTCAGTGAGCATTTTTGAACTGCTGTTGAAAATGGACATATTCTCCAGGCCCCAAGGTTATACAGGAAATAAATTCCTCCAGCCTGAGTTTCTCCGAAAAGCAGCATTTCTCTCTGATAAGCTGAATGAACCAATTCCATATAGAAAGTTTACAGGTCAAAGGTAAAGGTCACAAAGACTTTATCATAGTAGTTGGCGTACAGTGCTTTGGTAAATGGATAAATGTCAGCAGGTCAAAGTTCATGGTCACAGTGATTTCAGTGTGTAAGTGATCAAAGGTCAACACTGAAAACAGTTGCTGTGCTGCTTTGATTTAAGATGTTCAGCATCTTAGGTATTTTCAGTATGATTTTGTAGATGACCTGTCAGAAGGTCAAACGTCAAGGTCCTTGTAGGGTCAGTACAATGTAATATCAGTGAACAGTTTGTACTGATAGCCTTAAAAGTCCTAAATTTCATTGTTAGCATTGCCATATTAATTATGTACATTTGTACACGTAAATGACCCATGTTGATATTTTATGTCAGTAGGTCAAAGTTCAAGGTCACAATGCACTCAGTATTGCAAATAAAGCAGTAGCAATTGTTACAATGCTTACAAGGATTCATACTTACCTTAAATCACTTTCAAATTAAAAAAATGAAAAATTTAAGCAGGTTACACTTAAAAGGCTGTAGTTTTTAGCTCGATTATTCGGAGAATATGGAGAGCTATTACAGTCACTTTTGCGTCGGTGTTGGCGTTGCTTCTTTGGTTAAAGTTTTGCCTGCTAAGTACTATCATGCACATATCTCAGTAACCACTTATGATATTGACTTGAAACTTTGTTCAGGTCTTTAGGGGTGTCACACAGTCAAGTCAGATAGCTCTTCTATAAATTTAGTACAAATTATGGCCCTTGTTTGACTTTGAAAATTTGGTTAAAGTTTTGCCTGCTAGGTACTATCATGCACATATTTCAGTAACCACTTATGATATTGACTTGAAACTTCGTTAATGTCTCTACGGATGTCACACAGTCAAGTCAGATAACTCTTGTATAAATTTAGTACAAATTATGGCCCTTGTTTGACTTTGAAAATTTGGTTAAAGTTTTGCCTGCTAGGTACTAAATTTGGTTAAAGTTTTGCCTGCTAAGTACTATCATGCACATATCTCAGTAACCACTTATGATATTGACTTGAAACTTTGTAAATGTCTTTAGGGGTGTCACACAGTCAAGTCAGATAACTCTTGTATAAATTTAGTGCAAATTATGGCCCTTGTTTGACTTTGAAAATTTGGTTAAAGTTTTGCCTGCTAGGTACTATCATGAACATATCTCAGTAATCACTTATGATATTGACTTGAAACTTTGTTAGTGTCTTAAGGGGTGTCACACAGTCAAGTCAGATAACTCGTGTTTAAATTTAGTACAAATTATGGCCCTTGTTTGACTTTGAAAATTTGGTTAAAGTTTTGCCTGCTAGGTACTATCATGCACATATCTCAGTAACCACTTATGATATTGACTTGAACTTTGTTAATGTCTTAAGGGGTGTCACACAGTCAGGTCAGATAAATCTTGCATAAATTTGATACAAATTATGGCCCTTGTTTGACTTTGAAAATTTGGTTAAAGTTTTGCCTGCTAGGTACTATCATGTACATATCTCAGTAACCACTTATGATATTGACTTGAACTTTGTTAATGTCTTAAGGGGTGTCACACAGTCAGGTCAGATAAATCTTGCATAAATTTGATACAAATTATGGCCCTTGTTTGACTTTGAAAATTTGGTTAAAGTTTTGCCTGCTAGGTACTATCATGCACATATCTCAGTAACCACTTATGATATTGACTTGAAATTTTGTTAATGTCTGAAGGAGTGTCACACAGTCAAGACAGATAACTCTTGTTTAAATTTAGTGCAAATTATGGCCCTTGTTTGACTTTGAAAATTTGGTTAAAGTTTTGCATGCAAGGTACTATCATGCACATATCTCAGTAACCACTTATGGTAGTTATATCAAACTTAGCAATAGTGTTCAGGGGTAAATTTTGTATCAAACAATTAATTTACCAAAAATTAAATATGTAGTGATAGATTTTGACTTTTTAGCTCGTCTATTCGAAGAATAAGGAGGCTATTGCACTCGCCCCGGCGTCGGCGTCTGCGTTGGTTAAAGTTTTTTATAAATTCAAATATCTTGAATACTATCAAAGGTATTGACTTGAAACTCAAACTATATGTTTACCATCAACATCTACACCTGGGGAAACAATCCCCATACCTCTGTTTTGATTTTTGACAGATTTATGCCCCTTTTTAACTTAGAATTTTTGGTTAAAGTTTTTTATAAATTCAAATATCTTGAATACTATCAAAGGTATTGACTTGAAACTCAAAGTATGTGTCTACCATCAACATCTACACCTAAGGAAATAATCCCCATAACTCTGTTTTGATTTTTTGACAGATTTATGCCCCTTTTTAACTTAGAATTTTTGGTTAAAGTTTTTTATAAATTCAAATATCTTGAATACTATCAAAAGTATTGACTTGAAACTCAAAGTATGTGTCAACCATCAACATCTACACCTGAGGAAACAATCTCTATAACTCTGTTTTGATTTTTGATAGATTTGTGTCCCTTTTTAACTTTGAATTTTTTGTTAAATACTATCGAACGTATTTACTGTCAACATCTTCACCAATGTTTTTGATTTTTGACATATTTATGCCCTTTTTAACTTAGAATTTTGTCACAGTTTTTCCAGACTAAAATGGAAATACTCAAAATGGCTTTCTTTTGAAATGTCATAGAATAATTATGCAGCATGAAGCGGTCATGCTTTTTTAATTCTATACATATCAATTTTGAAAAGTTACAAAATTATTCATGATCAAATATACAAGGTCATGTATTTCTTTGAAATTATCCCCCCCATCCTCCCTCCAGTTGGCTTGCAGAATCCAGAGTAAGGCTTTGAATGCAATGTACATTTACAAAGGTCTTTGAACAAGTTTCATATCTTTGACCTTAATTCTTATAGACAATTACACAATACTCCTGTTCTTAGACAAAAACCCCATTTTACCAACAAGCTTTCGAATAGTCGAGCGTGCTGTCATGTGACAGCTCTTGTTTTATGATTCAACTTTCCTAGTTTATACTTAATAGTTAGCAGAATTTTGTTTTGCTATTATACTGATAAAAGTTTTGTTTTATTAGCAAACACCCACAATAGTCGAGCTTGCTGTCTTATGGACAGCTCTTGTTAACAAAATAATGATTGTGAAGTTTGCCATTATTTAAACATGGTGAAGATTGCATGATTGTCATGATTATGGATAGCAAACATTAAGAAGTCCATAAAATGTGGTGTATCATGATTTTATTCGGTGAATGTTGTATTAAAATTACGAATTTTTGTTATAGTTTGTCAAAATTTGTCGATTGTTATGATATGAATAGACTTCAATTTTGCTTGAGACTGTATGATTATGCATCAGAAGGTATTAAGGGGGGTCACTGGTGAGGTTTTGGATTTTTGCATTTCCGGAAATTTACATTTGTTATATTTAAAAAATGATGATATAATTGGAAAAAAACAATTATACAGTAGTAAACTTAGGCACAATAGGAATGCTTTAGTGTAAAAAAATTGAACATTTTTGAGAAAAAATATTTTGACCTCACATTTGGTGACTACTGGTAAATTGAATTTTTTGCCATTTGCCAATATGGGGGTAGGGGTACAAAAATAGTCATTTCTCAAAAACCATTTAAGATATTTACATGATTCAAACTGTATTACAAGAGGAATTGTTAGGATATAACAATTCTTTAATGATTAGTTTCTTTTACAGTTCTTTGTTACAGACATAATTATGCTGTCATATCTCAAAGCTCGTCGAAATCTAAAAAACACATTTTTTGTCAGTTTTCATTGAATTTCTTTCTTATATGCACATTGACCCCCATTTTTTATTTTTGCATTCTAAAACAAAGGTTTTAATCAAACTGTAGACAAAATATCTGAAAAAGCTTGTTATTCCTTTATCATGAAATATTCATTTATCAAAAATTGAAAAAATGAATTTTAGTAAAGTGGGTGGGGTAATAATAAGGAGCATAATATTTATTCAGATGATGGTACAAATACCACTACCTCTAATTTTTTATCCTAAAGTATAATTTACTACATAAGAAAAGATTACAAAGTGATATCCATTCTGAAACATACACCACATACATCACATACATAAAACCAAATTCTAGCTAATTCTGCATTAAGCACCTTGATCTGATAGTGTATCACTAAAGATTAATATTGCGAAAAAGTTAAGTCATTGACCCATCATTATTTTTCCAGAAATTAACTAGCAGTATGTTAGTCTCTATAAAAAAACAGGGTCCATAAAATTTCAGCAGTGACCCCCCTTAACTGAGTACTGGAAAACCAGACATAACATGTTAGAAATAACCCCTCTGCTCTTGTTTCCATTAGAATTAAGAACAAAACAAAAAAGTCTGTTTGCACATGCTGAGGCTAAGCTGTATTGTAGGGGCAGAGCATGGCCTCCTAGCCCAGAGGAAGAAGGATCATTTACTTTCTGTGGCCGAATTTGACTACAGTTGCAACAGTCCAATTTTTTTCTGTTAATACTAGTCTGTATTAAGGATGCAGTCGTATTCCAGTAGCATCTTAAGCATCTTAAGTGATTTCTTAAGTATTGTAACTTAAGTCAAAAATTTTTAATTATTATAATTCTCTCAAAATTCAATGATTTTGTGTAATTTCATCATCATTATAGAAAATGGTCATGGAAGATTTAATAAATGTTCAACATGCTGCAATGCACAGTCATGCACCTTTTTAAATTATCTTCTTAAGGAAAATTAATGTTAATTTTAAGGAAAATCTTAAGGTTTGACTTAAGATGCTACTTGAATATGGCCCCAGGAATAGAAATTCCACGATCTTAATCCAACAAACATTGTTTAAACTGAATGGTTAGATTTTGACAAACTTTGACAAACTGAAGGTTTTATTAAAAAGATGAATGTACCTAAGATATCAGAGTTACAAAGTATGATTGCAGATTGGCACGTCTTTGGTCCGATGAGCTTAAGAAACGAGGCCCAGCGAAAGCTTCGCTTGGACGTGCGGTGATTATGTTCGTCAAAACGAGAATGATTCTGACGTTACTCTGTCTCATGGGCACAGTAATAATGCAATTTTCAGTTGCAGTAAGTTACATTAAGGCTTGTGCACATTATGTATGTGGTAGTTATTCTGTTTGTACTCATAAAATTCCACTTTAAAACTTGGAGACACATTATATGATTTTTTTTAGGCATTAAATGGAGGATCTTAAATATTTCAACTTTCACAGCATTTCTTTTAGCTTAAATACATATTTTTTAAATTGATAGAAATCAGTATACTGTTGGAAGCGTTAAAGGTTACTCGTATCTGTGAAAACCAGCGTTTTTACATTGGAGTTTACAGTCATTGTAATAGAGGGGAATTTAAAACTGTTATCTTGTACATACGGTAAACAATTGAATATAATACGTAGTTTTTAACCCATTTTTTTTTACATTTTTATGAAGGGGTGCATAATATACACTTGAGCGTATTGTATTCAAGCGTTTATAGTAGTGCTATAATAGAAATCATGTATGTTATGGACCAGCAGACAGTATGGACGTGGAACAGACTGCAGAGACACACAGGATGATCTGAATCCATACTCATGAGTACTGATCACAAAGACATTTACTCCTGATTGCACACTGGGGCTCATATTTCGTTATTTCATGGCGTTATGACTTTACATTAAATCTAAAAATTCCAACCTCTTGCTTATGATAAACAAAAACCTAACAACAAAAAACACGGAATTCGGTCTTCACCACAGGATTTTAAATTTTGTGTCTCCAAGTTTTGATGCGGACTTAGGTATAGATTAAAGCTGTGACAATCAGATAGAGAATGGAACAAATGCATGTGCATGTTTTTCTTGCATCAAATTTTTATATTTTTAGACATAAGGACTGATGTTTAGTGACCTATTAGATTATCTATAGTCTGTGTACTAAATTAGCATGCATGTGTTCCATGTAGTATAAGAGGCATGCATTGGCAGAAAACTGCAAAAACAACAAAAGAAAGCCAAAATTCCGCTATTAAGACAACCCTGATATTAAGACCGAGTTGAACCTCGATACCAATTGCGAGACCAACCATTTCAGAACAAATTGGTCAATTCTATAGTAAAAAGGTCTCATTAATAAGACCAACTCAATAGTAAGACCACTCTTCAGTGGTCGGAAGTTTGGGCCTTAGTCTTATTACTGGAACTTTACTCTAATTTATTATAGCATCAAATGCTTAGATTTAATTTGTATAATGCCCATTATGTTTGCTCTGTCATCAGTTCAAATTCCTTCAAAAAAACATTCTCCACTTTAAAACCACTTGATGGAAGTTAATGAAATTTGGCAGGGTTACAAATCCTTGAATTACCCATCTTCAAACTTATGTTCAAGGAATTCTTTTACTTCCAGAACTCAGGTCATAGGAAAACAGTCTTTGTGGTAATGCAGCTGAGAAATTGCATGATTCACGAAGTCAAAAAAAAACATTCAGTGTTGCCATTGCATTCCTTTTATGAGACGCTGTCTGATTGTTGCACTTTTATAAAATGATATACTGTTATCCAAAAGAAAGTCTCGGATAACATATTCTGTATATAATAATTAAGAAACGTTGAAAGACAGTTAACTCCATATAGCAAGTGTGGATAATAGGGAAATTCGGGATAATAAAACAGATTTATTTTCCTTCTTTGATTTTAAATATGAAAATACTTTATGGATATAACATACTCAGGATATAAGGAACCAATTTAGATGATCTGAAGTGGTTTTTAGCTCGACTATTCGAAGAATAAGGAGACTATTGCACTCGCCTCGGCATCGGCGTTGGTGTCGGCGTTGGCGTCTGCGTTGGTTAAAGTTTTTCATAAAGTCAAATATCTTGAATACTATCAAAGGTATTGACTTGAAACTCAAACTATATGTTTACCATCAACATCTTCACCTGAGGAAACAATCCCCATAACTCTGTTTTGATTTTTGACAGATTTATGCCCCTTTTTAACTTAGAAATTTTGGTTAAAGTTTTTTATAAATTCAAATATCTTGAATACTATCAAAGGTATTGACTTGAAACTCAAAGTATGTGTCTACCATCAACATCTACACCTGAGGAAACAATCCCCATAACTCTGTTTTGATTTTTGACAGATTGATGCCCCTTTTTAACTTAGAATTTTTGGTTAAAGTTTTTTATAAATTCAAATATCTTGAATACTATCAAAGGTATTGACTTGAAACTCAAAGTATGTGTCTACCATCAACATATACACCTGAGGAAACAATTCCCATAACTCTGTTTTGATTTTTGACAGATTTATGCCCCTTTTTAACTTAGAAGTTTTGGTATTTTTTTTTTGTAAATTCAAATATCTTGAATACTATATAAGGTATTGACTTGAAACTCAAAGTATGTGTCTACCATCAACATTATACACCTGAGGAAACAATTCCCATAACTCTGTTTTGATTTTTGACAGATTTATGCCCCTTTTTAACTTAGAAGTTTTGGTATTTTTTTTTTGTAAATTCAAATATCTTGAATACTATATAAGGTATTGACTTGAAACTCAAAATATATGTTTACCATCAACATCTACACCTGAGGAAACAATCCCCATAACTCTGTTTTGATTTTTGATAGATTTGTGTCCCTTTTTAACTTTGAATGTTTTGTTAAAGATAGAATACTATCGAACGTATTTACTGTCAACATCTTCACCAATGTTTTTGATTTTTGACATATTTATGCCCTTTTTAACTTAGAATTTTGTCACAGTTTTTCCAGACTAAAATGGAAATACTCAAAATGGCTTTCTTTTGAAATGTCATAGAATAATTATGCAGCATGAAGCGGTCATGCCTTTTTTTAATTCTATACATATCAATTTTGAAAAGTTACAAAATTATTCATGATCAAATATACAAGGTCATGTATTTCTTTGAAATTATCCCCCCCCATCCTCCCTCCAGTTGGCTTGCAGAATCCAGAGTAAGGCCTTGAATGCAATGTACATTTACAAAGGTCTTTGAACAAGTTTCATATCTTTGACCTTAATTCTTATAGACAATTACACAATACTCCTGTTCTTAGACAAAAACCCCATTTTACCAACAAGCTTTCGAATAGTCGAGCGTGCTGTCATGTGACAGCTCTTGTTTATATAAGTAGTTTACTATATCTTATGTTTTTAGAGGGGGGAAATTAAAAATTGGTATACAGTGTCGCCTCTTAGAGCTAACACCCTTGGGAACACAGAAATATGTTTGTTGTAGAGAGGTGTTGTTTTGGAGGGGTTGATTCCTTATATAAATTATTATTAATTGACACAACAGGGAAGAAAATGTTTTTTTTTTAGGGAGGTTGTTGCTCTATATCATTAGCTAATGTTAACATGCTGAGACTTTCAAATTTGGATAATATAGTATATTTTAGTGGTATTTATAGCAATATTGTAAACATGTATACTAACTCTTTTAAAACACTATGGTTTTTAGGCTGGATAGACTATGGCGGGAAGAACTCACCAGGAATGGGCCAGAGAGGGCCTCGTTCCTTACAACTATTCTCCGATTTTCTGCAACACGAATTATACTTACATTTGCAGTCTTAGTTTTAGCGTCTGTCACTTCATTCTGTACACCAGTGAGTTACAAAGCTATGCTTCAAAGTTGATAGATTTCTCTTCCATTTATATATTTTTCATTTCCTCTTCTTTATTTTCTACCTTCTCCTTCATTTATACAATTTATTCTTTTGCATGAAAGAATTATATCTGTTTTGAGTTTTTTTTTTTACGTATGGTTTTAGACTTCAAAGACTTTGGACGGAAGAACTTCAGAAAAAGGGGCCAAAAAAGGCCTCATTTACACTAACTATCATGAAGTTTGCCCAAACTCGAGTCTTACTGGCTTTCCTGACTCTAACAATAGCGTGTTTAATGACTTTTTCATCACCTGTGAGTTAACAAACCAACAATCTCCTTTCCCTCCCATGTAACCAGAGTACTAGTTGTGTATCAGAAAGTCTTAAAATGGTAATTGCATTTACAGTCAAACATGCTTAATTCTTGCATATCTGATCGGCATTTCCGGTGATTTTATCCGTGCAAGAAAACCGCTCTGGCACCTTCACTGTGCCAGACGACTCAAGTGAAGCGTTATAAACAGTGTGATTTCACTTTCCAATGCACAACATCAGAATATTGTTTGATTTTATATATCGTAATAATGCATCATTTCGGTTTGTATTTAGAAATTTACTATATAAATGCAAGATTGTACAGTATGCAAGAAAATGTTTCTGTCATAAGACATTTGGTTCCGATGGAAATATCCGTCAACTAGGGTAACTGTTTTGCGGGAACTCGGCATTACACACCTACTCCTTTGTTTGGTATAGGTCCATATATTTTTGAAAGACCTGCAATAACAATGAAAAGCTCGTGCGCAGGTCTATCTTTGTACGTGGACAGGTCTGAAATTTCCATAGCCAGACCTGTCCACGGGCAAAGATAGACCTGTGCACGAACTTTCCATTCTTAATGCAGATCTTTCAAAAATATATGGACCCATATCAAACACCTACTTGTGCATGAAGAAATAATTCTGATATAAAAGGGTATTTTTACAGCAAAATCGTAGGTCTGAGAGTATATCACAGAAAAAAGAAACAAAAACACGATAGACCCAGTAAGTTTTTAATATATTTTAGTTTCAGCGTAACAGACGTACCTTTAATAATTGAACGTGTTTTTTCTGAATTTCATCGACGTATGAACTGTCAGAAGATTTACACCTAATTTGCATAGAGAAGGTGTTTATGTTAAAATTAGGTGTTAAGCTTCTGATAGTTCATAATTTACTCGATGAAATGCAGAAAAAACTCATTCAGTTCTTATAATTACAACTTACTATAATTAAAGACATCCGTTTAAATTATTTAGCATGTTTAGTGATCACTTAATACCCGGATTCTATTTTAATTTTAATTTCGTCTGTGTTCTCCAGACGCAAGTATCCGGCCGCTTAAACACTCCGCTTCCGTAAATTTAAGGCCTTTACCTGTTTACCGTGACACCCACTTGAATCAACAAAAATCTCTATGTACACGAGACTGCTTTAAAACGTCTTAAAAAGCAAAGGGCCGTCAATGAATTAATGAATGAACGAACGAACGAACGAATGGCCGAGCGCAACACGTTGACGATATGCAAAAAGTTTGGTACAAATGTACTTAATACTCCAGTGAAGTTTTTATCTATTCCTGAGAAATAGAGCGGACTGAGGCTTTTTACCGATGACTCCTTTGAAGTTATAATGATAATGATGATTGGCCAGCGGTTGCTTATTAATTTCGAAGACAAAATTTACACGGATGGAGACATGAACGGACGGACAACGCAACTCAATATTACTTCCACATAAAATTCGGTACGGCTGTATAAAAAGTAAAACTACAACTTACATACAAATATTTAACGACACGTGCTATTTTACGAAGATTAGTGTATTACACATTGTCAGGAATAAATGAGAAAGAAAAACAATACTAATATTACCTGTACATATTATGTGTTATAAAGATGTCATTTGCCTCCTGCTCTTCAAAAACATCCAGAGCTTGGGACAACATTTCGTAATAATTATACCCCGTTTCGCTTATTTCATTAAGTTCAGACATTTTACACCGTTTTACTAGAAAGGCTTGTTGAAGGTGTGTAAGCCGGATATCAACCTCGTACAGCGGTCTTTCTTTGTAGGAAAGACCTGTCCACGGGCTTCATGAAACACCTCGAGCGCTATGTGCTCTCGTTGTTACATTCAGCCCGTGAACAGGTCTTTCCTACAAAGAAAGACCTCGTACTCGGTCGATATCCTATACATATCCGTCACCTTGGGTAACTGTTTTGCAGGAACTTGTCAGTACCCAGTTGACCTTGGTGATGGATATTTTTATCTGAACTGTGTGCTCATGACAGAAACTATTATTAATACCCTGCTAGTGGCAACTTTGAGTGATTTTGCCATAGCAACCAGTGCAGATCATGATCATCTTACACACCCATGCAGCCTGAACATTATTCTGTACTGTTGGTTGTTCAGGTAGTAAATGTTAACAAAGCACCCCTCTGAACAATTAATGGTGCTACCCAAATTGAAAGATGGACAAATTCATTTTAGAAGATTATCAGGGTGAGGATTAAGCAACCACATAGGTGTCCATGTGTAAATGTCTTGCTGGCTAGTGACTGGTGGTTAATGAAAAAGAGCTAGGATT
Organism: Saxidomus purpurata; assembly: GCA_022818135.1. Taxonomy (NCBI): domain Eukaryota; kingdom Metazoa; phylum Mollusca; class Bivalvia; order Venerida; family Veneridae; genus Saxidomus; species Saxidomus purpurata. The sequence continues at coordinate 17,380,320 of JAFMSR010000015.1, forward strand.
TTAGTTTTTTCTTTTTACAATAAGACTTAACATAAAAGGTGACAGTATTTGTGTACTAGACATTTCTGTGTAAATCATATTTGTTACTTTCATTGTTACTTTCATCCTTTCATTTACAAAGATTTAGTTTGTTAATATTTAATTTTGCTTGATTGCGAATAAATTTTCAAAATTTATTACCAACTTATCTTGGGAGATACCATGCAGGATTGAATTAATGACTTACAAGTCTTGGATGAAAATGCATGAGTTGATAATATCTATACCCAGACAAAACCTGGCATAATAGAGTCTACATAGGTGTCACTTTGTCAGGTCATGTGACACATAATACTGTCACACACCATTTACTGTCATGTCACATATTTACTGTTACATAAACATATTTTATGTTGCATCTTCGTAGTGGTAAAACAAAATGTACTTAGGTAGGAGTGGTGGGCTATTGTAACCAGAATTTAAACATATGTAAGAACATATGTTGAAGAATGTTTTAGTGATATCAGATAATCTTGAATGAATTAAATCCAAATTATAGCATTAATTTTGTTGCACTTAGAAATTTTGATTTTAGTTTGTATGCAATTTGCTTGCATAGGAGACATTTTGGTTAAAGTTTTACATGCAGTCTATAATTTAGTTAAAGTTTTGTGTGTAAGTTGCTATCATAGACATATCTCACTAGCCACTTACATGATTGATTTGAAACTTAAAAGTTTTCAGGAGTATTAGACAATCAAGGGTAATAACCCTTTACTGAATTTATTTCAAATTATGGCCCTTGTTTGACATTTTCACTGGTTAATGATTGTACTGTAATCTATGATAATTAACAAGAGGAAAGCAGTGTGTATTTGTCTGTCTATCATGACTATCCAGAGGATATGCTTGTACCTTAGTAATGGTCTAACATTTCTGGCAATAAGATATGATTGTACCTTGGTCTGTCATTTCTGACAATAAGATATGCATGTACAATGGTCTGTCATTTCTGACAAGAAGATATGATTGTACCTTGGTCTGTCATTTCTGACAATAAGATATGATTATACCTTGGTCTGTCATTTCTGACAATAAGATATGCTTGTACCTTGGTGTGTCATGACTAACCAGAGGATATGTTTGTACCTTGGTCTGTCATTTCTGACAATGAGATATGCTTGTACCTTGGTCTGTCATTTCTGACAATGAGATATGCTTGTACCTTGGTCTGTAATGACCAACCAGAGGATATGCTTGTACCTTGGTCTGTCATTTCTTATAATAAGATATGCTTGTACCTTGGTGTGTCATTTCTGACAAAAAGATATGCTTGTACCTTGGTCTGTCATTTCTGACAATGAGACTGATATGTTTGTTCCTTGGTCTATCATGCCTTACACGAGGAAAGCCTTGTATATCTGTCTGTCAGTTATTGATTACAAGACGATCTGCTTGTACCTTTGTCATCAATAACATGTGGACGAACAATAACAAAAGAGAATGCGTGTACATGTACTTCAGTTTGTCATTAATAAGGATATTATTGTATTGTAGCATGTAGTCAATAATCTAGAATTTCAGTAAAACAAGACATGCTTGCACTGTCACAGTTAACGTCCTTACCTTAATTGTCACAACTGTGTAACTAGAAAATTGTATTACTGCGAAACCATTAATGTTCATGGGGCATTTATGGACTAAATATTACCCACCACACATTTAAAAAAAACAACTTTTATTCATTTGTGGTGGGTAATATTTAGTCCATAAATTTAAGAGCCCAATGAAAACTATGTCCAGTGATACCATTTTTATCTACAAAAAATGAAATCCTCGAAATTGAGTTCCTAGGAACTTGCATTTTTTTTTAAAATATGAAAAAGTTCATCTCCATGAATTTAGATGCTTTCACAGTATTTCAATTAGCAAGACTTAAGTAGATTCCTACTCACATTTTCATAAACCTACATCATGATGTTCATATTTTCTGTGAATATTTACACAGCTGGAATTATTTCATATCCTTTATCAATACAGTAAACTCCACATATAACAACTCTGGATCATAGCAAACTTCCAGATTTTTGGACATGATGTTTTTTGCTTCTTTATTTAATATGAAAATGCTATATGGATATAACAAACTCTGGATATAAAGGATTGAAAAGGTCCCAAGGGGTTCGTTATATACAGAGTTTACTGTACTTGTATTAAAAATCAGTGTCTTTTAAAGATGCAATGCTATGCTGAACATTATTAATTTTAGCAAATTTCAATTTCCATAAAGTTCTTTTCAGCAAATTTCCATTTCCGTAAAGTTCTTTTCAGCAATTTCCATTTCAACAAAGTTCTTTTCAGCAATTTCCATTTCAACAAAGTTATTTTCAGCAAATTTTCATCAAGTTATTTTCAGCAGATTTCCATTTCCATAAAGTTATTTTCAGCAAATTTCCATTTCAGTAAAGTTATTTTCAGCAAATTTCCATTTCCATAAAGTTATTTTCAGCAAATTTCCATTTCCATAAAGTTATTTTCAGCAAATTTCCATTTCCATAAAGTTATTTTCAGCAGATTTCCATTTCCATAAAGTTATTTTCAGCAGATTTCCATTTCCATAAAGTTATTTTCAGCAAATTTCCATTACGGAGTCCATAAAATAATTTGCAGTAAATTTCCATTTCCATAAAGTTATTTTCCCATACAAATTACTTTCTCCTCTTATAACATCTTAAAATTAAAAAAAAAGGCATTTTATGATTAACCCTTATTCATGGAGTCTGTATGATGAATAATAATAATTTATATTTTATCCAGTTTTCATCATGCAGATATGAATCATTTATTATTCATTTTCAGGCATTTGTACTTCATAGCTTACTGTCGTACCTTAATTCTGGAAATGTGGATATTGGAGTTGGCGTTGCTTTGGCTCTAGCGCTGAGTCTTACTGAATTCGGCAGAATACTTTTCTTTGCAATGGCATGGCATCTTAATTATGCTACAGGTAAAAGCCTATTTATGTTAATAAAACTTTCTCTTAAAAAACCAGATAGAGGGTTGTGTTTGAGGATTTTTTGCAAATTTTCCCCGAAAATTAATGCAATCTGAAGCTCTGAAATTAAAACACTGGTTTTATCGCCATTATTGTATGGCATATTTTGCCATTTTCTTACAAGCATTATGAAAATAGACCCCAAGGTCCCAGATGCATCGACAAAGTAAGTACTTTAACATGTATATGCCTGTATATAGACCCATTTTTTGCAGGGTTAAGACCTGATTTTATTTTACCTACTGTGTTTCAGGTGTACGTGTGCGAGCCGCCACCCAGGGCATTCTTTTTAGAAAGATTTTAAAACTGAGAAGTCTCGAGGATAAAACAGTCGGAGAGGTAAATATCCGATAATTTAAACTACTGTCAAAGTCGTTTTTTCTCTCCAGGATTTTAGTTTCTCGTATGAAGCTTTTCGCGAATTCATCAAACTCACTATTAAGAATAGCAAACAAACAATGATTTTATATAAAATAGTGCTTGTTCGCAGATTCAAAATTAAAAAACTCGCGAATAAATAGAAAATTGGAAAATCATGAAATAAACAACTTTTTACAGTTTTACAGTAGTTTATTTTACCCTGATCACTGACACTGATTCACAGATGTTTAATAAAAATGTAAAAGTGGAAGCAAAATTCTTTTTTTCTGAAGTATGCAAAACCTTATGTACATATTCAAAAATTTGCAGAACTCTGGCTTTTTATAATGTATTGAAAATACATGTAAGTTGTTAATGAAAGTCAGTTGGTTTTCAGAATGTAGCATTTTAAAAATTTCGATTTTCGTTGTTCGCATGAATTCTTTTGTTGTTCATTTGTTTATAATAATATACTACCTGTCTGATAAACCCCTGAGTCAGAAATTCTGTATAAAAGTTCAGAAAATTTCTTAGATGAAACATACTGTATACCATCTATGTCTTCTTCTTTTGTCTATGTCTTAGAGTGGTTTGATCACCTTTCAGATCGTGAATCTACTTGGGAATGACAGCCAGAGAATTTTCGAAGCTGTAGCGATTGGTCCACTGATGTTACCCGGTCCAATCGTCCTTCTGATGGGCCTGGTATACATGCTGGTGCTGATTGGCCCATGGTCTCTCGTTGCCATGGGTATATATGGTTCTTTTTACCCATTCATGGTATGTATAGTAAGACTTACTATTCTTAGTTTAAGCAACAGTTGATTATTTGCCAGCTGTTTTATGGGGATTTTATAAAAGATTAGGGTATTAAGGTATTCTGTAAACTTTTAACATGCTGGCGGCAAGTGACTGTGCTGCCTCTGTTACCAGTGCAGATCATGATCAGCCTGCACATCCATTCAGTCTGATAATGATCTGCTTTGCTTGCTACTGTAAAATCAGAAATTTTTTGCGAGGGTTTAAATTTTGCTTTATTTGCGAAATCGATAAAATTCGTGGAAATAAATCCTTGCAAACGAATTATAACTCGAGATAAGGTTATAAGCATTTTAAAAAAGTTATCGCTTTTCTGAAAATTTGGAAATTCAAATCATTTATTCCCAAAATTTTGGACTCGCAGAAATATGTGATTTTACAGTAGTTAGTTGGTAAATTTTTAGTGAGTGCCCCTTTACTGTCCAAATAGAAAGATAGACTAGTCCAATTCAGGCGATTTTGAAAAAAAATTGTCCAAAAGGGACTGACTTCTTTGTGTTTTAATTTTATGCTTATAAAACTAGTACAACTTTTAAAAATCCATCTTAACATTGTGTGCATTTGACTGGGAGGTGATGGCTATTATAATTCTTTCAGTAAGTCCTTCTCCCTCCTGCTGAATTTAAACCAATCATAATTCAGTTTATGAATCTGCATTTGGAAATAATCAATGAAAATAATTATTATATAATTAAGTAACGATTCGACTGCGAAAACATTTGAGTATGCTGTTAAGTCGGGTATCAGTATATACAATATACTCAATGATAAACGGCCAGTCGAATACGCCCATGTAGTACTCTCAATATTTAAAGATCAATGAGTGAAGATAATTGCAAGTTGAAATAACTTTAAGACATTTGCTCTTATGGCTGCAAGAGACAGATAAACGGGTGATAGGCTTGTTTGTTTTTAGTAGATATCGGGTTTAATTATACCTTTGTGTTTGTTTATTCTTCAGTACTTCATATCTAAGCTGACCAATTACTACAGGAGAAGGTGTATAGTTATCACAGATAAAAGGGTTAGTACTTCAGCTGTTCATTCATTGTGTACCATAGTTTTATTGACCTATATTTAGCATATGCTATAAGGTTATAATAACAAGGTATTAATTTCATTTGGTGATTTGTACTAAATACTCCAGTTTAGAAAAAAATAAAAGATTTTTAATCCAGTTTTAAATTTTAGCCCGCTGGCATCAAGTGATTCTGCCTTTACGACTAGTGTAGATCATGATCAGCGAGCAGTGTAGATCATGATCAGCAACCAGTGTAGACCATAATCGGCTTGCACAGCAGTGCAATCTAAAAATACATTGTTATCTGCACCATTTGCTGTTCAGTCAAATTGAAAAATTGACATGTCCATTTACAAAATTTAGCAGGGTTAGGTGTAAGTGAAAGAGGCGCTTAGCGTTTTAGCTCACCTGAGCTGGCTCAGGAGGAGCTATTAGGATCGATGAATGTCCGTTGTCCGTCCACACTTAGTTCGTTAACACTCTAGTGGTCACATTTTTGCCCCAATTGCCACAAAACTTAGTCAGGATGTTTGCCCCAGTAATTACTCTGACGAGTTCGAATATGGGCCATCTTGGATGAAAAACTAGGTCACATGACCAAAAAATAGAAAAATCTTGTTAAGGCTCTAGAGGCTACTGTTTCAGTCCAAATATCCTGGCAATTTGTCAGAAAGGTTGTTTGGTTGATTTCTAGCTCAAGTTTTAATATGGGTCACCTGGGGTCAAAAACTAGGTCACACAGCCCAAATATGGAAAAACCTTGTTAACACTCTAGAGGTAACATTTTCAGCCCAAATATCCTGGAAATTTGTCAGAAAGGTTGTTAAGATGATTTCTAGCTCAAGTTCGAATATGGGTCATCTGGGGTCAAAAACAAGGTCACACAGCCCAAATATGGAAAAACCTTGTTAACACTCTAGAGGTAACATTTTCAGCCCAAATATCCTGGAAATTTGTCAGAAAGGTTGTTAAGATGATTTCTAGCTCAAGTTCGAATATGGGTCATCTGGGGTCAAAAACTAGGTCACAGCCTGAATATGGAAAAACCTTGTTAACACTCTAGAGGTAACATTTTCAGCCCAAATATCCTGGAAATATGTCAGAAAGGTTGTTTCGATGATTTCTAGCCCAAGTTCGAATATGGGTCATCTGGGGTCAAAAACTAGGTCACAGAGCCCAAATATGGAAAAACCTTGTTTACACTCTAGATGTTACATTTTCAGCCCAGATATCCTTGAAATTTGTCAGAAAGGTTGTTTCGATGATTTCTAGCTCAAGTTCGAATATGGGTCATCTGGGGTCAAAAACTAGGTCACACAGCCCAAATATGGAAAAACCTTGTTAACACTCTAGAGGTAACATTTTCAGCCCAAATATCCTGGAAATTTGTCAGAAAGGTTGTTAAGATGATTTCTAGCTCAAGTTTGAATATGGGTCATCTGGGGTCAAAAACTAGGTCACAGAGCCCAAATATGGAAAAACCTTGTTAACACTCTAGAGGTAACATTTTCAGTCCAAATATCCTGGAAATTCGTCAGAAAGGTTGTTTGGATGATTTCTAGCAACTTTGTTTAAAAGCAGTTGTACTCTGGTGAGCGATAAAGGGCCATCATGGCCCTCTTGTTTCATCAATGCACCAGGAGGGAAGCGTGATAATTTTTTTGAAGGGTTTGTTGCAAAGCTGTCATATTGGCAGTTCATCCTGGAAGCTGCAAAATGGGACCTCAGAGAGGATCAGGCTTGTTACAATAAGACACCTGGGCTGGGCTACATTCACCTTAATGCTTTGCTTTGTATCAACTTTAGTATATAGTGTCGACTTGAATAATGATTACACAAAATCAGGTACAGTCCACATCCGTTATCTCGACTTCGGTTATCTCGATTTTTCAATATCTCGACTGGATTTTCTTGGTCCCGATTTTTTCCCTTCTTGTTCTATGTAAACCAACTACGGATATCTCGATTTGTTTATCTCGATTTTTTCGTTATCTCGACTAAATTTTTGATCCCCAACTATGAAATTTTCTATATTTTGACATCTGATATCTCGATATGACATTCATCACCTGCCAAACAAGGTGCGAAAAGCTGCACACGATTGTATTTGCTCAATTGTCGTCTGCTGTCAGAGGTGCGAAAAATACCACGTGCGGCAATTCACTTAGTGATTCGGTTAACGACCCAAATTAATCAATTGTTTGTTTGCAACGTAAGCTGTGTAATATGTGGAATGGGAAATTTGTATTTAATTGAAACTGAGAAAATTTATTTGCATTTATAAACAGCAAGAAATGAAGATTCTGTCAATTATAAATCGTGTCTTCAATACGTACACATAAGACAGATAACATCTCGATATTGAAAAAACGGAAGAGCCATGTCGGAGGGCGGAAGTCATGAACTTGTCCGAGCGCCAGTCAAACATTCCAGAGAAGGGCCCGGTAACCAACCCGGGAGGATATCTGGATCGGAAAACACTAAGAGTTTTGGAAAAGGATCCGGGGTGAATCCAATCTCTTGGCACCGGGGTGCAAGGCAACATGAATCAGATGAATTGAACATTTAGTTGATTTAAACCTACGAGCTAGTTTCGTTTCACAACCAGACCATCAGATGGTTGAAAGAAGCAAATGTCTTTCTATCAACAATAATCTTCCTTACCCCGTTGAGCAAATTTTATCCAACTTCGGTTATCTGGATTTTTCGTTATCTCGACTTATTTTCTTTGGTCCCAAAAAAATTGAGATAACGAGAGTCGACTGTATACCTATATCTGCTTTTATATTCAATCGCTATGAAAACATACACATGTACAATATGATGTGTATATCTGCTTCAGGTACGAATGATGAATGAGCTGCTGACGTGTATCAAACTGATCAAAATGTACGCCTGGGAAAAATCCTTCGCTAAAACAATAGCAGGTATTCTTTCAGTTTTGATAGTAACCTGCTACTACTGAACTATTGGATTTAAAATAAGTGACTGTTTCACATGATGAAATCACATAACAACAGTGTTGTAAAGAACTGTTTCACATGATGAAATCACATAACAACAGTGTTGTAAAGAACTGTTTCGCATGATGAAATCACATAACAGTGTTGTAAAGAACTGTGTGTTTTACAGTGCTAGACTAGTGTAAATCGTGTTCAGCCTTCACATCTGTGCAGTTTGATCATGATCTGCACTGGTTGCTACTAAGTCATTACATTTTAATTGAGCACCCCTATGAACAATAAATGGTAGTGTCCAAATTGGAATATGGACAAGTCCATTCAAGAAATTTAGCTAGGTTTTAGCATTATAAAATACTTAAAACAGCTGTTTGTGCACCCTTGTCTTAATTACTTAAATGCTGAAATAAGGGGAACCAGTTGTTTACAGTAATATCACACACACATAAGTAAGACTAACTAAATCTGAACATTTGCTAGTCTTATATTTAATTGTACAAAATGTAATGTGATTGATAAAAGTGACCCACTTGACATAATTTCATAAGCTGGAGTCACCTTAAAAAATCATATTTATATATTATGTATAATTCTATTA